>CM039579.1:23287044-23670016 GCA_022457205.1 Saccharum spontaneum
TGTGGCGTAGCTCGCGCTCGGGCTCGTCGGAGAAGAAAGGGGCTGGCGGCTCGGTTCTTTCCCTTTTGCAAACGAGAAGGAAGGAGGAGGAGGAAATGAATGGGGGAGGTTGGAGCGGCAGCAGAGGCGCTCTTCATGCGCTCGGCAGCTGGCCGCAGCGCCAGGTCGCGCGCGGCGCGTGGAGGACACGCGGCGGCGTTCTTCTGCCGAGACGCCACGTTCCGTTCACTGAAGTTTGAATCGCGGTTTCAGTTCAGTCAAGCCGATCCTGACAGCGTGACTTTGGCGACCTATAACTCCCAATCTAGGCCGATTTAGTGCAAGCCGTAATTAGTAAAGTTGTAGAGGTACATATCGTCTACAAAATTGTCCACTGGAGCTCGAGCTGATTCGGTCTATAAATGAAACTATATGGTCTCAAAGTAGTGCTCGGTGAAACTGAAACCGGGTTCAGTTACTGAAACCGACTGACAGCTCAAGTTCATGGCAAGATATCTCTTGAACCATTGAGAACCAGGCTTGGGTGATATTGACAAAGTTGTAGGGCTACATGTGATCTACAAATTTGTCAATATGAGTGAAGGCTGGTTTGGCTTGGTTTGCAAACTACAAGCTTCTAAAGTAGGCATCAGTGAAACTGTAAGGTTCAATTCCAGACTTAGAAAAATTCTAAGTCCTGGAATTACACTACTAGCTGACTTGTGGGCCACTTTTGAGCATGTTGTGGTCATTTTCATGAGATGGTCATATTGAGACTTTTGTTCCCCATGAATTTCTTTACAACTTTGCTTAAGGGTGCTCTTCCATGCAAGGTCTCTAAATTAGACTTTCTAATTGGTCAAACTAGAACCTTCTATGGTCAAATGGGAGTCAAACTTGTCATGGAGGGCAATTTTGTAATTTTGGTCAACATGAACCTTGATCCAAATGTTACTCTAAGTATAGCTAAGGTGTTGTAGGTCATGATTGATGACTTTACCTTTTTGTTACACCAACTATCAAATACTTTGTGAAATCAATCAAACAAACCCTAAACAAACACATGAATTGCATTACATGAAATACTAAACATGGATTATGCATGTCATGCTTATGCAAATGCAATGCAATTAAGGACTAACACTTGAGGTGTTACAGCCCTCCCCCCTTATAAAAATCTCGTCCCGAGATTTGGAAAGCGTACCATTTTTCATAGAATTCTTTATAACCATCCCGCAAATAATCTTCCCGTTCCCACGTAGCATCACTTTCACTACCCTGATTACTCCACATCACTTTGTACCACTTAACCACTTTACTTCTAGTTACTCGTTCCTGAGTATCGATCACTCGGACTGGTTTTTCTTCATAGGTTAAGTCGGATTCCAGCCTGATATCTCCTAACGGAACTTGTTCCTCAGGAACTCGAAGACACTTTTTAAGCTGAGATACATGGAAAACATTGAATATGGCTCTCATCTCAGGAGGCAACTGGATTTTGTACGCAACAGCTCCACTCTTGCCTATGATCTGGAAAGGACCCACGTATCTTGGTGCAAGCTTCCGCTTAACGCCAAAACGTTGGACACTCTTCATTGGAGAAACTTTCAAATAAACGAAGTCCCCAACTTCAAATTCGAGTGGTTTTCTGCGACGATCAGCATAGCTTTTCTGTCTAGCTTGGGCTGCAGCCATGTGTTTCTGGATAGTACGGACTTGTTCCTCGGCTTCCTGGACAAAATCAATGCCATAATACCTTCTTTCCCCAGCTTCTACCCAGTTTAGTGGAGTTCGGCACTTGCGACCGTACAAAGCTTCGAATGGGGCCATTTTAATACTCTCTTGATAACTGTTATTGTACGAGAATTCAGCTAAAGGTAGCCATTTTTCCCAAGAACCCTTGGATGAAATGACGCATGCCCGCAACAGATCTTCCAAGATTTGGTTAACTCGTTCCGTCTGACCAGATGTCTGGGGGTGATAAGCAGAGCTTCTCACTAACTTGGTTCCCAGAAGGTGATGCAAATGCTCCCAAAAGCGAGCAGTGAACTGGGGACCCCGATCAGAAACGATTGTACGAGGTATCCCATGAAGCCGGACTATCTGATTGAAGTACAACTCAGCATAGTCAGTAGGACGATAGTCCACTCTCACGGGGATGAAATGAGCGGATTTGGTCAAACGGTCAACAATTACCCAGATAGAGTTATGATTTTTGACTGTGGGAGGAAGTCCGACAATGAAATCCATACTTATTTCTTCCCATTTCCAGCCTGGAATGGAGAGTGGCTGAAGCAACCCAGCTTTCATATGCACAGCTTTCACTCTGCAACAGGTGTCGCATCTAGCAACATATGCAGCTATCTCTTTCCGCATCTTGGTCCACCAATAAAGTGGTTTCAAATCATAATACATCTTATTACTACCAGGATGGATGGACAACTTGGAAGAATGTGCCTCGGACAGGATCTGATCTCTAAGCTCTCGATCCTTTGGTACCACTAACCTATCCTTGAACCACAGCACACCCTCGTCATCTAGCCTGAAATGCTTAGTTTCCTCCTCTTTCATCTTCCGTTTTATGTGAAATATACCCGGATCAGTCTTTTGGAGCTCGATGATTTTATTTCTGAGAGTACCACTGACAGTGATGTTGTACAAGACTGCCGGATGTAACAGGCGGGATCGGTGAAAATCAGTTTCAACTAAGGAATGGCAATGAGATTTACGGCTCAAAGCGTCCGCAACTACGTTTGCCTTGCCTGGGTGATAGTGCACTTGGAGATTATAATCTTTAATCAACTCAAGCCATCTTCTCTGACGCATATTTAGCTCGGGTTGGGTGAAGATGTATTTGAGGCTTTTGTGGTCTGTATAGATATTGCAGACATTGCCCAGCAGATAATGCCGCCACACCTTCAAAGCATGAACAACTGCGGCCAGTTCTAAGTCATGCGTTGGATAATTCACCTCATGTTTCCGAAGTTGCCGTGAAGTGTATGCAATTACTCGGCCTTCCTGCATCAGAACACCTCCCAAACCTATGCCTGAGGCATCACAGTAAACATCAAAAGGTTTCTCGATATCCGGTTGTGCCAAAACCGGAGCCGAGGTTAGGAGGGTTCGCAGTTGGTGAAAAGCCGCATCACACTCAGGAGTCCAGACAAACCTGGTGTCTTTTTGCAGCAACCGAGTCATGGGTTTGGCTATTTTTGAGAAATCCGGGATGAAGCGACGATAATAGCCAGCCAACCCAAGAAAACTCCGGACCTCATGAACCGAAGTAGGAGCCTTCCAATTCAATACTTCTTCTACCTTGGTGGGATCCACCATAATACCTCCATCGGACAATACATGCCCAAGAAAAGGTACTTCCCGAAGCCAGAATTCGCATTTACTGAACTTCGCATACAGTTTATGCTCCCGCAATCTGCTGAGGACAATACGCAAGTGTTCCGCGTGGTCTTCCTCATTTTCAGAATACACTAAGATGTCATCAATGAACACCACCACAAACTTGTCCAATTCGGGCATAAACACCGAATTCATCAAGCACATGAAGTGCGCTGGGGCATTAGTCAGACCGAAGGACATGACAAGATACTCATAAAGGCCGTATCTCGTCGAGAAGGCTGTTTTTGGAACATCTTCAGGACGGATTTTAATCTGATGATACCCAGACCTTAGATCAATCTTGGAAAAGACTTTAGCTTTGGACAATTGATCGAACAAGATGTCGATACGCGGCAGAGGATACTTATTCTTGACAGTGACTGCATTCAGAGGTCTATAGTCCACGCACATCCGCAAGGTTTGATCCTTCTTCTTTACAAAGATAGCAGGGCAACCCCACGGAGATGAGCTAGGACGGATCAACCCCTTCTTCAGAAGTTCATTCAATTGTACCTTAAGCTCAGCTAACTCATTTGGAGGCATTCTATAGGGTCTCCTAGAGATGGGTGCGGTACCAGGCAGCAACTCGATTTTAAATTCCACATCCCGATCCGGAGGAAGTCCCGGCAAATCATCGGGAAAAACATCCGGAAACTCATCTACTACGGGAATTTCAGCCAACGCCTTTGCTTGCACCGCATGAATTTCCCCCGACAATTCAACTTTTCTGGGAAGTTGAACTAGAAAACCCTTTTGGTCGGTAGGATCTCTGAGCATAACTACCCGAGCAGATGTGTCAATGAGTACCCCATTCTGACTCATCCAATTCATTCCCAAGATAACATCTATGTCTAACCCCGGTAACACCAATAGAGCAAGCGAATAACTTCGCCCTTCTATCTCAAACTTAAGGTTCCCCACTACTTTGTTTGTGGAAATATTCCCACTTGCAGCACTAATACAATAACCCACACCTTCAACAGTATGCAACTTGTGTGCAAATTTGGATGCAAACTTAGGACTGATAAAGGAATGCGAAGCACCTGAATCAAAAAGTACCACTGCGGGGTGTTGGTCAACTAGGAACTTACCAGCCGTGACTACCTCACCAGATGGAATTTCTTCAATGCTGTTATAGTGAGCATGTCCCTGACGACCACCTTGATTGACATTTTTCTTAGGGTACGGACAGTTCCGGGCCCAATGACCTGGCTTGTTGCAATTCCAGCAAGGCATATTGCTAGGAGGAACACTAGAACTACTCTGACCAGAAGTCCCCTTTGGCAGAGCGACAGTATATGCCTTACGGAACCCAGTTTTCGCAGCCGTCTTTTTCTGTGGCGGACGGAACCTTGCATTCTGAGCAGGCGGGCGTGGAGAAGACCTGGGTGCAGCTGAGGCCCTTGACTGAGAAGCACTTGCCTCAAGGGCCCTTTTCCGGCTCTTAGAAGCAGAATAAATAGTATTATTGTTCTCTTGTGTCAAAGCATCACTGATGAAATCATTGAAAGTGGTACACTTGCTAGTACCCATAGTCTTCATTAGCTTTGGGCCGAGGCCCCTTTTGAAACTAGCAATCTTTTTGGCATCAGTATCCACAAACTCCGTGGCGTACCTTGCCAAGTTGTTGAAGGACTGCAAGTACTCAGTTAAGCTCTTGTTTCCCTGTGACAGCCTCATAAACTCTGTGTGCTTGATTGCCATCAGACCTGGAGGGATATAATTCCCCCGGAATGCCGCCTTAAACTGATCCCAAGCGATCGGGACATTAGCAGGGAGCGTGGAGCGATAGTGACTCCACCAGATGCCTGCTGGACCATGCAATTGATGGGAGGCATACTCCGTTTTCAGCTCATCAGTTAGGCGTAACAGACGAAACTTTTGCTCAATTGTATTCAACCATTCATCAGCCTGCAGGGGCTCTTCCGCTTCCTTAAAAAGCGGGGGCTTTGTATCCAGGAAGTCCTTGAAGTCGCTGTATTGGTTTGGCTCCGGGCCCTGACGACCATGCCGGGCCTCTCGATTGGCCATTTGGCGCAATGCGTCGGCCAACATACGCTGCCCCTCAACTACTGTTTGCATTAACTCCGCCGGAGTAGGTGGTGGCGGAGGGGGCGGCTGGTCCTCCTCCTCATTTCCACGACCTCTACGAAGATTGTACGACATCTGCAAAATGCATAGCCAATGAGCACTGACGATGTGGGAAATTTGTAGATGAATTATTGCGAAATGTCAAACTGTCTTCAAGAATAAAATTCTCATAATAAATAAGACACAATAATTCATCACAACCGCATGATCCATTCAAGCGCATCAATTGCCGAACTCGTACTTGGTAATCCATCAAGACGTTCTCCGATAAAGGCTCACTCACAGGGAGCACAACGGTTATCGGATCGTTTACGTTGCTATCTACGTGATTTTGACCTTTTGCCCGGTACTTTGATTTGATTTCAAGATTGTTAGTGACTGTGAAAGGCTACTTCAAACTGACCACAAAGAGACTTCTCAATGGAGAGTTCTATGTTGGATCAGGACTAGCCACCTCGATACCTGCGCGTGCCAAGCAGCACAACCTTATGTCGCGCGCCATAGGAGGCCCTCGGTTTCGTCGCGGCACCGAAGGGAGCTAATCGTGACACCATCATCGAACACAACACAATAAGACATCCCATTGCGATCGAAATTATCAGGTTCAAACTACATTCAGGAAACATACGGTTCAACCTTACATCCCAACGTCAAATTATTACAAGGCCTCACTCCTACACAGGGAGGCGCAAAAGACGATCCTAACATTAAAGGTACGTGACGACTACTCTAAGCACCATCCTCCGAGTCCGTGTCAAGGATCTCCCCGCCGTCCTCATCACTGACAGGCTCTAACTCTTCGTCTTCTTCTTCTTCTTCTGGCTCTTCCTCTGGTGCTTCCGCAGGTGGAGCATCTTGTGGTCCATCGACCTCCACTTCATCATCATCATCCTCTGCCATGAAGATTCCGGAACCCATCTCCTCATCAACATTGTTGTTCCTAGGTAGCAGAGGATTTAGTTGGTTGTTCAGGCGGTGCACTTCTTCATGAAGATTGTCATTGTATTCTTCAGCATTCTCCAACTGTTGTTCGAGCTCAAACTGACGAGCTCTCAGAACGTTCTCCTCGTACCAGGCTTCATCCCTCTGTTCCATTACACGGACCAACATACGCTGACAGTTGCGATTGGCCACTGTCAACCTCTGGACTGCAAGTGTTTCTTGATCTCGATCATGAATTACTTGCTCCAATTGTTGCCGTGCTGCATCCCTGGCAGCGGTCACCTCAGCCAGCTCAGCCCGTAACTGTTCCACCTCGGAGGGCTCAGGACGGGGCTCCCGTGGAGCTAACTGGTGGCGAGGGACCCTTCCACCCGTTGATTTACGGGCTGTCATCCGGGTACGAGCCATCTGTATCAACAAGATGTGACTTAAAGTGAGAATCATTTAGGGGATACGAAATTTATTTTTAGTCGGGACTATTAAAATTTTTAAGGAGGGAGTAAATGACATGTATGATATAATTAAACATGATGCATGCACGATCCGTACGTCCTCTCACCTTAGTAGAAAACTAATATGCTAACGCTAAACGGTGGCATACATACGTTCTCTCATATAAGCGAAACTATCGGTCTACACGTTACGCTGTTAGTGTACCTGCAGAAAATTTCCATTGCAGCCCAACAATTTCCAAAATAACATACAAGGAAGCAGTAAACTAAATACTTTCCATATACACATCCCCGGATGTATATATTTCAGTATCAAAGCTACCCGATGGATAGATGCCCACAATTAAGTGCTTTTACATAGTTACATGGTTTGAACATGTAAATATGCAAACCACCAAAACTACTCTCCCCTAGACCGCCGGTTGGACGATCATGCTCTCACAACTCACACTTACCAGAGCGTCGAGGTAATTGATCCATACATTACCACCCAAGTGGATGGCATCCATACAATATCACGCCGTATGGACGACGAAACAAAAACAAACAAGGCCCCCAAGTTAGTCTTTATAATAAGCCACCTAAGAGTCCTTATTTGGGCTAAGGGATGTGATCACTGGCATAATTATAAAAATACTTTTTAAAGTTTAACCCTTTTCGCAAACAAATACTTTTGTTTTTAATTACTCGTAATGATGTGCTTAATGTTGAATTATGCTCCGATACCAGCTGTAACAGAACCGACCAAATTATAAGAGCACAAGTCCGAAAACAAGCACCGAAGCGCTCAAATTTTCAAACTTGAACCCATATAATCCCGGTAGTCAATCGAAATCACGAAGGATTTCAAACCAAACTGCTTACAACCAGGATCGCATCATTCAACATACACATCATACGTTACATTTCACAAGTAGTTCAGAAATAAGTTAACACCACGGAGTAGCAATTATTACAAACCGAGTTGAAAGTAGCGGAAGTCTAACACACACTGAAGTTACTTAAATACTGCCAGTTTGGATAGATCAACATCCCACAAAAGAACGAGGAAAGTACATAAAGATGATCATGCCCATGTGATCTAGTCCTCATCCCCCGCGGGGTGAAGACAAGTCTTGCAGAAGCCTTGGTAAAGCATATCATCTGCAACAGGAGGGAATAAACCCTGAGTACTGGAATGTACTCAGCTAGACTTACCCGTCGTAAACCAAAAATAAAGTAGACACCAAGGATTATGCAAGGCTTACACAAGAGGCTAGCTGACACCACATTTTGCATAAAGGCATAAGTAGCTGAAACTCTTATAACCTGTACTAGCAGTTATTTTTAGCATTTACCTGTCATCTATCTTAGCACCTGTACTAAACATGCACTTGATTATCATCAAACAATTATTCATATTATTCCATAGCAGGTATAAATTGTGGCAACATTGTATCATTCACTTAACCATCTGTTTAATTAATGAGATCTACGTTGCCGCTGCTCAAGTCAAGTGCTCACTAACCGGGAGCGACGGCGATTCGAATCGAATTCCTATCCAGCTGGAGGGGTATTTCTAACACTCACCGAGACGCGCCTGGCGAGGGCTGCTCAGGTCATCTTTCGTACAGTTCAGGAATCGCGGGTCCGAATGATGTCGCGACCCCAAGGGCGACACTCTGCCAGGTGCTAGGGACTCTAACCCCCCCTTGGTCTCACGCCAATGTCCCCAAGCACATCCTTTCTCTCCTCCAAGAAGCAACCTACCATTCGATTCCCGGCCTGAACCATACTACTCGACTTCGCGGTCGGAACGACTTATCCGGCCAACTAAGTGTTAGACTGCGTTCAACATGACTCAAGGACGTACAGCGAATCGGTCCTTAAACGACTCAGACGGGCATGGCTCCACACCCAAGACGTGAAGTGTCTTGCGGCTGTACCATCGAACTCCCGCCCGGTCTCAATTTCATTTTAAAGCATGGTTCCATCACGATAGCCATAAGCCACTCGCGACCCAGTCCTATCTCTCGCGGATGACCGGAAATCACCCGACTTCTACCGTTCTAAGCAGGGCTAAGCATTGACACGTGCCTACACCTAATATAGGATTAGGGCATAGTATCTGGACAAGGACAGGTGTAATGCAACAGTTGTTTTCATACAACTCCTACTACATAATGCAGTAAACAAATAAAAGTACTCAAGATATCTTTTATCAAATAATGGGTTCAGCATGCACCGGGGCTTGCCTTTAAGGAAGGTGGAAGGCCGGTGATCTGGGCACTCCGGGAGGTCTTCAACGGCGTCTCCTTCGCCGATGGGCTCTGTCTGCTCCTCTGGTTGACTCAGTACTTCCTCTGGGATCGTCTGCTCGAACTCGAGGAGCGTTACCCCCTCCGGTACACCTATTGCATGAGTGCATAATAAATCTCATGAATGCATAATGAAAGATGCAATATGCTCGGAATGAAATGCATTACAACAATTTAGCGCTCTATTCAAATCACTTCAAAAGAGTAGGTGCAAATTTCCTCTCCGGTAGAGGAGTACTCACCTAATCTACTTAGCCTAAGATAAAGTTGCTCATCTTCAGTTAAAGCCCTAACACCTAACAATTACAAAAGTAACTTGTCTTAGGATATCACCAAATCAATCAACAAGGCATCACAATAGAGCATACTGGACAGCAGCTACTTGTTTTTATCACAACTGGAGATTTATAATTCCAAAAGATATGATCTAGGACAATCTGGAAAGCCTAAGAAATACTCTACAATTCATTTTCAGACCTCAACCCCAAACTCATAAGTTTTCCACGTCAAACTTCACAAGTTCCAGAATCTGTCCTCTCAAAACAGAGAGTAGCAGATTCTGAACTGCCACTTAAAACAACAGTAACTCTCAAACTACTAAGCCAAATGTTCCCAAATTTTGACACAAGCTAGTTCATCAAGTTTACTGTGACTTTGGTATTTACAAGTTTCCCAGCAACAAATTTTATCAAAGGTCAAACTGAGAAATACTTCCAGCTGTCCAGAAAACCTAAAATTACAAAGGTTAAATATTTGTTGATATAACCAAAGTCTCCTAAAACCAAACCAATGTTACTAACAGATCACATTAGGTATAAAAACACCAGAAAGTAAGGTGGAATCAACTAGAATATTTATTTAGCCCCATTTCTTAATTTACTTAATTATTTAGGTAGAATTTCAAACATATATGTAAACTGCTCCTAAAATTCTACAAAAATTACAGGGGACTCTCTGACCTCCAAATAGACCACAGTAAAAATTTGAACAAGTTTTATTCACAGAAACTCCCTATACAAAATTCACAAGCCCAAAAGGCTGATTTTTGCATAAATCATAAATCACATTGAAAAGTATCAAACAACAGATTTCATATTTTTCTTAGACACTCTAGGGTACCAAGACATTCTCCAAAAATTTACAATAACATTGCACATGTAGAAAAATTATAAAAATTACTTCAATTATTTCCTAGAATAAAATGATAGCCTTATAACTTAAAAATTCCTTAAGTACTGATGCCCAAATTTTTACCATAGCTAGGACTAGCATAGAGTAACCTACTCACCAAATTTCATAATTTATGGAACTCTACAGCTCAAGCTATAAATTAAACAAATTTGTATGCATTCCAAAACACATTTAAAGGATCTAATAAAATCTTACAGAATTTAAACATCTCAAGCCAGATCTATATTTTTCTAAAATACTACACATCCAGTAGATTCTAACAAAATTTATTTCATGATTTTTGGATCACTAAAACCCTAGATTCCTATTTTTCCAAGTATTACAAAAATCAGTATCAAAATAATAAAAATTCATTTTTATTTCGGACAACTGGGCCGGCCCGGGAATGAAATCCGGCCCACACTCCCACACCCGCGCGCGCTCGGCCCGCTCGGCTCTCCCGCCCGCGCGCGACGCTGACGGGTGGACCCCCGCGGTCAGCGACCGTGGGCAGGGGAGCCGGCACCCGGCGAGCTCCGGTGAGCTCGCGCTCGCCGGAGAAGAGCTCGCGCGGCCAATCGAGCACGGTCTCGTGATCTCCGTCACCCGGCGCACCGATTGGCACCCGTAGGATGGATGGGGATGGGGAGGAGAGGGCCTGCCGCCGTGCGTGGCGGCCGGTGACCTCCGGTGGCGGCGCACCGTCGCCGGTGAAGCCGGATAGTGCGGTTTGGGCTCGGTACGAGCTTCACCGAGGCGTGGGGGTTCCGTTTTGCTGGTAAGGGGGAATGGAGAAGGACCCGAGGCACCCCGACCACGGTGAGGTCCCATGGCGGGCTCCGGCGACCCCTCGGAGGCGGAGAAGAAGGGAATGCGGCTCACCTAGGGTTCAGTAGTGGGTTTCGGTAGGTCCAGGGGATGGAGGGTGTCGTGGCGGAGGAATAGGCAAGCTCAATCGGCCGGTGGTGTGGCGTAGCTCGCGCTCGGGCTCGTCGGAGAAGAAAGGGGCTGGCGGCTCGGTTCTTTCCCTTTTGCAAACGAGAAGGAAGGAGGAGGAGGAAATGAATGGGGGAGGTTGGAGCGGCAGCAGAGGCGCTCTTCATGCGCTCGGCAGCTGGCCGCAGCGCCAGGTCGCGCGCGGCGCGTGGAGGACACGCGGCGGCGTTCTTCTGCCGAGACGCCACGTTCCGTTCACTGAAGTTTGAATCGCGGTTTCAGTTCAGTCAAGCCGATCCTGACAGCGTGACTTTGGCGACCTATAACTCCCAATCTAGGCCGATTTAGTGCAAGCCGTAATTAGTAAAGTTGTAGAGGTACATATCGTCTACAAAATTGTCCACTGGAGCTCGAGCTGATTCGGTCTATAAATGAAACTATATGGTCTCAAAGTAGTGCTCGGTGAAACTGAAACCGGGTTCAGTTACTGAAACCGACTGACAGCTCAAGTTCATGGCAAGATATCTCTTGAACCATTGAGAACCAGGCTTGGGTGATATTGACAAAGTTGTAGGGCTACATGTGATCTACAAATTTGTCAATATGAGTGAAGGCTGGTTTGGCTTGGTTTGCAAACTACAAGCTTCTAAAGTAGGCATCAGTGAAACTGTAAGGTTCAATTCCAGACTTAGAAAAATTCTAAGTCCTGGAATTACACTACTAGCTGACTTGTGGGCCACTTTTGAGCATGTTGTGGTCATTTTCATGAGATGGTCATATTGAGACTTTTGTTCCCCATGAATTTCTTTACAACTTTGCTTAAGGGTGCTCTTCCATGCAAGGTCTCTAAATTAGACTTTCTAATTGGTCAAACTAGAACCTTCTATGGTCAAATGGGAGTCAAACTTGTCATGGAGGGCAAGACACCAAGGATTATGCAAGGCTTACACAAGAGGCTAGCTGACACCACATTTTGCATAAAGGCATAAGTAGCTGAAACTCTTATAACCTGTACTAGCAGTTATTTTTAGCATTTACCTGTCATCTATCTTAGCACCTGTACTAAACATGCACTTGATTATCATCAAACAATTATTCATATTATTCCATAGCAGGTATAAATTGTGGCAACATTGTATCATTCACTTAACCATCTGTTTAATTAATGAGATCTACGTTGCCGCTGCTCAAGTCAAGTGCTCACTAACCGGGAGCGACGGCGATTCGAATCGAATTCCTATCCAGCTGGAGGGGTATTTCTAACACTCACCGAGACGCGCCTGGCGAGGGCTGCTCAGGTCATCTTTCGTACAGTTCAGGAATCGCGGGTCCGAATGATGTCGCGACCCCAAGGGCGACACTCTGCCAGGTGCTAGGGACTCTAACCCCCCCTTGGTCTCACGCCAATGTCCCCAAGCACATCCTTTCTCTCCTCCAAGAAGCAACCTACCATTCGATTCCCGGCCTGAACCATACTACTCGACTTCGCGGTCGGAACGACTTATCCGGCCAACTAAGTGTTAGACTGCGTTCAACATGACTCAAGGACGTACAGCGAATCGGTCCTTAAACGACTCAGACGGGCATGGCTCCACACCCAAGACGTGAAGTGTCTTGCGGCTGTACCATCGAACTCCCGCCCGGTCTCAATTTCATTTTAAAGCATGGTTCCATCACGATAGCCATAAGCCACTCGCGACCCAGTCCTATCTCTCGCGGATGACCGGAAATCACCCGACTTCTACCGTTCTAAGCAGGGCTAAGCATTGACACGTGCCTACACCTAATATAGGATTAGGGCATAGTATCTGGACAAGGACAGGTGTAATGCAACAGTTGTTTTCATACAACTCCTACTACATAATGCAGTAAACAAATAAAAGTACTCAAGATATCTTTTATCAAATAATGGGTTCAGCATGCACCGGGGCTTGCCTTTAAGGAAGGTGGAAGGCCGGTGATCTGGGCACTCCGGGAGGTCTTCAACGGCGTCTCCTTCGCCGATGGGCTCTGTCTGCTCCTCTGGTTGACTCAGTACTTCCTCTGGGATCGTCTGCTCGAACTCGAGGAGCGTTACCCCCTCCGGTACACCTATTGCATGAGTGCATAATAAATCTCATGAATGCATAATGAAAGATGCAATATGCTCGGAATGAAATGCATTACAACAATTTAGCGCTCTATTCAAATCACTTCAAAAGAGTAGGTGCAAATTTCCTCTCCGGTAGAGGAGTACTCACCTAATCTACTTAGCCTAAGATAAAGTTGCTCATCTTCAGTTAAAGCCCTAACACCTAACAATTACAAAAGTAACTTGTCTTAGGATATCACCAAAT
This sequence comes from Saccharum spontaneum, assembly GCA_022457205.1. NCBI lineage: Eukaryota > Viridiplantae > Streptophyta > Magnoliopsida > Poales > Poaceae > Saccharum > Saccharum spontaneum. The sequence continues at coordinate 23,300,641 of CM039579.1, forward strand.
CAATCAACAAGGCATCACAATAGAGCATACTGGACAGCAGCTACTTGTTTTTATCACAACTGGAGATTTATAATTCCAAAAGATATGATCTAGGACAATCTGGAAAGCCTAAGAAATACTCTACAATTCATTTTCAGACCTCAACCCCAAACTCATAAGTTTTCCACGTCAAACTTCACAAGTTCCAGAATCTGTCCTCTCAAAACAGAGAGTAGCAGATTCTGAACTGCCACTTAAAACAACAGTAACTCTCAAACTACTAAGCCAAATGTTCCCAAATTTTGACACAAGCTAGTTCATCAAGTTTACTGTGACTTTGGTATTTACAAGTTTCCCAGCAACAAATTTTATCAAAGGTCAAACTGAGAAATACTTCCAGCTGTCCAGAAAACCTAAAATTACAAAGGTTAAATATTTGTTGATATAACCAAAGTCTCCTAAAACCAAACCAATGTTACTAACAGATCACATTAGGTATAAAAACACCAGAAAGTAAGGTGGAATCAACTAGAATATTTATTTAGCCCCATTTCTTAATTTACTTAATTATTTAGGTAGAATTTCAAACATATATGTAAACTGCTCCTAAAATTCTACAAAAATTACAGGGGACTCTCTGACCTCCAAATAGACCACAGTAAAAATTTGAACAAGTTTTATTCACAGAAACTCCCTATACAAAATTCACAAGCCCAAAAGGCTGATTTTTGCATAAATCATAAATCACATTGAAAAGTATCAAACAACAGATTTCATATTTTTCTTAGACACTCTAGGGTACCAAGACATTCTCCAAAAATTTACAATAACATTGCACATGTAGAAAAATTATAAAAATTACTTCAATTATTTCCTAGAATAAAATGATAGCCTTATAACTTGAAAATTCCTTAAGTACTGATGCCCAAATTTTTACCATAGCTAGGACTAGCATAGAGTAACCTACTCACCAAATTTCATAATTTATGGAACTCTACAGCTCAAGCTATAAATTAAACAAATTTGTATGCATTCCAAAACACATTTAAAGGATCTAATAAAATCTTATAGAATTTAAACATCTCAAGCCAGATCTATATTTTTCTAAAATACTACACATCCAGTAGATTCTAACAAAATTTATTTCATGATTTTTGGATCACTAAAACCCTAGATTACTATTTTTCCAAGTATTACAAAAATCAGTATCAAAATAATAAAAATTCATTTTTATTTCGGACAACTGGGCCGGCCCGGGAATGAAATCCGGCCCACACTCCCACACCCGCGCGCGCTCGGCCCGCTCGGCTCTCCCGCCCGCGCGCGACGCTGACGGGTGGACCCCCGCGGTCAGCGACCGTGGGCAGGGGAGCCGGCACCCGGCGAGCTCCGGTGAGCTCGCGCTCGCCGGAGAAGAGCTCGCGCGGCCAACCGAGCGCGGTCTCGTGATCTCCGTCACCCGGCGCACCGATTGGCACCCGTAGGATGGATGGGGATGGGGAGGAGAGGGCCTGCCGCCGTGCGTGGCGGCCGGTGACCTCCGGTGGCGGCGCACCGTCGCCGGTGAAGCCGGATAGTGCGGTTTGGGCTCGGTACGAGCTTCACCGAGGCGTGGGGGTTCCGTTTTGCTGGTAAGGGGGAATGGAGAAGGACCCGAGGCACCCCGACCACGGTGAGGTCCCATGGCGGGCTCCGGCGACCCCTCGGAGGCGGAGAAGAAGGGAATGCGGCTCACCTAGGGTTCAGTAGTGGGTTTCGGTAGGTCCAGGGGATGGAGGGTGTCGTGGCGGAGGAATAGGCAAGCTCAATCGGCCGGTGGTGTGGCGTAGCTCGCGCTCGGGCTCGTCGGAGAAGAAAGGGGCTGGCGGCTCGGTTCTTTCCCTTTTGCAAACGAGAAGGAAGGAGGAGGAAATGAATGGGGGAGGTTGGAGCGGCAGCAGAGGCGCTCTTCATGCGCTCGGCAGCTGGCCGCAGCGCCAGGTCGCGCGCGGCGCGTGGAGGACACGCGGCGGCGTTCTTCTGCCGAGACGCCACGTTCCGTTCACTGAAGTTTGAATCGCGGTTTCAGTTCAGTCAAGCCGAGCCTGACAGCGTGACTTTGGCGACCTCTAACTCCCAATCTAGGCCGATTTAGTGCAAGCCGTAATTAGTAAAGTTGTAGAGGTACATATCGTCTACAAAATTGTCCACTGGAGCTCGAGCTGATTCGGTCTATAAATGAAACTATATGGTCTCAAAGTAGTGCTCGGTGAAACTGAAACCGGGTTCAGTTACTGAAACCGACTGACAGCTCAAGTTCATGGCAAGATATCTCTTGAACCATTGAGAACCAGGCTTGGGTGGTATTGACAAAGTTGTAGGGCTACATGTGATCGACAAATTTGTCAATATGAGTGAAGGCTGGTTTGGCTTGGTTTGCAAACTACAAGCTTCTAAAGTAGGCATCAGTGAAACTGTAAGGTTCAATTCCAGACTTAGAAAAATTCTAAGTCCTGGAATTACACTACTAGCTGACTTGTGGGCCACTTTTGAGCATGTTGTGGTCATTTTCATGAGATGGTCATATTGAGACTTTTGTTCCCCATGAATTTCTTTACAACTTTGCTTAAGGGTGCTCTTCCATGCAAGGTCTCTAAATTAGACTTTCTAATTGGTCAAACTAGAACCTTCTATGGTCAAATGGGAGTCAAACTTGTCATGGAGGGCAATTTTGTAATTTTGGTCAACATGAACCTTGATCCAAATGTTACTCTAAGTATAGCTAAGGTGTTGTAGGTCATGATTGATGACTTTACCTTTTTGTTACACCAACTATCAAATACTTTGTGAAATCAATCAAACAAACCCTAAACAAACACATGAATTGCATTACATGAAATACTAAACATGGATTATGCATGTCATGCTTATGCAAATGCAATGCAATTAAGGACTAAACACTTGAGGTGTTACACTAACTAGGTACTACATTTATATCTATGTACCTATCCAATTATGTAATAACTATATACATAAACTAATTAAGTATCGATAAACTCATATCTTTCTATCTAACTATCTAATTATCTAATAATCTAACACTCTAATTATCTAACTATATAACTATTATCTAACAATCTATGTCTAACTATCTAACTATTATCTAATTATCTGTCTAACTACAAATCTAACTATTATCTAACTATATATATAACTATATAAATAACTAACAACTAAATTATCTAATTATCTATGTCTAATTATCTAAATATTATCTAACTAACAACTAAATGTACAAATTAAAAAATTACCTTCAAGGACGCCAGGCAGCGCGGCCACTCGGGGCTAGGCGGCCCACCGGGCATGACGAGGCGGCGACCGGCCCCGGCTGGGCAGCCGCGCGAACAGTGCAAGGGGGAGAGGCAGGGCGGCGCGGGTGGGGAGGACGTGCGGCCGGGGCAGGGAGGTGCGGCTCGATGACGGCGGTGGTGGCGGCTTGTGGGTGAGGGCATGCGGACGACTCGAGACACGAAGTGAAAAGAAAGGAAAGTTCTGGCCCCAGGTCATGGGACCATGGTGCCAAGATGGGTGGCGCCAAGCTTGGCGCCAAGATGGATGGCACCAAGCCTCGCCACGCCAGCGCCTCGTTTTCCCCAAGGAGCCGTGCCATAGTGACATTGGCGCCATTACCACTGGCATCAAGTAGTGTTACCTTGGCGCCAGTGACGATGGCGCCAAAGCCCTGGGTCTAGATTCCAAAATCATACTACCAGGGGCATAATTGTCAGAATCTTTCAAAAAAAGGGCCAAAAAACAAAAAAGATGGTTCCTACGTGCATCCGATGTGCAATACTCGATCTACATTTGAAACATCCAATTTGCAATATATACAAAAGAAGACAGATGAAATACTTGAAACATGTATCTGAAACACTTGCAAAAACACATGAAAAACACTCAAAAATCATTGGAACGCATACGCTACATCTAGATAAAACACTTGCAACATATTTGTAAAACATATACAACATCCAGATAAATACACTTGCAACATGTGTGAAAGCCCTAATTTGGTTTTGGATAATTGATGAAACTTAGTACTAACCTTTATGGTAAGTGTGTGAATTAGATAAGGTTGGTACATTCCGATTGGTGAAGCTAGAAGATGGTCCATGGAGGTGGTGATGGACATAGATGATCAAGTGCTCATCATTTAGAAAAGAAGAAAGATAAAAACAAAATCGGCTCAAGGCAAAAGTATATGTGATAGGGCCATTTTTGTTTTGCACTCAAGATATCATAGGGGGTGTGAGTGACTTAAGATCAATAGTCATACTATTAAGAGGGGAAATTCTCAGTTAAAACAGTTATCAAGTGTCACTAGATGAATTCATATGAGCATATGCATTTAGGAACCAAGTGTACTAACATGTGACCCTTGTAAAATGCTCCGAAAAATTCTAACACACGTACACACAAGTTTACACTTTATGGTTGGCAAGTTGGAAGCAAGGATGAAGCGGTCGCGGACTTAGAAAAAGAAAAAGAGGAGACAGACAGCGACCGAACGCTGAGCAGGTCCTGACCGGACGCTGGCTCAGCGTCAGGTCAATTATAGTGCGGCACGGCTCAGTTGGCTGAGGAGGCCAAGGAGCGACCAGATGCTGCCACATGCGCGTCAGGTCACTCTTCGCTATAGTGGAATGATCGTGCGACCAAACGGCAGTGGCTGAGTTCGGTCAGCGCTGACATATGGTGACGTCGGCTTAGCAGGCGCGCGTAGAAAATAAGAAAGAGGATCAGACGCTGGGGCGCGTCAGGTCGCCTCTGACCTGACGCATCCGGTCAATAAAAAATGGCTCTGGAACCTCTCTGGAAATGATCTAACTCTCGGTGGTTCAGAGTCTGGTCGTTTGAGTGTCGGGTCTGGTCACTACTTAATGTTTCACGTAACTAAGAAATGACCGTTGAGATCGAGCGGCGCACGTTTGAAGCAGGGGACACGTGCACGAGATCTGAGCGACCGGACGTAGGGAGCCACGCGTCCGGTCACCCCGTGGAACGCTGTAGTGAGAGCCTAACGGCTTTATTCGTTTGGGGACGTCTATAAATAGTGTTGGCTGGCTCCATGGCACCTCTCTTGGCTCTTTGACATACTTGACATCCTTGTGAGCCTAAGCAAACACCTCCTACTCATCTCCATTCTTGATTCATCATCAAAGTGAGATTGTGAGTGATTCCAAGTACTTTAGCTTGAGTGATTGCATCTAGTGGCACTTGGGGATAGTTGTGGCTGCGGATTTCTTGTTACTCTTGGTGGTTACTGCCACCTAGACGGCTTGGAGCAATGGTGGAGGTCCGGCACGTGTTGGTGATTGTTCATGGTTGGCTCTGGTGATCTTGTGAGGGGTATTGCACCTTTCCCAGTGAAGGGCCGCAAGGTAGCCCTAGTAAACTGCTTGTGTCATTGAGCTACCTCACTTGTTGGCCGGTTCTTACGGTGTCCAACGTGTGGTCGAGGTTCGTACAACACCTCTTAGCTGCCAAACCACCAAGTGTTGGTCGACACAATGGGGACTAGCGTGCCAGCAAGCACATGAACCTCAGGAGAAAAATTGTGTGTCTCCATTGTGATTGATTTATTAGATTTCTCCCAGTGATTGGTCACCTTATTGTGATTGGTTCATTCCTTGATGCCGTGGTATAAAAATCACATTCCTCTTATTTACATTCCCGCAAATTAGTTGTAACAAGCTCTTTAATGTAATTAGTTTTGAGAGCTTGTCTTACCTTTTTTATTGCCTCAACCTTCCAATACAAACTATAGTATCTGAACCCACGCACCAACACACAACACACGTACGCAACTCACTCACTCACACCCCCTAAGTGTGCGAGCTAGTGCTAGAACATATGCCTTAGGCTATGAAACACGGCTGAGAAATCTGACAGTTGTGGCACATCCGTGTAATACAACGGGAATTATTTAGGAACTACTGTTCCCAGTGAGGCACCAGGTGTCGAAGTTGTGCTTCGAACGCGGGCGGGCAGGCTGCACTCCGGTAGTCCTAGCCAACTGAGCTACAGCTCAGTCCTCGCTTGTCTTACCCTTGCTAGTGTAGCTTCTCACTTAGTTGAGCTCTTTAGTGTAGTTAGCTTTTAAGAGCTCGTAGTGACTTAGCCATTGATTGACTTAGAGATTATAGCAACTATAATTGTTGATATAGGTGGCTTAAAACACCTGTTAAAGCTAGTGCAAAAAGCTCTATAGCCAATTAGTTGTCTAACAAGTTTGTCTAGTGTTTTGTTGATTTTAAATTAGGCTATTTGCCCCCCTCTAGTCAATTAGGACTTTTCAATGCGTCTGAAAAACAGATTTAATATTGGGAACACACACTTGCAACATATGTGTACAAACCATTGCAACATCCCGATCTACTTTAACAACATCCATGTGCACTTGCAATATACTTTTGAAATATATCTGGAATATAGTTTGCAACACATGTTTTCAGCGTAATGGGCGGTGTGATGAACCGACACGGTGTGAGGCGGCTGCGGCAACATATGGCTGCACCCAATCCGGTGGAGGCGGCTGCGGCAGTAGGATGCACTTAGGCTACATCTTCGCAGAGGACAGTAGTATAGCACCAACAGGCTTGGAGCTTCCAAACAAAGGCCAGGCCTGTTTTCTGACCCAGAGGCCCGAACGACGCCTTGGGCTGTGCAGAGCGGCAGAGAATGCAACAGTGAACCAGCCCGGGACGAAAGCCGAGAAGCACACGGCCCACCCAACTCGCCAGAAAAATACTGTTCCCTCCATTTTGGCTTTTCTACGTTTCGATTTCGACAGGGAGAAATAAATGCAGATGCCACGCCCATGCCACCATCGCATCGATCCATGAATATATAGGCGTATAATATAGATATATTTGTACGTGCAACTAATCCTCGACGTTACATGAACCATTATTATTTACTGGATATATATAAATCTATATATGTATCCGCGTTGAAATCCAGGCATCCAGCTGCTAGCCGTAGCCAGCCATGCACGTAAGCAGCAGAGCCCTTAGTTTCTCCGTGGGCGGCGGCGTGTGGCGTCGTGGTGGTGGTGGTTCATGCTCTTTCTGCCCCCGGCAACCGGCAGCAGCAGGAGGGGTTCCTGTTGATACCCGGCAGCAAGCAGTACGTCTGGAAGTTGTTACCAGTGTAATTCTTGGTCAGGCAGAACTGGTAGCACACACTCAGGTTACACGTCCCGATATCATGGCAGTAGTCTGTCAATCACCCAAACACATAAATACAAACGAATTATATATGTATGTATGTATATACCCCATATGCATCGATCCTTCTGTTAACCTGCTGCACTGCAAACGAGTAAGTATATATACATGTGCATGTGCATGTGCATTATTTACCTGCCGCAGTAAAAGACGAGAACACAATGACCATGACCATGGCCATGAAAAATGCCAACGACATAACACTAGCAACCTTCCTGGCAAGCACCATTGTGTGGTTGGAGAGAAGCACTTGTCCCTCTCTGTCTTGGATGGGTTCTTGTTCATTGCTCTCCTCCTCCCGGGTTATTATATATATAATCCTATGTACCTATATAGATGGAGCCCATTAATAAATTCATTTATTTATTGCTATAAAGCTGCAACCACGTTAAGCAACGTCACCTAAAAAATATAGACTGTTCGATTTTTCAAATTAGGTTAATCTCTACCATCCATCACCGTTAGCGATATTGAGCAAACTAATTATCCCTACAGTAACCTACATGCCACTAATGCTGTGCATGCAGTTTCCGCAGCCAGCTTTTAATCAATTTCATTGTGCACTACTCATCCATCACCCGTTAGATCTATTGATCACTAACGCCCTGCGTGTAGTTTCCGCAGCCAGGTTTTAATCAATTTCATTGTACACTACCATCCATCATTCCATCACCCGTTAGAGATATTGATCAACTTAACTAATCCCTACAATAACCTACGTGCCCCTAATGGCCTGCATGTAGTTTTCGTAGCCACATGTTTGTCATTGTGCACTAAACAAGTCAATTCCCACTTGCGCTAATTCTAATTCCTTCTCTTTCCTATAGCATTTATCACTTTATCGAGGAGCTGAACAGTCATTTCATAGATTTATATATACCTCCTTCCAAAGGCCAAAGATGAGCAGTCCAGGCACATCAACTATCATGATTCAAAGGAAGGAATCAATTTGTCCTAGGCGTGTTTAGGTGCGGAGCTTCTATAGCGGCAAAGCCTCGGTATGCAGGTGCTCGAAGTGTTCCATGCACTGTTTCATGCATATCACGCTACATATTTTATGATTATGTCCCGACTATCCATCATTCTCTTTGTGGCCACAAATACCATGGTTGGTGGTCATCTCCGTATTATCGATTTTAGGCTTTCAAAGACATTTTCCCCTTGCTGAGCATTATGCATCAATTCAGATGGTACTAAGGTCCTAATATATCCTTGATATAGTTGTAGGTCCTACCATGTATACAAGACTTATCTTTCTAACATATACTTTAGATGCAAGTTAGAAGGGAGTGAAGTGTTATCAGATATATTCTCGATTTTTCTCATAACCATTGTTTATCATGTCAGTTAGAAAGGAGTGAAGTGTTATGAGATATATCCTCGATTTTTCTTATAAATATTGTTTATTGCAGTGCTTCCTATGAGCTAATTTAAGTCATCATTATTCTTTCTTTAATACTGCCTCCGTCCGCAAAAGAATGCAATTATGGAATACATGCCGGTCAAAGAAGCTTAAATTTGACCAAGTTTATAGCAAATATTATTTGTATTTATGTCTCCAAATAAATTTATTATTAAAAACATATCTATAACTAATCTAACGGTACTTACTTTGTATCATAAATGTTTGCACTTTTTTATATAAATTTAGTCAAAGTTCAAACTGTTTGACTTCTCGAAAAGCGAGAATTGCATTCTTTTGTGGACGAAGGGATTATATGACCACTGTGAAACAATATAATCAGGTGTGCATCAAGTACTTTTAGATGTCACTTTACAATAATTTTACAAATTTCCACAGCAACGCGCGCGATATCACCTAGTAATACGTATAGCAGTGACTGACACCATAGCATATCTAATCTTGCATTAATACCTTGGCCATCTTTGGAAAGAATTCAGATACCATTTATGTATGCTAATAAAAAGAGGATTTAGAACCAATAATATATTTAATCCATTTGTCTGCCTCTTTATTTTGATCCTCTAATCCAACTAGTACCTTACTTGCTTAGCATTAGGCGGTACTAATTCTCATGTGGAAATTGTAGAATAATGCTACAATGTCATATATCAATGCTAAGCGCCGGGGCAAGCTAGAGCAAATTCAAGGAGGGATACACAAGCCTTGTGGGTGCATAGAGTTTTATTTTAGGTACATATGCGGTGGAATTTTGATCATAACCACTTCTCACGATGTAACTCCGCCTCTGCTAAGCGTCTTTTCAGCAAGTTCGGAAGTGAGTAAATATTAGAGTCAGTGTCATGGCTCATTATTATTACACCAAGGTTAGATTCACTTCTATCTGAACTTGTTATGGACATTTCAATTTCCTTTGACATGTTTGAACGCATACACAAAGTCTTCGAGCTTCTTTCTCTCATTCTCCATCTCTGTTTCGTGCAAGTTAAATGAAAATGAACCTATCAGCCAAGTTTGCATGGTAGAGGCAATGAGCCTGTTTAGTTGGTGAAAAGACCTAAAAAAGTTTGCACAGTAACTGTCACATCGAATCTTTGGACGTATACATGGAGCATTAAATATAGGTAAAAAAATAATTAATTGCACAATTTGTCTGTAAATGTCGAGACGAATCTTTTGAGCCTAGTTAATCCATGATTGGATAAATTTTACCAAATAACAACGAAAAGTGCTACAGGAACTTTACCCAAACTTTTTCACCGTCTAAACAAGCCCAATGTCGACATCATTTAGGGCATCTCCAACCCTGAATATAAACTTTCTAAAATCTAACCATTCGAAATACTTAATCACATTCAGACATCAACCTATCGAGTAGAGTTGGAGTGCAGCGGGGGTGCAAATGGCTGGGGCAGGGCGCAGATGCGTGCTGAAGCAGGCTGTGCCGCGTTCACGTGGCTTCAGGAGCGGTGTCGAGCGGTAGCCTCCAGACGACTTTAGGTTGATTGCGAACACAAGATTGATAGGCCCTTCTGGTTCTTTGTGATGAGTGATTATCAACGTGATTCACGACCGAGATTGAGTTTGTGACCTAACCATAGCGTGAGTTGGACTGTGTGACGTGTCTCTTGGCTCGTGGTGTTCTTGAGAGAGGTCCATAAATTCCAAGTTTGTGTAACAAACCTGTGATTTTTTAGTGGGAATGGAGAGCCGAATCCTCCAGTTGCCGTCTGGAATTCCTCAGTTTAATCTGTGATTTTCGTTCACTGTTTTTGCTCTTTTTCGTTCTTGGCTGTGATACGAAATTCACGAAGTTTGAGTTGGGTTCGAGCCATGATTCTCCTGGGATAGCTCACCAACATCTTGGAGATCACCTGTTGACCTGTACAAGATTTGGGGCCGAGTTGTTTTGATTTGTTCAAGTTCTCGTTGTTTTTGTTGGCTGCCCCTTCTCTGCTCTTTTGCTCCGTTCATCTCCGTTCGTCGCGTGGATGCCGAGCACGGGAGCGAATCCAGCAGCGCATGCCTGCGCGCCGTGCGTGCGCACCTGAGCGGCGCTCGCTTTGGTCCAGGTGCTCGTCCGCTCGCTGTGCAGCAGGCCGGCTTGCCCAGTTCGTACGGAGCCCAGACCCTTCCTGTGTTGTGCCGTTGGCTTTTGTTCTTCCCCTATTCGTTCGTGCGCTTGGGATTTTGGTCAGCAGTCCTCAGGTGCAACTCGAGGGCGTCGTGCGCTCCTTGCAGTGTGTCCTACAGCCGCGTCGCCCTGGTCTTGGATTTCCGTCGCCCAGGTTCTCTGATCGGCGGTGAGCAGCCCCACCGCTCAAGCCCCTCTCTGTCTCCCTTCGGTCTCTCTGCTTGCTCTCCCAGCACCGATCTGTGCTAGTCCCGTACCCTTGCATGCACAGCTCAAGAGCAGGAGCAGCAATTCACGAGTTGTCTCAATCAAGCAATAGTGTTTGGTTTATTTAATTTCTTTTGGAGCTGATCATTGCCTAACTCCACTTGCTTGGTCCTCTCTGATATGCACATTGCAGCAACAAGGCCGCTCGGCCAAGCCTGATTGGTCAGCCAGGCATCAAGACCATTCGGCCAAGCTTTTTGTGCTACAGTCTGGAATTTTCAGTCTGAATATTTCTTAGCCATGATTTTCCGTTTCGACAGCAATTTGATCGTTTGAGCTCCAAATCAGGTTTCGTATGTTGCGTTGGCTTTCTACCGCTCTGAGGAATCTTTTTAGGTACTCTCGTCACCAGTTGGCTTGAGTATTTTAGTTTCGGGAATTCACTTTTGTTTGGGAGTAATTTTGGAATAACGGCCAAATATTTCAGAAGAAATTTGAGGCTTTTAATCACCCCTCTAATCGCCGCTTTCGGTCTGTCAGTGACGGCTGGTTCATGGGGCCGGAGAAGCTGGCGGCAGAGACTTCGGAGGCTCCCCTGGCGGCGGCACAGAGTTCGAAGGCTCCCATGGGGCTGAGGTTGTTGTTGAAAAGCTGGAATCACATGCCGTAAAGGTCAGTTTTAATTCGTGAGCACTAGTCCTGTTGCCATCATGTATCACAAAGGTTGGATTAGGAGCTAAATGCCACCAGCTTTGTTTTCAGTATGTTGTTTTGAAACATGAAAAAGAAAGTTGTGTATCAACTCGCTAAAAAGTACTAATAAAAACTATTGACAGGAGAAGGAAGACCAAAAGGGGAGAGGGAAGAGGAGGATGTGCTGGCGGTGAAAACTTGTGTAGAGTTTGTTCCTCAGCTTGAGTAGCTAATTTATGTAGATGGTGCCGCTAATTTGTCCTCCCTACATCGCAATTACTAGCCTTAATGAGTCCCAGCTATTTTTAGTACAAACTGAACCCGTTTAAAAGAATATGGATGTTAGCTGAAGTATTATCATGTTGTTCCATTCGTAACTGATCTTCGATGTATAGATTCTTTTGCTTTGATGCCTGATGAAAGGATTACTTGGGTTGTTTTCCACCTGTCATTATCGTTGTAATTTATAGGGTTGGTAATGGGGCTGTTTTGGGTTGGCCCCCCACAGATTTACGCGTTCAGGGCCCAAAATATGGAGTGCCACTGGTGTGTGGTGTGGGAGAGTACAGTGATAGTGGGTTAAGGTTTAGCGGTGATAGTGAGAAATGTACTGTCTAGTAGCTCAACCACTCTCCACTCAGGTACGACCATACAAGAAATGCTTTTAAAATATATAATTTATATGTTGTAGAACTGTAAGATTTTTTAAAAATGGATGCTATAGTGATGTTTGACTTAGGATAAATCTAATGTGACATGTAAAAATAATAGAGGGATTACAACTCTACATATCAGTGTCCGGTGCGAAAATTGGCATAGTGCTGAGTGCTGACTAGAATTAGCAGTCCAAACAAAAATATTTCACTACGCTTGTGTCAAGCTCTGTTTTGGAACTTGCATTCCGAAAAGGTTTAGAAGGGGAGAGTTGAGAGAGAGGAGAGTAGGTGGTGGCTAGGGTTTGCAATATGAGCAGGTGAGAGAGAGCCCCCTTGCCTTCATCCTCTTAGCATTATATATAGGTAAAGACTTCTTTACGGACGTGCATCCTTTAGTCCAGCCTCATGCACGCTCCCTCCGCACACCCTCGCTCGACCGCACGGCCGCGCCCACTTGCCTTTTTATCGCTCCAAAATGAAGACTGCACGGCCACCTCCACACGAGACCACGCCACACCCGCATGGTGTCGTCTTCGACCTCCTACTCCCTCCCTCTCTCTCGCTCGTGGCCCCGGCGAGCTCCTTCCCGTCGCGCTCTCTCCCCGACGGCGACCTCCGGCTAGCCCGCGTGCCCACCACCTAGTGCCCGCTCCTCATCGCCTCCCCGCGCCGGCCATAGCGGATCCATCGGATCCAACCCTGGCCACAACGGATCTGGCGGCTCCAACACCGGCCATGGCGGATCGGGCCCCAACCATGGTGGATCCGACGGATCTGGCTCCGGGCATGGCGCCTGTGACGACTTGCTGCCGATGCGCCTCTAGGTACTCCGCCTCGTCTTCGATCGCAGGTACCGAGGGGCTTCGTCGGGCCCTTGGACGCTCGCCGGCGACGAGCACCTACCAAGTTTGTTCGCCTGTGCCTTCCTTTCCCCTTCCTAATGCGCGAAACCGAGCTCCCCAACCCTAACGTGTCCTATTTTTGCTATCTGTGCCTCAGATCTGCGCCTCCATTCGTCACGCCTGGTCGCGACCCCTACGACGCGACCCCATCCATCCCGCCTAGCCGTGTCGTGTCGGCCCTTCCCTGCGAACGCGATGACACGACCGCTTCCATGCCCCGTGCGACCTTCTGCTGCCTCCGTATCCGAGGGTGGGAATGGAGTCGAGGCAGATCTCGGCGAGCTCGTCCCCGTGCAGTGGGTGGCGGGTGCTGGCCAGGAAGAGGCCAAGGCAAGAGGTGGTGGTGAGCAGCATGCAGAAATCACCAAGGAGATCTGCTCGGGCCGTGACCGCTTGCCTTCGCCATTAGTTGAGCGCTGTGCAGGAGTGCTTCCGCAACAGCTGCAGGTTTGCCCCTTGCCCAGCAACCACTATCTCGAGCTTCAGTTAGATTTTTTATGTGCTGCCAGGCGCAACCACAACGCTGTGTAGCACAACTGATCAGGATATTTAGATCTTCACTGCCTTGTTTTTCAATTTAGCACTAGGAACGAGATGCATGACCTGATCCTAGATGTGGTTTATTTTCTTTACTTGATGTGTTTCAAAGGGCTGAAACTAAGTGTATTTGAGATGCATAGTGTTACAGCGTTAGTGTGTCCATCCTGAACCTGATAATCCATTCTAAAACCTTACTATTTCATGATATGATAGCTGGTTCATGTATAATTTTTCTGGAACATTTGCTCATGAAGTAATCAAACTATAGATGAATGCCAATGTCATCTGTCTATACATATTATTTTGCAGGATAGTAGCTAACTTGGCTGCAGAACTAGGAATTTTCGATGAGCCTGACAACTTATTACGACCGGAACAATCGGGAACATTTTTCAGTTTGTTTTGAGTAATTTGTTTTTTTTTATCTCAGTTTTGCAATGGTTTGCCTGGAGTTTATCACAATGTTGGCGCATTGAATATGTGCTTCTCCAACTGATCACAATATAGGGACATTTGTTTTCATGTGTCTGTCCACGGCAGGAGGTCCTGGTAGGAGTCTAGGATCTGAAACTATGTATGCAAAATCGATGACTGGTAGCTGTGACATTGGTGTTCGATTTGTTTGCCTTTCAGTTATCGTTGTCTTGCTGGCATATAGCTCTACAAATCTAATTCAACACCTTCAACACGTTACCAGGCTGGCTTGACGCCCTGTTGCTACTGCAGTTGTTATATACTGGTTACGTCCATCTCTTAAACTGCCAATTTAGAATACATAGACACTATACTTGCTTTTTTAAATACATAAATTGTCAATTTATGAAGACATTATTGCCCAACGAATGATACTTAAACTGTCTAAGGAAATGTAATCCACTACTTCATTACCCAGCAGTAACCTGCTTATCACCAATTGAGGTTATTAGTCCCCAGCTGTCAACATTGGCACTTTCATCCAGGACATATTTTTAGAGGCCCCATATCCCTACACTTGGGTAGCTCCCACTAATTCAGAGGCACATGCCCCTACACTGGTTGTTGCCCTCCCACTGTTCAAGCTTTAGCAGCTTTAATTGGAGTTAATTTTTAACCTGCCTCTCCTTTTGCTGCTGTTTGTTTTGCGCTGCCATGCCAATGTCATTTTGTCAATGTAATGCTGCTATTAAGATAGAGCAAGCAGCTTGCTCTTCCACTGAGAAGTATAGCAGCAGCATAGCAGCTTTGCTTTTCCACTGAAAAGCATAGCATCAGCATACACTAATGTTGAAAGCCATATCGACAGCGCCCAGTACCAATAGTGTAACTTTGTTTTGTTTTTTATGCCTCCTCTTTCTCTCTTTTTGCCTTCTGGCTGGGCAGCAGCCCCTTGCCACACCACCTACATGTGACGTTCCTTCCACTGCTTCTATGAACAGCTAGCTAGCAACGTCTAGTGTTGAGAGCACAATGGGTACTTTCAGTCAGGTTACAGTTTAGTTAGCAGCCTCTAATATTTTTGCTAGCTAGCAGCTAATAGCCTCTATTATTTTTGTACTGTAAATCTATACATAAGCAATTCTTTTTTTAGTATCAAGTAATTTTTCATGTTTTCATTAGCAATTTTCTTAATTTTGTTAACTCAGTTTTGCTGTTGTTTTTTTGCAGACTTTCATCCAGGAGGGCGACCTAGCTAGGACAGAGATCTCATGTGTATTTTGGTCTAAATATAACCATCTAGATCATTATCATATGGTAAGTTCATATCTTCACATGTATTTAGAGATCGTCATACATGATTTTTTTTCTTCCTCAGTGACATGCATCGATAATAACCAACCCAAGATAGGTGATGTCCCCTGTGCTCCAAATGCTTAGAGATAGAAAATCTACAGCACAAGTAGGACACTACTTTATTATCCTGAACATGTGAAACAACTGAGTTATTAGTCGGGCAATTTATTAGTATTCCGGTAAATAAATTAATACCATTAGTCAGGCAAGTTATTAGCATCATGGTAGCAATTATGTGTGTCAACACTGAAAATGTGCCTATGACCTCACCAGAGAACTTTTTGAAGAAAGTTAAAGTTTTTAGGCTTTGTCGTCCTCAGCTCAGTTGATTTAAATATTTTTTCTCAGTTCTCACTATCATCTATGTGCTTATCTTGTGCTTCTATAAAATTGCAGGTGTGAGACCATCAAGCATCAAAATGAGCATGTTATTACATCCATAGGAGTAACCATGTGCAACATCTAACAAAAGAAAGTTTTAATACAGCAACATGTATATATATAGTAGTGGTGCATAAAACATATATCCATGTACTAGTAAGAACAACATCTAGTAGTAAGATGTGTAGTAGTCATTAGTATGTCCAAGTTAGGATCAGATCTACTTTTATCAGTTAGTATGAGATCTGCTATGCAGTAGGAACTGTAGTACTATTTAATTGCTTATGCAAAAGAACTGAATTGTTTATGCAAAAGAACTAAATTGCTTACATTTAGGATCAGATGTGCTTATCAGGTGATGCAAAAGAACTAAAATATTTATAGCATGAGATCTGGTTGGTTCAATTTTTTGTGACCGTTTGTGTAATTCTGCTATTTTTTCGCCCTGTGTTGTTTGCTGGAAGGGAAATGCAAATAGGGGAGAAACAGGAGAGGGAAAGGTTCGAAACGAGCGTTGGCCTGCCTCAGTACCGCTTTGCGTGCGCATGCAGACGGCTACCTTCCCAGGACGGAAAGTGTACTTTTTTATTTCTATTTTTAGAGTGTGCATGCTGTAAGGCTAACGCATGCACGTGCATGCAATAGTCGCGTCCTTATATATAGGCAAAAGCAATAACAAGTGACCCCTCGATGGGGATGAAATTGACAAGCTATTACAATAGTCTTTATTGGGCCTTTTCTAGAGAGAGTTAGCCCATATGAATATGAGCTCCCCCAACAGTAGCTCCTCAGCTATTAGGTTATGGCCGGTACTACAAGACCTAGTAGATGCTCGTACAAGAAGAGACACAATATAACTCGAAATCTGGTTGCGTAGACTACCCTTCGCAACCTACACGTGCGTGCCTCACTAAAAACTCGACCCAAAAACCCTATGAGAAAAAAAGACATGGAGAAAAGAGCACGCGCATAACTTTAACCTATACATTTTCTAATTCCCGAGGCTTCTAGCTCGAAGTCAAGGGTAAATGCTTGGTCGCTGACTAATAGTCAGCGGACCGAAAGACCTGAGTCGCCTCAATGTCACTGATATCTCAGGCTCGCCGAGATCACCCTCCAAATCAAGTGGCTATGGCTACAGCAGATGGACTCGGAGAAGGCGTGGTTGGAGCTCCCAATCAAGACATTGATGGAGGTCCCGGGCTTTCTTCCAAGCTTCGACTTTCATGGTCATCCAAAATGGATGGGACACGCCATTCTAGACCGGCAGATGGGTGCATGGGAACTCAATGCTCGTTGAACTCATTCCTCGACAGTTTGTTTTGTTTTGAAAGGATGACAAAAGTTTTGCCGTAAATTTTATTAGACGATAGAAAAAAGAAACAAAAACTATACAAGCAAAGCAAGCCCGTGGTTGATGCTTCGCTGAACGGCAACTGGATCCAGTAGATCACCGTTGGGTCTCAGCCGCCGCCGTTGCGGAGTACCCCTAAGTTTGGGATGCAGTTCAAGGAGTGCAGTTCACTGATGCCAGAGACTTGCTTGTATGGTGTCGGATGACCGATAGAACATTCTCGATGAGGTCGCCTCACAAAGCTCTTCACCAGGGGTTCCCTCTTCACCCTGGTAGCCTAAGATTTGTGGAGAAAGCGAAACAATAGATGCTTCCGAGGAGTAGCTACACAAACTCCTCAGCTACTCGCTAGAATCAAGCATGGAGTGTAGCAGTGGGTGGAGGCCGGAGCCACCAAGTTGGCTTGCCTTCCTTCAAGGAGTAATAGCCTAGAAAGCTAGTACACTAAGGCGGCCCTTTACTTAAATGAAATCTTTTGGAGCCCCTAAGGCGCTGCTAAAGCATGTCGTTGTATGTTAAACATTTTATCTTAAAATAATACAAAGAGGTACAATTTTTTTTTGCGGATTCGAGCAAAAACACGTAGATAAATCATTAAATAAACAAGGCATAACTAACCTTAGTTTTAAATGAGAAAACTAAATAAAAAGGTTCTAAATACTATGCTTATGCTTATCTTGGTTGTGATATATATTTAACTAACTGCTTTTTATTTAGGACATTTTATATTTAACTAACTGCTTTTACATTTAGGACATTTTTTTATTTAACCTTTACCATTTTCCAAAACTACACGTAGACATTATAGCTGAATAGATAAGGATTGTAGCACATAATTTAGGATCTAATCGGATAGTACGAAATAGATGTGAAGAAATCTAAACCAATCCTGATTGAAGTACTTACACACACGTATTGTCCGGGTTTTTTTTTTTTGCAAAATCAAGGACCCACTAAGAAATTTCACCTTACAACAACAAATCGACCAATCATATAATAATTTTCTCACAAAACATAGTACACAGATCAATAGGACACGTTCACTTCTATAGTAAAACAGTTGACTTGTTTTTTTTTACCTAACAAAGGGTTTGTCCCATTTCAACATACATGCACTTTTCTAGTTATGTTTACTGATTTCGACCAAATGGGTTTGTCCCATATCACCTACAATATCCCCCTACAGGTGTATAATATTAATTTACCACAAGTCCATAACTAATTTATATATATGTTGATCGATCTGGCGTAGTACGTAGTAATAGTCTTTTTTGTGTGTAACTTGTATAGGCGATGAACATCAGAATGTTCTCCATGTCGACTCGTCCATCCCCAGCTGCTGCTCCGGCTGCTGCTGCTGCTGATCACATTCCATGCCAACCTTCACCACCGAACTGCCGAACATGGTATGCTCACCACTTCCGATGACGTTTGCCACGACGCCACCGAGCTCTCGAGGCTGGCTGCACCCGGCGAACGGAAGCGGCTTCTGCAGCAGCTGGTGGTTATTCGGCGCGAAGACATTGCCGAACAATCCCGGCGGTGGCGGCGTGGCCCAGGGAAGCATGGCCGCGGCCGCTGCGGCGCCCTGGTTGGCCGCCGCCGCCATCCAGCTCATGTACGCGCTCATGTCCACCGGCCTGTGGGCGCCGAAGCTCTCGGCGCCGGCAGAGCCCTGGTGGTGCAGCGCGCCCGGCGGCGAGCCGGATGAGGCCAGGCCTCCGAGGATGGAGGAGACGTCGAGCTCCCCGAGCTCGCCCAGGGAGGCGTTGGCGGCGTCGTGGCATGGGGAGCCCATCGTGGGGCTGTCCTGCGGCGGTCTCATCTTGATGACCTGGCACTTCTTGAACACCCTGCACACCACCCATTCCTCCTTCGATTCGTCCACAACATAACATTAATATAATGTCATTAATTAGCTTATTATATCTTTTGTGATGTCTAACAAATATACTATATGATTAAAGAATTCATTTGCATATATATATAGGAGTATATATACCTTGTTTGGTTTGTAGGGGAACTTGTTCTGGAGCCTGTACTCGTGCATGACCCAGCTGGTCTTCTGGCCCTTGGGAGCCCTGCCCCTGTAGAAGACTAGGGTTTTCTTCATCCCCACGAGCATGCCGCAGTGAAAGATCTCCTTGTCCTTGCCCGTCGTCTTCCAGTAGCCTGAGTCGGTGGCGCGGTTCGTCCGGATTCCCGTCGGGTATTTCCTGTCACGCATGCTGAAGAAGTACCATTCCTTCTCACCCATGCTAGCTTTGCCTGCATGCACATTAGTATATAAAGTTACATAAATACTTACATTAGCAGCACGCAGCCGACCAATGTATTACTTACATAACTGTGCATTGTTTGTCCTATACTGCCAATATAGTTCAGTGATACTAGTATTCTTTGAATTTTTCTTGATCGTTCACTGAAGTACTACGAGTGTGCAAGTCTCGATCTGTATGGCAGAGACTGAGTCAAGTGCAGTCACTGTAGTCTGCACTTCTGCAGTGTGGAGTGACTAGAAACAAGTGTACACATATAGATAACGACCTTGGTTTATGGATGCAACTAATGAACTAGGTCAAGGGATTGAAATTCTCACCAAAACTTTAAATTGGAGAGAAGCGCGACAAGGCATATTGTAAAAAAACACAAACGCGCAGTTAGTTAGGAAGTTCTTGGCTAGGAGTTCAGTTTGATTTTGCTAAAAAATCCCTAACTAATTAATTAAGCAAAAAAAGATCCTTGAGACATCTAGTGTGTTCCACTTGCATGCATGCATGCCTCGACCAGAAAGAAATAATTCAGAATAATAGAAGAAAATTGTTCTGTTCCAGATGCCACAAAGTTAATGTGGGACGACAGATATATAAATAAAAGAGCAATCTAGAAGTGTAAGGAGTCGCGATCGATGGATCACACAGTGTTGTGCTGCTGAATGAATCTCATCTCATGGACATGGTGCTTACTTGGGAGGTCCCATGGCTCGCACTTGTTGAGGTCGACGTCGGCGATGGCGCGGGTGGCGAAGGCGAAGTCGGAGACCTTGCGGGTGAGGTAGTAGGTGACCAGCTCCTCGTCCGTCGGGTGGAACCGGAACCCCGGCGGGAGCCCTTCCTCCATTAACGGCAAGCCTCAGCTCTCACAGATTCGTTCTTTGGAGTGGTGGACGGCAGGACACTAGAGCTAGTTGTGGTCACTGCAGACTGTAGATGAGCGAGCCCAGCACTCACACAGTCTGCAGTGCGGCGGTGGCGGCGAGGTAAGGTGCTGCTAGCTACTGCAAGGACGCATACATATATACTGGCAGAGCAAGACACGCGCACGGAGACAGTTTCAGCGTAAGGCCAAAAGTCCGCATGCACAGCACATGTGTGCGTGAAGACGACGATGGTGCGAGAATAAATTAACGATGAGCTAGCTGATGCTAATAGTCTTTGCTGCACCACCACTAGCCACGTCCTAGTAGCTAGCAAGCTAGTGTCTTGTGCCTCTCTTGTTCTAGAGCGGATCGCAGGGGTCTCAACAACCACGGAAGCGAAAAGGACGGCAAAGATTATTGACGACGACGACTGCAGGGCGGAGGGGAAAGGGAGAGAACGAAGAGAAGAAGCATCCATCATCGATCCATCCCACGATCCGCATGCAGAACAGCAGAAGGGAGTTTCCAGCCAAACTCCAACTACCTTCACCCACCAGCATTATGTGCAGTGCAACCCTGGCCTAGCACTGGAATTGGATTGGATTGCATTGCATTGGAGACAGCTAGATGCGAGACAGCGACCACGACGATGACAGTGACAGCTTATTATGCTGCTAACCTCACATATTTATTAAATCTTTGTCGGACGATGGCGACGGGGATTAGCCTTTTAGGATCGTTGCGCGTACGTGTACTTACTAGTAGAATTTTTTACGGTGCTCGATCGATCAGAATTGGTAGCAGTGGCAGTTGAGAGATCGATCGATCTCGATCGATCGATGGAGCACGCACGTACGTCTCGATCGTATATGCCCCGGTGTGGGTGTGGCCGCTAGTGACGGGAATGATCTTTTTGGTAGGGAGAATTAATCAATCGAACAACACAGCAGATCGCAGAGGCCCCGCCAGTACGTAGTTTCTGAACCGCATGCGCGCGCCTGCAGGAACTTTAGTCTGGTGACGGATTCCGACCTATCTAGCCCAGCAGCTCCATCCGTCCTCGTGTCTGGCGCCATATGATATGATGCATCAGAAATTGTCGGCAGGAGGAAGAAATAGGCCCTGTTTAGTTCCACGAAAAAAACACTATGCGAAAAAAAGATTCCCCATCACATCAAACTTGTGATACATGTATGAAGTACTAAATGTAGATGAAATCAAAAACTAATTGTACAGTTTGGTTGTACTTGACGAGACGAACGTTTTGAACCTAATTAGTCAACAGTTGGACACTATTTACCAAATAAAGCCAAAATGTGCTACAGTACTTTTTTTACACCTTTTTTACCATCTAAACACACCCATAGATCAAAGGAGCTGAGCTATACTATAGTGTACTGGACTGTCCAGGGTGAGATTAATTGTTTCGTTGATCCGGTCACACGTGCGAAAATGGTACACGGGCAAAATTGCGCGTTATGTACGGCCTCATCTGATTTGGTTGTTGGGGACTTGTTTGCAGTAATCCACGGGCGATGATGCAGCTGCAGGTTTGATTTTAGCGACTGTACGTCTCTAGTTTACTCCCAGTGGTCTCATTAAGAATTAATATAATGCGATGCAGATATATACAATCACAGTAAAAGGTAGAATCAATCAACGAGCTACCTACCTAGCTAGAATATATAATCGACAGTTATCAGTAGTAACCGCGAATCAACCTCCAGTGCTCGGGGAGGAACACCTATTTGGGTTTGACATAAGTACTAGCAACATTGTTCATGTACCCCAAACGAGCAGTGTCTGTTAGAATGGGCGAATGGACCTGCTTATCTGCGAGTGTCCTTGACCACCGCTCACCAGCAGCATCGAATATAAATCTGTCTGTTCCAAATTATAAATCGTCTTGGCTCACTAGTACAGAGACATACTATACAGGTGGGTCTATACCCATTTTCACTGACATTTTTTAGCATCGCTTGTGCTGGAGGCTAGTGGAAATGGGACCACAACACAGGCAGTTGCTTTTGAACCACCTGTAGAAATCCATTTACACAGGCGGTTCACTAAGTGAGCCGCATGTAAAAATAAATTTCCACAGGCGGTTCAAAAGCAACCACCTGTGATGTTGGATATTTTTATATTATTAAATATATACATATACATTGATATTGGAACTACTAAACCTTATTGGATGGTGTTCAAATATAGCAACATGCAATTTAAATATTTCATACATACATTTATATACATCAAAGTTTCGTGCTCACAAACATAAAGTTATAAGAGTATCTATATATCACACATTATATACATCAAAGTTTTCACCTATTATCTAATAACTGTCTCGACTAAGTTGAAGTCTACTAATCTCTGTGAGCATTCTATACTCTGGGCGTGCTAAGACGCTGGTAGCATCGTGATATTTCCCATCACATGGAATGACTTCTTTCAAGATGAATGAGCACGGGTCCTCAACTATGTTGTATAAAGCACGTTCGATCACGTGCTTAGCCTTTTTTACATCAAATTTTCTGAAAAGGTGGTTTATAAACATCATATATTTACACTTGATAATACATTTGCAAATTTAATATCAGAAATACATACAAGACTATTACTTATATTACCTTAGAAGGGTTCTTGATGTATCGTCCGTTCTCTCTCATGAGCTCGTAGGCCGGCCCAACTGCTCGGCCCACCCCCGCCACCTCCGCCACACCTCCACCACCCCTGCGCCCGCCACCTCCGTCACCTCCGCCACCGCCACCTCCACCGGCCACCGGCTACCGCCACCGTCCACCTCCTCCACCAGCCACCCCCACCATCCACCTCCGCCACCTGCCTCCCCTCCGCCACCGCCACCAGCCGCCGCCGACACTGACCGCATCCACCAATCCAATGCGTAGAGAGGAGGAGGAGAGAGGAGGCGCAGAGAACTCACCGACGCGATGACGATGGCGAGGCGGTGCGACGCGGCAGAGGCGGCGGCGGGGGTGATTTCGGCAACCTGACGGTGTCGATTCGAAAAACTGGCCCGCCAAGACACTTAGAAAATTTTAGGGCTCTTGCACTTTCTTTATAGGGTGCGCATTTCTGCAGGTGGTTGGTATGGGTGGCATTGACCACTGCCTGTAGTAATGTATTTCCAAATTTGTTTATGTTTTTTTCAATGAATTTACATAAATTGTTTAAAAGCTTCAAAAATTCATATCTTGAAAAATATTGGTCCAAAATTAGTGAAAAAAAATTTGTGGTATTTATCTTGAGATGATCTTCGTGTTAAAAATATGAAATGCCATGTTTGAGAAACTTTTATATGTAGTTTTATTTAAAATGATTTAAATTGAATATATGCCTCATATCTTGTTTAATACATAAATAATTCTAGGGATACTAGAAAAATGTGAATCCAATTTTGTTAGCTTTATTGTACTGTGTACATGCTGTGAAAAATATATTCCTTGGTGCTCTTGTTACTTAGAAAAATGGATTTGTGTTTTTCCTAATTAAATATTTATTTCTTATGAAATTCATAGAGGAAAATATATGTATTCTTTTTTATTTGTGTTAGGTTTTAGCTAGGGTTTAGGTTAATTAAGCTAGAGTTTAGCTAAGGGTAGATTAGGGATTACAGATGAAGATGATACAAGCTAGATTATAGAAATAGATTGTATGAAGGTGAAATACGCATAGGGTCTCACATGTAGAAACAGAGAAGGGTACGTAGCATAAGGTACACATTATAACATAAATAGATTACATGACAAATGACAAATATAATCTAGGCAGCTACTGTTCCTCCTTGTCCATCGTGACGCACCCAGGGAAATGAATTATGTGGGATGCTTCATTCCTTATCTTTACTGGATGGTCATCTACAAAGAGAGACATGTCGCTGAACTCGTTAAATTCATCCAGGTCAGATACACCATCAACTCCTATAGCTTATTACTTTCCAGGAAAAACTACATGC
The DNA here is from genome assembly GCA_022457205.1 of Saccharum spontaneum. Taxonomy (NCBI): domain Eukaryota; kingdom Viridiplantae; phylum Streptophyta; class Magnoliopsida; order Poales; family Poaceae; genus Saccharum; species Saccharum spontaneum. Next base: position 23,325,063 of record CM039579.1, read on the forward strand.
TTCGGCTTGTCGGTACTTTTTTTCTCATTAGGAGAAAGGATCTGTTCAGCATAGAAGACCTGTGCAGCACGATTAGCCATTATCCGCGGATCATCTTTGTAGCCTACCTTACTTAGATTAAGAACTCTGACCCTATAGTTGTCCACTGTGACATGTTTGTCTTTAACCCATTGACATCGAAACACAGGGATTTGAAATGTACCATAGTCTAGTTCCCATAGATCTTCAACGAAGCCAAAGTATGTAGTTTCCTCACCAGTTTCAGAGTGTAAGGTGTCACATCGAACTCCACTATTCTGTGACATGCTCTTTTTGTCCTTGGACTTGGTACAATATGTGAAGCCACTAATGTCATAGGTTTGCCATATCGTGATCTGGCGTGATGGTCCAGAAGCCAACACCTTGATGGTGCGTTCCTCAATTATTTCCCCATCTGGAATGTCATGCTCCCTTAGCCATGAGGTGAACCGATTCTTATGTTCCTTCATTAACCATTTATCCGTGTGCCCATGATTATGTTCGCGAAGCTCATCAATGTGTTCCTCGATCAAAGGCTCCATTATCGAGAGCTGATGTATGATGCTGTGATGTGCCTCGAGGACTGTATTGTAATCCTGCGGGACGAATGATTTCTTTCCCATCCCCCTCTTCCATTCAGGCTACCCTCGTGTCGTGACAGAGGCAAACCTATTGCAACCTGGTCTTTTAGGACCCTGTTGCAGAATGGACCTCCGGACTCAATTGCCTCTTCGGTTAAGTACCCCTCTACCATGGACGTCTCAGGACGAGCACAAGTTGATACATAGCCATTTAGTATTGACATGAAACGCTCATACGTCCACATCTCATGCAAGTACATGGGACCCAGTGCCTCTATTTGTGGAACCAAGTGCACTACAAGGTGAACCATAATATCGAAGAATGCTGGGGGAAAATACATCTCAAACTGTGACACTGTCTCCACTACGAATTCCTTAAGAGACGCTAACTCATCACGGTCAATCATCTTCTGTGAGATCCTATTGAAGAAGTAGCACAACCGTGTGACTATACAACCTTTATCCACACTAGATTTATAGCTTTGATGGCAATAGGGAGGAAAGTAGTCAGCATGACATGACAATCATGTGAGTTGTAGTTGGTGAGTGTAAGGTCTTTCATTGACACAATACTCCGTATGCTAGAGCAGAATCCAGATGGGACTTTCAAATTCTTTAACCACACACACATCGCATGTTTCTCACCATTGTTGAGATTGTACCTTGCTGTCGGAAGGTGGTACTTCCCATTTTCTTGAAGAACAGGGTGAAGTTCTTTTTTTATGTCTAACTGTACCATGTCAATGCGTGAATTTAGTCCTTCCTTTGTCTTGCCTTTCATGTCTAGTAAGATTCCAATTAGGCTTTCAAACACATTCTTCTGACCGTACATACCATCGATCGCATGGTGGACGTCTAACTCTGGCCAGTATGACAAATACTCAAAGAAAATAGACTTCTTCTTGAATGTAGCCCCTGGAGTTGGTTTGACATCCTTTCTTGGTTTTCCATCTTTTGTCTTCTTCTCAAAAACAAATTTGAGTTTGCTGACTATGTTGAAAACTCTTTTTCCTTTACTGTTACCCAATGGAGCAGTAGACTGTAGTTCAACATTATTGTCGAAGTACTTATCCATCATTTTTTGGCGGTACCTGTGTCCTTTCGATAAGAAGCGCATGTGCCTCATGTACACTATCTTCTTAGATGCAGTAAGGGACATGTAAGCAGTTCCATCTATGCATACCACACAACCAACCTTTCCCTTGAACTGCCCTAATAAAATGAAAAGAGCAGGGTAATCGTTGATCGTAACAAAGATAATTGCTCTCAGCGTGAATGATTCTTTGCGGTACTCGTCCAATATTTGAGCACCTGTTTCCCATAATATTTTCATGTCCTCCATTAAGGGCTCCAAGAAAACATCCATGTCAACTCCAGGCTGTGTAGGTCCAGAGATAAGGATGGTTAGCAAAAGGTACTTTCGCTTCTGCATCAACCATGGAGGAAGGTTATAGATGGTGAGGATCACCGGCCATGTGTTGTGTTTGCTGCTCCTCTCAACAAATGGATTCATTCCATCAGTACTCAGTGCGAACCTAATATTTCTTGGTTCCTTTGTAAAGTCCTTGTGGTTTTTATTGAAATCTTTTCACTGCTGGCCATCAGCTGGGTGCCGAAGCTTCCCATCGTCTTTGTGCTCATCAGAAGCATGCTAGCTCATAAGTTTGGCATCCTCTGGGTTAGCGAACAAACACCTCAATCGATTAACCATAGACAGGTACCACATCACCAAAGTAGGAATCTTTTTCTACGCATAATAGTCTACTTCTTGTTTTTCTTTGCTGGTGGGTTTTGAACTACTCTTCTGTGTCTTCTGTTGGGTCCTCTTTCCCTTCTTTCCTTTACACAAGGAGGCAGCACACTCTTCCTCTTTGTAGTCTTTATTCATCTTGTACCTACTTGCACCACAATTTGGACAGCTATCCAAGTCCTTATAATCAGCACCTCGATATAGGATACAATGATTTCTACACGCGTGGATCTTCTCAACACCCATCGTTAGTGGACTGATTAGCTTTTTTGCATAGTATGTGTTAGCAGGCACTTTGTTATCCTTTGGAAGTATGTCTGTGATAATACTCAAGAACGCATCGAAGCCAGCATCAGAAAGACCATACCTAGCTTTGTACACCAACAACTTTAACACAGACCGCAGCGTCGTGAACTCTTTGGTGCAACCCTTAGACTCATCGTACAAAGGCTCTTCTGCTGCCTTCATCAGGGCCTCCATACCTTTCATGAAGAACATTGATAGATCTTTTGCATGACGACGCAACATTGCCTCTAGGAATTCTGCATCTTCTGCGGCCATATTATTTGGCAGGACATTAGTTCTAACACCTTCATTTTCTCCAGTGAAACCATGATCAGGAACATTTGGCACAACATGTTCGGCGTTTGGACCATCGGCGTCAGGTTGTTGTGTCTCGTGTACGAACTGAAACCCGCCAACAAGCATATTTGGACCATCGACGTCGATGTTCGCAGGGTTTCTAGTTGTATAAGGCGCAGAGTTACCCTCTCCATGCTTTGTCCAAATCAAGTAATCCTTCATAAATCCTCGGCAGACCAGATGAGAAAGGATTTGTTGAGTGTCATCAAATACAACAACATTTCTGCAGTCCAGGCATGGACAATGTATGTGCGTCTTCTTTGTTCTCCTTGCATGGTTCTTAGCGGCATTAATAAACCTATGGACCTTGGGTATGTATGATGGATCTAGTCTTGATAACTTATACATCCAAAAGAACCTCTCCATCATTACCTGTAAAATCATGACACTGTGGACCTCGGGTATTTTAATCAATGCAAAACAAGTAACCATATATAAATCTAGAGATATTTATTAGCACCTTTTGATGTGAGGTAGGGTATAGCTATGGTTTATTAGCTAGGTTTTACGATTTATGTGAGGTTTTAGCTAGGGTTTAGGTAGGGTAGCTAGGGATTAAAGTAAAAAACCTAATAAGTAGCATAATTAAAAAACCTAAGTTGCATAATTACAAAACCTAAGTAGCATAATTAAAATATATACATGTGGATAAAATAAATTGAGAAATAAAGAGAGATTAATGTAAAAAAACTAATGAGCATAATTAAAAAAATAACAAAAAAACCTACATTTCTCTCTCTACATAAATACACAAGAACACACCATTGATGAAATATATATCTTGCATAAACTAGCTAAATTGAGAAGCAAACATGAAAAGGAAGAGAGGAGAGACATTATGTAACCATCTTAAGCAACCTCATTAGAAGAAATAAAGACAAGAACCTAGATTTTCTTCTCTCTAACTCATGGTGAAACCCTAGATCCAAAAAGTAGCTCAAATTAAGCAAGAATGAACAAAATGATGGTACAGGGACAAACTAACCTTTCTTATCAACCTCCTTCCAAAAAATCAAGATCAAAACCTCTCCCATTATATTTTGAGAGATCTAGACCTCCAAAACGCCCTCCAATGGATGATGGCTGCGATGAACAGTTCTGCTCGGGGAGGAAGGAGGGGTATATATACCAGAAACATCACTGGCGGTCGCCTTTAGTAACGGCCTGTGGAAATCCATTTCCACAGGCGGTTGTCATAAGGCAACCGCCAGTGTAAATATACCGCCAGTGAAAATGTTACATTTACACTAGCAGTTGCCTTATGATAACCGCATGTGGAAATCCATTTCCACAGGCGGTTGTCATATGACAACCATCAGTGTAAATGTAACATTTGCACTGGCGGTTGGCTTATAACAACCGCCTGTGGAAATGGATTTCCACAGGCGGTTATAAAGTCGTGGTCCACCCATTTCTTTACACAGTCAGCCCTAAAGTGAAACCGCCAGTAAAAAAAGAGGACCGCCGGCTTAGAGCTTTTTTCTACTAGTGGATTTTCTAGATATACATATATTTTGCTATACATTTGGATGTCTAGCTAGATACATGACAAAATCTATGTATCTAAAAATTAAGTTATCAAAATGACTTATTACAATTCAGCATGTCATTGTATATATATTACTTAATTCATTCCAAATTATAAGTCCCTTTTGGTTTTTTAGGTACATAGCTTTTGTTAATTGTTATGACATAGCGCATATTTAGATGCATAGAAAAAGCTATGTAGCTACAAAAGTTAGAACAACTTATATATAATTTGGAATGCAGGGAGTAATAAGAAAGATGATTTCGCAAATGCCTCTATGGCTCTGTAGTACATATCACAACGACATCATCAATAGTTTCAGCAATTCAGCATCCACGGCAGAACATGTGTGTGCTTTGCATTTATATCGTTGGGGGCAATGTTTTCGAGTGGTGAGGGAGGAAAAGGACTCATGCCAAGCAGACGATGCGCAGTTGTAGATGATACATAAGCACACAAATTTTGTTGCAAAATACACAAAGATCAGCTACATCAAACTATATTAATTAGATACACCATGAAATATATTTTGACAATATACTCATTTTATATTGTAAATGTGTTAATATAATTTTATATAAACTTGGTCAAAAATTTAGACAAGTTTAACTTAGGATGAAGTTAAAATGAATTAAATTTAGCATGGAGGGAGTATAATTCATTTCAAACCTACTAATACAAGGTTATATGTGGTAAAAAAAGTAAATCTTATAATTGAGAACAGATAATCCAAGAATCCAAACGACCACGAATATTGTAATCAATAATTCAGATTGTTACAATCCAAACGTGACTCAACTCAGATTTTTCTAATCCAAATATGCTATAAATTCCAGGCATACTCTTAGACCCCCTTTAGAACACGAGAATTTCACAGGGTCGAAATTTCACAAGAACTTATCTGTTTATTAGAAAAAATATTATCTGTTTATTAGAAAAAAATACAGAAAACTTGATAAATTCCCGAATTCTAGGCTCTTTCCAAATCCTTCATCTCTGGGTGAATGGATTAGTTTCAGGAGCAAAGCCCGGCAAGCGAAGCCCGGGCTACGTCGATGCGAAATCACCTACCTTTTCGAAGCCCAACGCGGGTAAGGCCCACAAAGGCCTCGATCGGCCCTAATCGCTTCGACAGTCAGCGAAGCCCACCCAACGGAGCTTATCCCACCTCGCGCGACGAACAGACGAAACCCAGTTAAAGCTCCGCCGCTCCTTCAGGCCGAGGCCCAGCTTTTGCGGTGAGCCTGCTTCGTGGGTTCAAGCCTGCTTTCTCTGTGTCCAAAATAACCAACTCAGCTGTCAGGTGCAATTCCTCTCAAAAAAAAAAAGCTGTCAGGTGCGATCTCCTTTTTCATTCTGGTGGAGAGCAGCCCCTTTTTAATGATTGCTGTATTATTCTCTACACAAGATCGATCATTTTCTCTAGTCTATCTATAGAGAGCATGAGTTCAGCTGAGTGGTCAGCCTGCCCTCCCAAACTCCAACTGCGAGTAAGCCTTGGCCCTTGTGAGCCTGGGCTTCGATTCAGACGAGCAGTCTCAATCCGATGAGGCAAGAAACTGCTATTCGTGCATGTTTGTGCTGGTGCTGGCCAGGCTAGATTTGATGGCTTGCCAGCGGCCAGCGCCGAGATCACGGCTGCCGTTGCTGGTGCTGCTCATCATATCACCAAGGTCTCCCAAAGCGTTCGATTTGAAGGCGATGTAGAGTAGTGGCTTACTGGCTTGCAAATTCATTTGAGGTTGATGAGGAGGACCTTCTTCGATTTGTAGCATAGTGATTCGATTTTGGCTCTCCGGCCTCGTTTTCGGCGAAGTTGAGCATCGATCTCTGTCACTCGCTGCTCTGATTTGGTACTGCATACATGGTTTAATTTGCAAAACTGACTAAACCGGCTGCAGACACGGTATGAGTCCTGGCCGAGGCGACCTTTTTTTTTCCGTATGTGTTTTCTTTTCTAATTTCGGCCAGCGGTTTAGATCGTTGTAAATCATACGTATTCAAATCTGGAAGGAAAGGAGGAGAAGGAATCTTAATCCTACTCCGATCGTCACGTGGGTTCTTAACAACTCTTAGGTCTTGGTAGGACTATATATATGTAGGAGTTTTATGTTGTAATCATCAATATTGAGAGGAATAAAGAATAATCTTCTTATCTCTTGTGTTTATATGTTCTACTTTCATCTAATATGTTGATCATGAGAGATGGAGAGGAGAAGGTTCTAACCGCTAGCAATATGAAGTGACCCAATTGATGAGATGAATAATTGTGGAATTAAGACAGTGGATAGCACACTTAGATGATTTAGAATTTATGAAGGAAAGGCATTTGGGGATATCACATTAATGGCAACTAGAAAATTCTAGAAGAAATTCCATGTAATTTTGAATGTTGTGTATTTTATACATTTGAAGTATATGATCCATTTTTTTATTATGTATGAGTAATTGGATCAATTTTTTTGGCTAAACAATAAAGAAGCTAGACAATGAAATAATTTTCTAAACTATAATATGTGCAAATTAGGGAAAGAATATCCCTGAGTTTGTAGGAATGTTGAACATTCTTATGTGCATTTTATGTATTCTAGCTCGCTGTATTTAATGTATAATAACCCCCATATTTAAATATGTGTGTGGATATTTTTCATAAAATTTCATCATAGAATGCATGAATGCGCCTCCGCCTGTAGTTGAAGATACATGAGTTTCATTATGTTAAGCCCATGATAGAGGATTTTTTTGAAGTATGCTATAAAGATCTAATATTGGCATTAGGGGGAGAGAAAGTCTATTTTGAATACCAAATATTATTTCCATAGAAGGAAAATGATCTAAAGAAAATATTCCTCAAAGCTTGAAGCAAGAATAATATCACGCATTAAATGAAACAATAGTTTGACTAATGCTCTTGTGAAGCATGAAATAGAGCATACGTTAGATATTTTTAAAAAATGAGAGGAATAACTTGAAGTTATACATCAGAAGTAGTGTTTACTAGTAGTAAACTAAATATTGTATACTATCAAGCTAAAATCTACAGGGACGTCTGTGGATTCTAGTTTAGTGTATACTTGTGAAATGAAATAAGAACAAATTTCTCTATTCTCATGAAGAGAACACCTCACGAAGAAGGTTAAGCACCTCATGAAGAGGATTATCACGAAGATGAAATCCAACACACTAAGCGCGCACATCATTAGTGTTGGGTATGCAGAACAACAAACCATCTTTTGTCTGAGAAATGACAAAGGGATAGAATAATCTCACATTATGAGAATATTGGGAGAAAATAATAGTTGTCGATAACGCTACCTCTATAATTGCAAATGTTTCTCTTATGAGAACCCGAATCCAGATAAAAGTCCATGGCAAAGTCGCCTGTAGTGATTATATCGGGTCAATGAAGAAGGCAATTGAGGTTGAATCTCCTACTAAGAAGAAATAAAATGTTCTGCTATATCTCTGGCAAAGGAGATGAATGAATATGAAATATGCAGTTAATAAGTGGATTATGAAGATTCATATAGTTTCAGAAGAATATAAATCGTAACATATGGAAATTAAATCTCATACAAAGTATTAAGAAGTCTAAGATATAATATATTCTGAATGAATATTGAAGTCTTAAGAAGAGCAATGTCCTAGACGGAATAGTCATCGAATGACTTTGTAGTGAATAACACTATCTCATTGTGTATATCACATGATAATCTCTTATGTAGTAGAGAATATATCTCATAGAGGAGAAATGTTATTCACTAAGAATGAGAACATCCTCGAAGAATTTAATCCATGAAGGATTTACTAGTTGATTCTTGAAAAACACCATTAATCCTTGAAGTGAATGTAGACCCGAGAGAAAAAATGAGGAATCCTAAATACCATGAAGGTGTCATACAAACACTTAGAAAGTGTATATTGTAAAGCTAGCAATAAAGTTTTGATATCCTCTAAATACCATGGAAGGTATAAGAATAATGGTGATTTTGACAATTGAATTATCCCCCTAAATGTCAAATGCAAGACTAGACTTATTATTTAGTGGTACAATCAAAATCCCGAAGATTTATAGAAAATGTAATTTAGAAATCCACTAAGAAAGATTTAAAAGTATTCAAACTATAGTATAAGATTTGATGCACTATTTAGAAGATATTGAATATTGTAACTTATTTACTCCCATAATCCTCTGAAAGGATTTATTACCCTAAAAGATAAATTTTATTTGTTTTGCACAACTAATAAGTGGTTATTTATTCATGAAGCATATTGCTCTTGTTTACTCATATTATAATTCATTGAAGAATGGTAAGCCAATATTTTGAAAGATATAGTATTATAGTACTGCATACCATTATTAAGCACACATTTATGAAAAGTATGGACTGAACAATGAAGTTCAAAGGATTGCTTTTTGAGGAGGAGTAATTTGAGTAAATCTACCTTAAAGGTAATTAAAACCACTAAAATTACAAAGATCAAGTAGATCATATTTGCTAAAACATTGAAGTTTATGCATATATCATGAAGATAAATATCTATTCATAAAGAATAGAATATTCTAAAAAATACATGACCGAGAAGGTTAAATATTATACTCTTTTTTCTATGTGATTTTTTACTCGAATGTTTCTCACGCAAGGTTTTTAATGAGACAACATGTGTAATGCAATTAACGAATGTGATGTATTCTTTTATCTAAAAACCGTTTTTTCCACTGGAATTTTCGGATAGAGTTTTTAATAAGGCTTGTGCATATCATGGTAATCGCCCAAGGGAGAGTGTTGTAAAACGTACGGACTCTATCCTATAAGGAAAGGAGAAGGAGAAATACTAATCCTAGTTCGTTTGTATTTGGGCTCTTACCAAAACTCTTACACCTTGGTAGGGCTATATATACGTGGGAGCTCTATGTTGTAATCACAAATATTCAGAGGAATAAAGAATAATCTTCCTATCTTGCGTCTATTTGTTCTATTTTTATGTACTATGTTGATCATGAGAGACGGAGAGGGGAAGGTTCCACATTACACATGAATGTGTATCACCATGTGTGCTCTCGTCGAGCTGCAACTGTCTTCACTCTTGTATGAATATTAGTATAGCAGGTACATTTATAGTTGTAGCTATGTTTGCATTTCCCTCATAATTACATTGGCTAGCTAGTATGCTATGCCTATATAGTTCTTATTGAACTAAGGAATATTTTGCTTTCAATGCATCACATGTATAAGTAATACATTGGTCTAGGGCCAAGTAGCCTAAGATCAGGGGAGTTGGTTAATCTAAAAGGACCAATATGAAATTGACTAAATAGAGAAGTGACCCACTTGAATGGGCTGAATTATAGTGAAAATTGAGTTAATAGATAAAACACTTAATGTTGATTTGAGATTTATGAACAAAAGACATTTGAAAAATTTTGCATTAATGGCAATTAGAAAATTCTATAAGAAATTCCATATGAGTTTAAATGTTGCGTATTTTATATGTGTGAAGTATATGGTCTAATTTTTTTATGTATGAGTACTTGGATCAATTTTTTTTGCTAAAACAATAAGGAAGTTAGATAATAAAATAGTTTCTAAACTATGATATGTGTAAATCAGGGGGAGAATATCTCTGAGTTTGAAGGAATGCTGAACATTCTTAAGTGCACTTTATGTATTCTAGCTCGCTTTATTTAATGAATAATAAGCCCTCGTGTTTAAATATGTGCGTGAATATTTTTCATAAAATTTTATCATAGCGCACATGAATGGGCCTCTACTTGTAGTTGGAGATACATGATTTTGAATTATTTTAAGCCTATGATAAGGGATTTCTTTTGAAGTATATTGTTAAAGATCTAATATTGACATTAAGGGGAGAAAGCCTATTTTGAATGCCAAATATTATTTCTTTAAGAGAAAATATTCCTTAAAGCTTGAAGCAGGAATATTATCATGCACTAAATCAAATAATAGTTTGACTAACGCTCTTGTGATGCATGAAGAGGAGCATATTCTAAATATTTTTGTAAAATGAGAGGAGTAACTTAAAGTTATTATAAACTAGAAGTTGTGTTTACTAGTTATTATAAACTAGAAGTTGTGTTTACTAGTAGTAAACTAAATATTGTATACTATCAAGCTAAAATCTACGGGGACACATGTGGATTTGAGTTTAGTGTATACTTATCAAATGAAATAAGAATAAACTCCTCTATTCTCACGAAGAGAACACCTTATGAAGAAGATTAAGGACCTCATAAAGAGGATCATCATAAAGATGAAATCCAACACAATAAGCGTGCGCATCATAAGTGTTGGATATGTATAATAAAAAATATTTCTTGTTTGAAAAATAACAAAGAGATAAAATAATCTCACATTGTGAGAATATTGGGAAAAAATAATAGTTATCGACAACGCTACCTCTATAATTATAAATGTTTTTCTTATGAGAACCCGGATCCGAAAAACAAAGTCCATGGTAAAGTCGTCTGTAGCGATTATATTGGGTCAATGAAGAAAGCAATTGTGGATTAAATCTCCTACTAAGAAGAAATAAATGTTCTGCTATATCTCTGGCTAATGAATTGAATGATTATGGAATATGCAGTTGATAAGTGGATTATGAAAATCCATAATTCCTAAAGAATATAAATTGCAACATATGAAAATTAAATCTCATACAAGTACTAAGAAGTCTAAGGTATAATATATTCATAAATGAATATTGAAGTCTCAAGAAGAGCATATCCTAGAAAGAATAGAGTCATCGGATGACTTGGTAGTGAATAACACTATCTCATTGTATATCACATAATAATCTCTCATGTATTAGAGAATATATCTCATAGAAGAGAAATGTTATTCACCAAAAATGAGAAAGTCCTTGAAGGAGTTAATCCATGAAAGATTTACCAGTCGATTCTTGAATAAACATCATTAATCCCTGAGGTGAATAAAGACCCGAGAGAAAGGAAATGAGCAATCTTAAACACCATGAAGGTGTCATACAAACACTTAGAAAGTGTATATTGAAAGGCTAGCAATGAAGTGATGATATCCTCTAAATATCATAGAAGGTATAAGAATAATGGTGACTTTAGTAACTGAATTGTCCTCTAAATGCCAAATATAAAACTGGATTTATTATTTAGTGACACAATCAAAATCCTAAAGATTTATAGAACATATTAGAGAATCCACTAAGAAAGAATCATAAGTATTCAAACTCTAGTATAACTTTGATGCACTATCTAGAAGATATTGAACATTGTAACCTATTTTAATCCTCTGAAAGGATTTATTACCCTGAAGGATAAAATTTATTTGTTTTGCACAACTAATAAGTGGCTATTATGCATGGAACATATTTCTCTTGTTTATACTCATATTATAATTCACAGAATAATTCTGACCCAATTTTTGAAAGATACTCCCTCCGTCCCAGGATATAAGGCGTAACCACTTTTTATTCATGTCCCATGATATAAGGCGTGCTCTCTCATAGACATTAATGCAGTAGTTCTAGTGCTGAGAGAGAGAATTAAATGTGTTCTTGGTCTTTGAACCAGAGGTGGTTACGCCTTATATCCTAGGACGGAGGGAGTATAGTATTGTGGTACTTAATACCATTAATTAAGCACACAGTTATAAGAAGTGTGATTTGAACATTGAAGTTTAAAGTTGAAGGGGAGCAATTTGATTGAATCTACCTTGAAGGTAATTAAAACCACTAGAATTATAAAGATCAAGTAGATCATATTGCTAAAATATTGAAATTTATGCATTAATCATGAAGATAAATATCTATTCATGAAGAATAGAATATCCTGAAGAATATATGACCAAGAAGGTTAAATGTTGTACTCTTTTTTCCTATGTGAGTTTTTACTTGAAGGTTTCTCACATAAAGTTTTTAACGAGACAACATGTGCAATACAATCAACGAATGCGATGTACTCTTTTCTCCGAGAACTGTTTTTTCCCACTAGATTTTTGTTTGGAGTTTTTAATGAGGCATGTACATATCGTGGTAAGCGTCCAAGAGGGAGTGTTATAAAATATACGGACTCAAACCTAGAAGGAAAGGAGGAGGATGAATCATAATCCTAGTCCGTTTGTTATGTGGGCTCTTACCAAACTCTTAGGCTTTGGCAGGACTATATATATATATATATATATATATATATATATATATATATATATATATATATATATATATATATATATATATATATATATATATATATATATATGTGAGCTCTATGTTGTAATCACAATATTGAGAGAAATAAAGAATAGTCTCTCTATCTCTTATCTATGTATTCCAATTTTATTTACTGTGATCATGAGAGACGGAGAGAGAAAAGTCCTAACCACTATCAACATGTTTTATAACATAGATGAGGAGAGGCTAAAGTAGGATTATAGGCTTCTTCTTTTTCCGTTAAGTGAGATATATACGCAAAAAGTACTCCTAATTCTTGTTTAGGGAAAAAAATGCACGCACAGATTTTAGATGAGATGTACTCCTCCTGCCAACCTGTTCTTCTGCCATCTAAATTATCACGCGGTTTTGTCTGGTGGTGACGCACGCTACTCTTTTTTTTTCTTTTTGAATGTGACGCACGGTACTCGACCAAGCCTATGGGCTCGGCCCAGTACGTCGGGTGGAGTAGAGGCTACAACCACAGCGCGTATCAAAAATTATTTGCCAAATCTTCTATCTGGTACACCTAAAAAGTTACTAACGTTATCGTCGGATGAAGTTAATCGCTCTGCCCAAGCTTTATTAATCCGGCTCCTGCGCAGCTTAATCCCCGTCGCCCAGCCCGCGTGGATCCGCGTCTGATACTACCCGCAGTAGGTACTATAAAAGGATCCTCTAAAACTTTAGAGTATGAATATAGAGTAAAAACTGCTGCGCTGGGTACTCTAAAACGATACTCTATCTTTTCTCTCACTTTATATTTAAAGTAGTACAATGCTTACTCTATAGTGTACAGTGACGGACCCCACTAGCTAAACAAAGGAAAAAAATGATATAACTCACAAACCAAAAATCCAAATTAAATTTCGATTGCACCATTAAATTCGTCTCAATAAATCCTTAAAAACTAGATCACACATGGATATATTTAGATAAAGTGACAAGTGGGTCCCACAGTGGATGGAGAATGATATAGAGGATGAATGAGTGCGAGAGAATTGAGTATAGAGAAGAGAATCTTGCTGACTAGGACGTATAGAGGATGAATATAGAGGTCCATGAGTGCGGATAGACTGAGATCGAGTCCGCGTCACACAAGTTTAATCGCGAGTGCGGCAGCACCGCACGCACGCCCGCGTGGGTCGGCGTCGGACAAGCTTAATCCGCAAGCGCCCGCCTCCAGCTTAATTCGCAAGCGCCCACGTGGGTCCCCCAGCAGCTTTAATATCACAAGTCCGGTACGTGAACCACGCGGACTCCCACGTCGCCACGCGGTCATCACATGCTTCGCGCCAAGCCACACCTTGTTCGTTTGAGCTATTCAGCGGAATCAGCAGTCATTTAATAATGTTTTTCTCTCCCAACAGATCAGCGAACAGTACTTTCAGCCACAATAAATCAGCGAAACGAACGTGCTGTAAATCGGTGTCCTGCAACTATATGTATGACGCAACCATGGACGGGTAAATGCCTACCACATTCTGGTTTTGATAGTGCAGAGCTTCGAGGCGTAAGCACTTGCCATTGAGATGCAAGCATCATCTCGCTCTTTTCCGGTGATCTACTTGCTGGTCAACTGATCTCTGGACTGAGGATGCACGATCGACGCCCTCCGTCACTAGGCACGTCCACCCTGTACTTTGTTGCTGCCTTGCACGGCTCAGCCATGGCACCACCGATGTAGCTGGGATGATAAGGGAGGTTCGGTGCTAGGTGTAAACATGAAGAAGGAACATGCATTCAGATAGTGAGAACTCCAAAATGTTACAAATTACAGTTCCTTTTAGGAATTAGTTTATAAATAAAAGAAAAAATATACAAGGCCTGAATAGATTATATAGAAAATATATAGTTTAGAGTTCCCAATGCAAAATTGTTATTAGCTTTTTAATATTGTCTAAAAATAATCAAAGCAACATGATCTACAGATATAGGTGATAAGGATCATGGAAAGGGTTTTGTATTCTCTATATAATTAGATTTATTGATTAAAGTTCGTTATCCCGTGTAACGCACGGGCATATATCTAGTTATTAATAAAAAGTTATGAAGTTTGCATTGACTTATTAAACTGTACCGGAGGGAGTACCTCATGGTTAATAGTGTATGGTCCAGTGACCAAACTTATTGACAAAATGGCCAGCGATTGAATGCATACATTCCAAGTCAAACTGCGGAGACGCATCTACCAGAAGGCGGCCAAAGCAGCGCATGACAAAAGTCCCCATCCAATCCATAGGTTCCAGCCTATCAGTATTCATGGAAAAAATGATTAAAAAATCATGTAATGGGGTCCCGATCTTTCATCATCGGATAGAAACTCTCGATTCGGTGGAAATTAAGCTGACACTCACGATTCAACTTTCGAACACAAAGACTCCGAACCCATGATAACAGAAATATTGCTAATATGAATAAGCACTCGAAGTTATGGTTCCACAAACTAACGTACGGTAAAACTATTCGATAACATATTAATCTAAGCAAAGCTCAAAAACCCTAACTTTGATGACTGCTAAATAAAAAGTGCTAGGGGAGGTCGAGAACCCATTGCACCTAGACATATTCTATACGCCCACTTGTTTTGACAATTACTCTCTCCGTCACATAAAAAGTGTCAGTCTCGCATTCTGAGAAGTCAAAATTTTTTAAGTTTGAACAAATATATATAAGAAATATTAATATTTTTGGTACATAATTAGCATCATAGATAGATCATTGAATATATTTTCATAATAAACTTATTTGGAGATATAAATGCTGCTAATATTTTCAATAAATCTAGTCAAACTTAAGAAAGTTTGATCAGCACGAGTCACAAGAGCGACTCTTTTTATGGGACAGAGTAGTATCATTGACTTATATTGAATTTTTACATGAGACTGGTGCCACTAGAAAGGCTATCTCATTAGCTTTCCATACACATCTGATCTGGACAATGATTTTAGGGTTGTTCCTAGAGTCCGATGTAGGCTTGAACTTTATATGGACTAAGCGTCCAACATGGCTTGGATGCCCACAACTAGTCTTCTAAGGAGGTGGCCAAGGGGAGGATGTGTAAAAAGGTTACACAAGGCATTCTCCACCTAGTTGGGGTGTGCTCCAACTTAGGAGGGCCCCAAGTGTGATTACAAGGCTTAAGACCCAATAACCGGTGACATTGCGCTTGATAGAAACAAAAACGACATGTCATGATGATTTAGAGGTCTTGTTAATGTGATATTAAGTTGGGACCTGTCGGATATATGGGCCCGGGGTACCCTCACCGACCATATATCTGGCCCAATGAGTGGAGGACGTCCAAGGATAAAGCCCACAAGGATTAGGTGCAACCACCAACTTGGAGATCATGACATATCAAGGATACCTGCTGCCATCATAACTATGGTAGGATAGAATTGATCTATTGTAACAAACTAGGAATCCAATCTGTAGCGGCGATCGCCATCATTGTAACCCTATCCCTCTGCCTATATAAAGGGGGGTAAGGATCCCACGATCGGCATGTTCACAACGGCACCAACGCCTCATTCCAATCTATCCTGTAACTAGGAGCAATAGCCCCTATAACCAAGCATACGAATATGGGAAGAGAAGCATCACCACTAGAGTAGGGTTTAGCGTGCCACCACGCCCCAAACCAGTATAAATCCTTGTGTCCGTGTCTTACCATTTGATTCCGTCTACGCGATCACGTTGCTAGGTATTGCTAGAGCTAAATGATCCGACAATTGGCATGCTAGGTAGGGGCCTTTCGCGTATAGATTTATAGTGTTTCAGATGGGAATCATCATCAACATCGATGGTGCCGCGGAGAAGATGCAGCCGGGCGAGAAGATCACCTTTGGCAACCTGGACTTCATCGCTGATTGGTTTGGGGACCTACATCTGCAAGAACCCGAACCACCTGTGGAGGAGAAGGAGCAGCCTCTCCTGATCTGTGCATTCTTTGCTGAATTGGAGGAAGCTGTGGACGTTGGGCCCCACGCTCTTGCCCAACACCTGAACCACTATGGACGTGACGTCTTCACCAAGCTTGGCCGAGAGCATGATCTTGAGGCCATACTCGGACTCTGGGAAGATCCAAATTGGGTTCCCCGATTGGATCTACTATCACCGCCCAATCACTTCCTCCTTGGCTTTCCAACCGGGTTAAGGAACATGATGACAATCTACTCAAGTTGGCTTCAACAAGCCCTGGCGAAACCCGTCGAACCTCGCATCGAGGAGCTCCCCATCTACGGTTCTAATTCTCCCAATAGCTTTAAGCAATCTAGCTACCTGGTTCGTCGGGATGATCACCCATGGCGACAAAGAGATGACCGAAGTACCAGAAGAGTGGGAGAACGTAGATGATGCCGAGCCCATCCTCGATTTCGGCAAGGTCAAGTACCAGCAATTCCTCCTTGACAACCTTGATCTTGAGGAGGAACAGCCTGAGGAGGAGAACGTTGAGCCCTCAGAGCAACCCTAAGTGCTCCATGAATGTGTAAGACCCCAAGTCACCTCGGGAGGAACTTGAGAAACTCATGCTCGACTGTCCCACATCTTCATTGGGAGATGTGGCCATCCCTGGCACTACCTACGAGATGAGTGACGAAGCTCGCCTACGCCTGCTTCGCCAGAATGATAACCATGAGACCGAGAACAATCATCTCCACCAAAAGCTCAATCGATCCCCTGACACTCAACAGATCTGGCCTGTAAGCGCTCATCCGACGGGTGACCAAAACTTGGCTGACCGGCCCTACAGGACCATCAGGTTGCTCCAATCGATTACAAGAGCCAAACAGAACGTGCTCCTGATAACTCAGAAGCTGCAACCAGATCAAGAGACTCCTGAGATGCGTCGCACCCCCGCGCCACGTGATAACTAAGGGCTGGCCGACAGGAGGGTCAAGTGCCTACCATCCATTGAACCCGATCTACGGTCGGCTGGGAGGTGGATGAGATGCTCGCTCGGTCATCAACGCGCAGTGGCAGCGACACTCGCAATCTAGTAAATCGCTTGGCAGCCCCGGGAGACATGCTCAGTCGCCGATCAATCTTGAGTACACGATCCTGAGGACCATCCCAAATGCTCATAAGAAGTGGGCCTACCAGGACATGTTCGAGCGTATCATGAATAGTCCCTATCGGAACCACAACTTCCTCATAGCCCACCTTGCCAAAGATTGTGTTGCTTATCAGCAACGTGTTGCTCTGGAGGCCTAGAGCGGACAGATGAGGACGAGTACTAGGGAGATCGTGATGACAATGAGGGCATCAACGCAGCCGCCAGATTCTCCATGCTCATATTTGGCGTCCCCCAAGCTTACCAGGATCGAAGGCTGCATAAGCTGACCCACAAGCAGATCTATGCGACCGCACCGGCCGCCCCGCTATATCTACGATGGTCCGAACGACCAATTACCTTTGATCACACCAATCATCCCGATCGAGTGGTCGAGGCGAGACGATTCCCTCTGGTGGTCAGCGTAGTTATCAAGACCATGAGGATGACGAAGATCCTCATGAATGGGGGCAGTGGAATCGACATCCTTTACAAGGATGCCTTCGACAAGCTCAACGTGGATATAAGGAAGTTGCATGCATTGCAATCCCCTTTCCACAATATCGTCCCTAGGTGGTGTGTTATGCCCCTGGGTACGATAGATCTCTCTGTGTCGTATAGCGACGCGGTACACTACCGGAAGAAGACACTCTCCTTTGAAGTTGATGATTTCCAGGGACCCTACAACGCCATATTCGGGAGGCCATGCTACGCCAATTTCATGGCGGTCCTGAACTACGCCTACCTCAAGCTGAAGATGCCCGGACCACACGGTGTTATCATTGTGTCGGGAAACTTCTAGAATGCCTACCAATGTGAAAGGCATGTCATTGAGTACGCGGAGGCCAACACCCTAGATTTTGAAATGAGAAGCAAGGGACACTCGGGGGCTCCCACCTACCCTTGCTCAGTGCAAGGGAAGAAGCTCCTGTTGACGACCCCGAAGCAGCCGCCCCTCGTCATCCTTGACCCATCATCCTCGACTCCGGTGCTGGTTCCTACTCCTAGAAATCTCATCATTAGATCTTGAGGAGCAACTGACGACTCGTAGTTACGTCGGTTTACAATTTTTTAATTCTGGTTATCATTTACATTTTGCAAGAACATTTATTTGTTATATGAATAAACTATGACCATCCGAGTGCCTTACAAAGAACCTCTTCGGGTCACTCGAGGGCTAACCCTTGCAGCTATCATGTATGTTCCTATTGAGCACGTTCACATGTTATAGTAACTTATCAATGTGCTCGGGGGCTACAATGAAAACCATACATGCCACCCACCAACATTTTCTCTCGCTCAATCAATGTCTCATAGATCTTAGTATGGTATAAGTGACTTAACGAGACCTTGTGTGGACTTGATCAAAATGTTTCGTTTTGGACGAACAATCCCTAGGTAGTTAGTCTAAAGCTTAACCAGCATCAAACACTAAAGACAATGAAAGACAGAGTGTACAAAGTCGAGTGCTGCACATTACAAAGCGACCTCAAGTGTTGCCTGAATCCTTTGATACATCAGGTACACTGCCCTTTACTATCATAGAAAGATCTACCTCACGGATTATGGCCTTGGACGGCTCTATTGCCTATTGTTGAAGCTGGCTTATAGCAAGGGGTCTATGTTGGCAAGCCTCCCTCTGATGGTACTGATGTTCAAGTTGGTGTAGATTGTCCCAACGGTCACTAGCGCCATGTGCACCCCGGTGGATAAACCATACTAGGCAATCTCCTCCAGGCGCCTTGGGATTCCCCTCAGCTAGGAAGCAACCTCTGATGAAGAGGCAGACCCTTCCAGCTAAGCATAGGCCGCCTGGAAGGCAATGTGGCTAGCCGCGATTACACCGTGAAGCTCATCCTCGAGAGACGACACATGGGACGCATACCTTGCCTCCATGGTCGAGAGAGTCCCTGTATGTAGGAGATCAGCCTCAGTAGCCACAACCTCTAGATTCGTGTACGTGTTGACGGTAGATAAGTATCATTTTTTAACCATCACACATAGCATGAAAAAGGACTAAATAATAATTACCACTTAGATATAGGGGGTTTACTGACATAATTCTATGAGTTTTGATGAATGTCTGTTTCTGCAGGGGGTCAGCTAAAAAGAACCAAGGATGGCCCACATGTCAGGTTTACATAGAGACAACAGGGCCAAGCATAACTTTTCTGTAATCTAGAAGATACGAGAAGACTCTATAAACAAACTGGAGGCGAAACGGGCCCGAATGTGGGGCGGCCGCCCCCTGGCCTGGGCGCCCGCCCCACCCAGGTGGCCAATCAGGCTCCACCTCACGGATCCTGCCTCCACCGCCTTTGAGGATCAATAATAATCGTAGATCAAGGTCGGTTTGATCCGATGGCTGTGGTGCTTCCTAGAGGACTATATAAGCAAGGCCCTGACCCCTGGCCCCTAGAGGAGCAATCCCTTGAAACCCTAATTCATTATTTCCAGTTGGGATCAGCTGAGAGGGGTCCCTTGAATGGATCTTCTCTCTTAGGGCACATACAAGAGAGATTAGCTTTGTAGTCTCCATGTGAGATTAGAGTTCTTCTAGATTGAGAGAGTTAGAGTGGAGGATGAGTTGGAGGAAGCCCGACATGTCGGTGTCTCCTCTCCGGCTTGTACCTGCGGGATCAAGTCTCCTAACCCGAGGCTTGGTTCTAGGATTCTTCGGTAATTCAACTTCTAATACTAAGTAAGTATGTTGTTATTATTGTTCTATGGTTTATGAGTTTACTTTATTCTCTTCGGTGGTAGATGGTAGGGTAATCGTCTATAGCGTAAGCGTGGTGCTTAGGCTAGAGATGCTCATAGATATCCCCTATCTGGTCGGATCCGTGGTAGTAGCGCGGGACGTGACAATCCCGTTGCTTCCTTTGTACCCCACATCTCGTCAGAAGGATTGGTAGGATTAAGTGCCCTAGTCAAGCATCCTCTGTGGTGTCTCTTTTTCATCGGTATGTCCCCATAGATCAATAGTTTCATATCTTACCATAGGTTGGAACCAAACTATCATCGTAATCTTCTCTAATCGCTTATATCTTCGCTACCTTATAGTGCGGCCCAGGGGTTAAGTATAGATTTAGGTTAGTCATCACACGCTTTCTCCTTGCGGATAAACAAATACGATACTCTAAAAATATCTCCTGGGTGAAATGCGCACCGATATATGTGCGCTTGCGGATCCTTTTCTGTGTGCGTTAACAAATATCAACAAGCATTTCTAGCGCCGTTGCTGGGGAGAAAGACGTCAGCTAAGTTAACCTCAAGTCTTGCTTAACCTTGTATTATACTTTTATCTTTTTCTTTTGCCTTTTCTTTTCTATCATTATGGATAACCCAAATTCCACGCCTATCTATCAATATCCTGCACCCATGAACCAAAGTTTAGAGCCACCAGAACCCATGATTCTCACATCTAGCTATAAGCTACACCCATGTTTGGTTGCAATAGGTCAAAACCAACCATTTCCTATAGCCAAGGTCCTGTCTTCTAATCAAGAAGGTAATAAACCAGAGGTCCTATGTTCTGATCAAGGAGATAATGAACTCTTGGCTACACTAAGGGAATCTTTCAAGTGTCTTATAAATTTAGGTTTAGACCTAGCCTTACAAGACCCTATTCTTCTAGAAGAAATATTGTAGGCCCAGCTGGAAGAAGAGACTCGGTGACGGGAGGAGATGGAGGCGAGGATGGAGGCCGAGCGGCAGAGGATGGAGGCCGAGCGGGTGAGGATGGAGGCCAAGCGGCAGATGATGGAGGCCGATCGGCAGAGGATGGAGCAGATGTTTCTGTACATGCAAAGTCTTGGCGCGAGTATGGGTCAACCTCCGCCGCCTAGGCTATTCCCTCCTCCACCTGCTCCTGCAACTACTCCTGTGAGTTTGCCTTCTCTACCCTGAGCTCTTTACTTACCATGTTTATTACTTTGCTTGTATGACCTCTACCTTCCTAGATTAGCTATAGGCAAGTTGATAGGATTGTCTCTAAGTTGCAAAAATCTTTTGTGTTGAGGGCAAGTTAGAACACACTACAAAAACCTTAAGTCCATATCTCTTGTCTCACACATGCAATCTCTTCTCCTTTGTGCAAAATCAATCGACGGCTTCAAATGATATGCCTCATGACCCACAGTAGGAGTCAGGGTGGGGAGCTTGGCAATGATACTTGTGGGTTGATGCTTATTGTGAATGATACTTGGAGATACTTGGATTTGCATTTGTGGTTCACTTGTGGTTGCACTTGGATTACTTGGTTCACTTGTTGCATTTGGTTCACTTGGTGATGCACTTGTGGCTTATATGTGATATATTGTGATATATGTGTGATATATGTGATATACAGCTGTCATATGTACTGTTTGTTTCATTGGAATGCAAAAAAAACAAAAAAGGAAGATAGTTTTTGGTCACTTTCTCGAGTGTCAGGGCCACAACACTCGGTAAAGAGGCCACCTAGCAACATGCTTTGCCGAGTGCAATGGCCATAGCACTCGGCAAAGCCTCCACCTTTGCCGAGTGCAATAGCCATAGCACTCGACAAAGATTTTTTTTAAAAAAATCAACGTCTTTGTCGAGTGTATGTATGAAGGCTCATGGCAAAGAAACTTTTTTTAAAAGGAAATAACGAAATCTTTGCCGAGTGTCACTGTCGTGGCACACGGCAAAGTATTTCCTTTTCAAAAAAATAGAAAACTTTGCCGAGTGTCTGCCCATCCTGGCACTCGACAAACCCGTCGTCACCGTTTTCTTCCCGTCCAGTGACCTTTTTTCGCCAAGGGTCGTGTATGGCACTCGGCAAAGCTTTACCGTGTGCCTGATATAAAGCTCTCGGCAAAGGGCGGGTTTGCCGTCAGAAACTTTGTCATGCGCGCTTTGCCGTGGGTGGCTGTCAGCAAAGCGTTTGTCGAGTGTTTATGGGGCTTTGCCGAGTGCCTAGATACTCGGCAAATAAGGTGAGTCCGGTAGTGTAGGGAATAGAAAACAGAAAAAGAATCTAAGGAACCGTTACGAAAACCATAATATGTGTGCAAAAAGCTAAGGATGCACAGAAACCATGGTTGAACTGCGACACACGGCAAGCTAGCCAGCACAAGTTATTTATTTGTATTGGGACACCGCCTACGCGGATACGTAGAAACACACTACCCTTTGAGTCCCTCGGCTCAGCGCCGTGCGTCCGTGCGTCATCCGTCAGCTGGGCTCGCACCGGTCAAGCAGTAGGTAGACGTACGGTGGCCTCCAGCATGGCCTCGTGGCGGCACGTCATGGGCGGCGCCGTACTCCTCGGCGGGACCGGGACCGGGACGACATCCTTGGTGCCCCCGGCGGCGTCAGGTTCAGGTGCTGTAGTGACTTGCCTCGTCGTGTCCGCGTCGCGGGCACGATTCCTAGCACCCTGCGGATCGGATTCGGAGGCGCCGCCGCTCATCTGCCACTTGGCCTGCAGGCCCAAGGAGATGTGGCAGAACCAGAGGCCGACCGGGTTGGGCGACGCGGGCCGAGGCCAAGACATGGTGTCAGTCAATTTGCTCCGGCGGGCTGCCACTACAATAATCGAGCTGATGCTGCGTGCGATGGCTGCCAGCGTGCGTGGTAGAAGTGCGAAGATAAGGTTGATATGCGCTCTTTGATTCAGTTGTAATGAGTGATTGTTAATGTGATTTGTGTCTTGGGTTGAGTCGATGAACTAACCATGGTGTGAGTTGGGGTTGTGCAACAAGTCTCTTGGCTCGTGATACGCAGGTATGGAGCTCAGAGGCGGTGGTCGACGGCGACGTGAAGGTCAAGTAGAGATGTGCCGTGCCGATGGACTGAGAGTGGTGAAGGACGGACATGAGCCATGGACCGAGAGACTAAGAGATCGGGTGACCAGCCGCGGTGGATGGCACTTGGGAGCATCGACAAGTGCAAGAGTACATGAGTGATGAAGACAGCGTTGACCAAGTCAAGGAAGAGGACGATGGCGTCGTGGCACTTGGCGGAGGCCGGACACGCATCTACATGGGAGATTTAGATGGCGTCGGTCAAGTCAAGAAGGAAGGCGAAAGCGTCAAGCTCGGAGAAGGTCGAACATGCATCGGCATCGGAAGGGTTTGGTGGTTTCGTCCTCAAAACTATCGGAGGGGTTTAGTAGTTTCGGCCTCAAAACCATCGAAGGATGGTTTGCTGGTTTGGGTCTCAAAACCAAGCATGGACAGTTTGATGATTTGGGTCTCAAAACCATCATTGACGGGTTTGACCGGTTTAGGCCTCAAAATCAGGGAGTGGCGGATCGGTGGACACGTGATGGCATCTCGAAGCTTCCGTCAAGGCGAAGCAATGTCAGGATGGCGCTAGGTCCACTGGATCAATGAAAAAAAACTTGGACGGATTTACCCCTAACGGGTTGGGACGAGTACTTCATGTAAGTGCATCTTTGTCTTTTGGCTGGCATATATATATATATATATATATATATATATATATATATATATATATATATATGTGTGTGTGTGTGTGTGAAGGGGCTGGTTGGCAGCCATTCTTGGATTGTGACTCTCATTTGTGTGGTGTTGAGAGGAGGCTACGGTCTGAGAAAGAGGAGTGACTCTTCTTCTTGAGTTTTTTGCCACCTTAGCTTTGATTTAATTAGAAGTGGCTTGTGATCCGACATACTGAGCTAATCCAAGGATCAAATTCGTGCACCACTTAGTCTCCTCTCCAAATCTGAAGTTTTTATTTTTGTGTGGTTTTCGGAGCTATTTTTGTTGATTTTTGGTTCGTCGGATTTGGCTGCAATTTTGGTGAAATTTGTTTTAGAGGGATTTCGGTGCTAGGACATGTGTGATCCTCTAGCAAATCCTTCACTTGCACCACGAATCGACGATTTTTGTTTAGGGGTTACTCGAGTTCTCAGCCATGATCTGATTTTCTCGGGGTTTGAGTTGATTTCGGACCATGATCTTTTAGGTTTTAGGTGTAGTTTCTCAACTCAGCTGTGACTAGCTGTGCAAATTTTGGGAAGGAATCATGGATTCTTGATCGAGTTTCCTTGGATTTTTGGGTCGCCTTTTTTCTCTGTTCGTCGAGCGCTCTGGTGCGGTTGGGCTTCTGCTCTGCTCGTTGTTCTCAGGCACGAGCGGACCGGTGCAGGGTGGCCTAGCGCCGTGCGACCCTGGCAGTCGACCCTGCAACCAAGTTCTTCAGTCTCGGCCCAGAGCGAACCGAGTTCGTTGCTTCTCTCTTGTTTTGCAGATTGGGCAGCAGCACCTAGCCCGGCAACAACAGTTCATCCTGCCGCAGGAACTTGGCAAGTCGCAAGTAGCAGTACATAGACAGCAGCTGCGCTTCGGCAAGCTGGTAAGAAGATAAGCAGTGCGTATACAGCTGGCTGCTACTTTCATTTGGTTGCACAATTAGTATGTTCAGTGTTTAGATTAGAAACTTCAGAATAGCAGCTCAGCGTGATGTCATTTTTGTGCAATGTCACTTTTCTGCTACACTACTTGTGCTTGTTTATTTAAGTAATTTAACCACAAGCGTTGTAGCTAGCTCCTGGGATGTCTCATTATGTTTCCTGCAGCACCTTGGAGGTGGACAAGGCTCTAGCTTTTTTATTTCTGATTGCTCCAGTTAGCTGTTCATTCAGTTTCAGTTGTGCATCTTTTACAGCAGCAGCTAGAACTTTCCAGCGAGTGCGTAATTATTCCCGTTAGCTCTTGGTTTAATTTTTCACATGCAGCTTAGAGCTTTGGTTAGCTGGCTATTTAGCGAGTAATTTAATTTTTGCTTTGATGCATCGCTTTCGCAATAATTTGAGAAATTCCTGATTGTTCCTAAGGTCGATATGTGTCATCTTGACAATTAGAAAAGAGACGTGCTGCATTATAATCGAGACATAGGCCAAGTTCATTTCGGCAAAAAAAATTTATGGCTCTCATTCATCCCCTCTAGTCACCATTTTCGGTTCTGTAAAAAGGGGGATCGATTCAGTAGGACACTTGGAATGGTGAGTTGGATGATGAGTAGACGTTGCGCTTGTTGCCGGGTCTTGTACTGCACAATAAGCAGGGAGCTGAGCGAGGGTGCGCAGATAGCTAGAGACGATGAGTTCATGAGTAGATGCCAACTTGATCCAATCCAAGCGAGCGGAAAGGTGGGGTCGCCCGCCGCAGCGCCAGCGGGCCGGCAAGCCTTATCGCAAGCCTAATCGATGGCCAGCCCCCGCGTCCGCGTCTGTGCTGGGGCAGTAGATGCCGACGACGCCACGTACCTTACCGCGCGACGTTTTTCCCGTCTCAACAGTCCGCCAACAGGCGGAAGATTGGACGTCCGACGCGGACCTCTCTCTCACGTTTGCAGCCGCAGCAGCGGTCGTGTCCTGGTCCGGGTGGTGAGCAGATCACATCAGGCCACAGCACGCCACTCTGTTATTGGGGAAATGGAAATTGTCGACCGGTTGGGTGTTTGGACTTGGGAGCCTGGCGGCTCGAGAAAATGAAAATTGTTTGTACTCACGGATATGGACTGCCAGCGGAAACGATGCACGAGAAAGAATTGACAGACGACATGAAAAGAGACCCGCGTGAATGAAAACTTCAATGGCTCAATTGTGATGTCTCCGAACCGAGCTAGTAGAGGATTACTTCAGACTTACTCCTAGTACTAACTATCCCGTGCTCGGATCGTTCATCTAACACTCCACACGGCTGGGCAGTGGGCACCAACATATAATTAGCCAACAAGTTAAATTTTCAAGCTTATTGTCGTCGTACTACTACTATCCAAATTGGTCTGTTTCTCACGCCTCAAGCTTGTCTTCTCTTAATGGAAACATGCTGACACACGGTCACCAAGGGGGAAAAAAGACAGTGGCTCAAGCTTCAAGAACGTCACAGTTGGTCCTCATCCCTAGCTCGACGAAGAGTACTTGGTTCATCATTTTCTTTATTTTGGAATACTCGATAATACAATACACACTTTACACTTTACAGCTTGATGATCATCGGAGCTAAAGCTGACAGATAAGCCTATGATCTCGTTGGAATCCTAGTTTTGTGTAATGGACATGCCTACTCGTACACCAGACATGAATCCTCTTTGGGCCATCTCGCCCATCATGACTCCTAACAAATTCTTTTGGCGGATGGCGGCACAGCCAGCACTCTCAGTCCTGGGCCCAATTCAATTGCATTACTATTGCCGCCGCACAGCCGACGCGATGGAGCCTTAGACCGCAATATTATTGGGCCGTATTTTTGCCACCAATAGCACGCACGCATTTTGGCACATCCAACATTTTTCTTTACATTTCTTCCATTTTTGTTTTTTTCCATGGTAACTAGACCTCTTTTTTATTTTCTTTTATTATTTTCTTTTGTGTTTCAATTCTCCTTTTGTTTATTCAAATACATTTTCATCCTTCAACTTGATTTTATTTCTTATATTTTTCTCTACTCATGGACTAGAATATTATTCTCTTAAGATAGGGATATATTATTCTACTAAACTGGATTATACTTTTCTCATGAACTAAAATATTATTCTCTTTGCTTTCTATTTTCTTGCACTCGTAGAACCAAATACTTTTCTCCTAACCATGGAATATTATTCTCCTGGACCAAAATTTTAATCTATTCATTTTTTTCATTTATTTTACTTTCTACTGATGGACTAGAATATTCTCTTGACCTAGAATATATATCATTCACGTGAACATAAAATATTGTTTTTCTAAAAACATAATATTGTTCTGTTGAGCATTTTTCTTTATGAATACAATATTGTTTTCATGAACATGGATTATTATTCTCCTAAACTTGGAATAATGTTGTTTTCTAATTTGGAATGTTGTTACACTCCAAATATATAGTTGGGTATGAGGGTATAAATATCCCAAACTAGACATTATGAATAGGGACTGCCTCGGAGTGAACACCGAATAACTAGTTGGAGAAATCTGGTGCCCTACGCCTCGCTAACTAGTTGTTGACCATTGCTCCATAACTTCGGTGGTTTGTCTAGTGCGCCACCGGAAAATCTGGTTAGTCCAAAGCTCTTTGAAATGCACCTCGTAATAACTTCAGTGCCTTCACTAGAGAGCTCTGGTGCTCTCTTCTGCCACTTGTGGATCAGCTTTGTTACATAACTCCAATGCACACCAGAAGTATATCATGTGTCTTTCTTTTCTTTTGTCTCAAACTGCATTCACCGGACAACTCCGGTGACCACCCAAAAGGAACTCAGGACTAGCTTATAGTACAACCATAAGGACTATATAGCTCTAGTCTAGTCTTAGTACTATGAACTACTCTATCTTATTAATGATTACAGAAAGGCGCAAGAGGGGGTGCCTTGCTGAGTATGATTCAACTTTCTATAATTGTGTGGTGTTGTGATGGTGTGTGCCATTTTGGTAGGTGGGTAACCATATTTACTGGGTAAATCTGAAACCTTGCGGCTACTAACTTGCTAGGGGACTTTGGAATAGATCGTAGTAAAATCCTATCGACTCACCTTGGAAGTGTTTCATAGGCTAGTTACCTTCGGCAAATGGAGATCACGACTCATGGCTAAAGTTGTACACACTCTATAAAGCTATTGAAACTGATATATCAGTCGTGCTCTCTCGGTCATGAGTAGTCAGGATTCTTTTTATTAGTTGATTTATCATGGATGGTTTTGCATATGACTTAATCTTGTTGGAATCTCTAATTACTTACACTTTGGAGTCTAAGTATAACTTAGTTACTCATGTATGAAAGAATAAGACGTGACCAACTAAAAATGCTTACCATAGTTCAACCATGTCTAGCCTTTTGAGCCTTGTATAAACTCATGTTATACATTTTGATCATGGTGAGCTCACACTTGCTTAAATTCAAGAAAATCCTAGATGGGGGTTCCAAATGGTATATGTAGTGAGTTTTCTGAGAAGTACCAGGAGTGTTAGGCTTATGCACCCCAATCAACCATTCCTGTGAAGAATGGAAGCCATAAGACAAGATTCAGAATTATTTTGTTGTGTTGTTTTAAGATGTAAGTGTTAATATAAATATGTTTATGCTATTTGATACCATTATTTCTGGTAAATTTCCATATTTAGCGCTATATGTGTATTGTGGACATCCTGGTCATACATGCAGTTAGGGCACACATATTTGGTGCTATATGCTTGGTTTCCTTCGGAAAACTAGGTGCAACAAGAGCACTACATGAATCATTTTCAATGATCACAAAACCAATTTGTATTTTTTCTTGGTTTTGAGGCTCAACATTATTGTTGTCTTCCTAGTTGGACAGATCAATCAGTATATTAAGAGGGATTTCTTCATCTATGAAGTTTTCAAGAGAGTTGATTGTTTGGTCTTGAATTGGTTGTTTCTCTTCCTGCAATAGGACTATTGGAAGCCCATGCAAATGGTAGTGATGGTTGACGTTATTATGATCTGTCAACTAAACTTAGCGCTGGACATTGTTAACACAAGTCATTATTAACTTATCAGATTAAAGTCATAGGTCGAAAGTCATCCATTACTGACTTGAAGGGTAGAAAGAGATAAGTGACACGTGTCTTCTTCGTGAGGATGAGCCACCACTTTTTCTGTGTCACTAGGAGGGTTTTCACAGTATGTGTATACTTGAACCTGGTGATCTTACTTTGTTATTAAAAAGATGAAACACAAGTAAAATCTTTGATTAGTCATCGTAATATATATAGAACTCTAAAAAATTAGTCACCATCTATTGAGAAGGGTAGCTTGTTTATTTACGCGATTTCTAATAGCCTCTACTAGAACACATCATCTCAAATGACATGCATATACCACAATATGAAGCTAATGGATACATGAAAAGTGCAAAAAAGAACTACCTGAAAGTAAATTGCTCAAATGTAAAGGAGAAGGGTTAGGAACACGGTGATGTTTTTCCAAGGTAGCGGAGAGTCGGCACTCCCCACTACTCCTCGTTGGAGCATCCACATAAGGGTATAGCTCCTCCTTGATCCAAGCAATCTCTATGAGTGATTCTTCACCACTCTGGCATGGAAAATCACCTACAACCACTTACACCATGAGTTGGGCCTCTCACAAGCTCCACCGAGAGATCACCAAGCTCCAAATCACCACCAAGCTATCTAGGTGATGCCGACCACCAAGAGTAACAAGCACAAACTCTCACTTGACCTAATCAAGCCTAATGAGACTAGTGGATGCACACTTGCTATTCTCTAACCACTAATAGAGTCCTTAATATTGCAATTAGCAATCCTGATCACTCCACTAAGCTTGAACCCTTGCTCACCAATGAGTGCATAACTAGCTGATCAAAGTGGCAAGAGAGCCTCCACAGTCGAGATGGAGGGGGTATAAATAGCCCCAACACAAGGAGCTGGCCATTGGAACCCCACCACACTTAGATCAAAACCATAAGATTGTCCGATGCCTGGTTGAAGAGAGCATCGAAACATTCTGTTGCCTCTCCAACGACTATGTAAGAATTAGTCGTTATTGTATGGGGGCACTGGCATATACTCTGATGCTAGGTGTCGTAGGTTCTTAACCGTGGCGAGCATCGGAATTGTTTGACGGATGTCGGCATATGGGTCTCCAGTGGCTCGGACACTCAAAACACAAAAGGAACATAGATCGGTTTATCCTGGTTTGGGCTTCTTAGCCCTACGTCCAATAGTATAGTGATCTTCATGTTAGGAATGCCCAATCAGGGGTTACAATGGTGGAAATAGAAAGAGATTGGTGGGGGATGTCTCGGTGATATCCAAGAGTTCTTCGGTGTTCTTCCTCGGTCCCTCCTCCTCGAACTGGGTTGGGCTAAATCGGATCTCCTAACTGAGTTGGGTTTGATCCTTTCTATAGGGAGCCCTGCCCCCTTATATTCTGAGGAGGGCACAGTGTACAAGTTAGTTTTGTTCTAGTATGTGGTCCATACGCTAGGTGTATGCATCCTCTGTCGTGGCATTGTTGGACGTTGCCTTATCATGTAAGGGGGAGCCAACAGTGTCACAACCTCCCTGACGTCGCTGCCTCTATTCTGGTGCTTCACTATTAAGGGCTGCCTGCTACTGTGCGGCCTCCCCTAGGTGCGCCTTCTCAAGGCTTCCTTGGTGCTCAACGAGCCTTCCCCGCCGAGAGGGTCTAGCAAGTGGGCCCGAGGCCCTTGGCCCTCAGAGCTGGGGGAGTCCCATGTCCTGATGCATCACACCCGTTGTGTGAACCCACGACTGTGCCCCCTCTAGGGTCCCGCTTCATTTATTTCATGGGGCGGCTCGACCTGTTATTGGGTCAGAATTTGACAGAAAGAAAAGAGATAAAAAGGAACAAGCTAAGGCTTAGGACCCAATAAATGGTGACATTACGCCTGGCAGAAACAACAACAACATGTCGTGATGATTTGGAGGCCATGCCGATGTGATATTAAGTTGGGATCAAACCCATTTCAGAGTATTAAATAAGTTTTCCATCATGTACTCATTGGCCTCAACCACATTCTGGTAGAAGAGTCATACCCTCCCAATATACTACAGTGGGCTGCAAGTAAACAGACTATAATGTTGGGCTTCGATCCATTTGCTTCTAAGATGGTTCTTGATGAGCATGGTGTATCCATGCCCCATAAGTTGCAAGCATCTTTCCAAGTGCACATCAACATTGCCTTGTTTTTAAGCACATTGAAGGTACCAATATTAGGTAGAAACAAATTTTCATTGATATGATTTGCAAACCTAGGAATGAGTGTAAGACCTGTTTGCCTAAACGATCGTTTAACCCATTTACACATTTTTAAATGCTACAGATGGTACATCATTTTTATTTAATCGGCCTTTTATCTGTTTAAATGGTTGTTCTGCATGTTTAAATGGTTGTTTTGTTTGAATAATGGCTAAACATCAAGCGACCGACTATTTATCGTTTAGTGTTTAGGATAACAATTGTAAGGATCATGTGTCGATAGTCGTATCTTTTAGTTTTGGTGATTATGATAACAACACAGGTCTCAGACTAAAGTGTTGTGTGGGAATGATGTGTTAGACATGTTATAATATGTTTTAGGGATGCAACGTTAAAATTGAATCAAGATCCGAGTTGAAAACGAAGAATTGAAGAAAGATGAAGATTCCTTTAAGATTCCCCGTCAGAGCATTTACTGAATTACTTGATCAGGCCCGCTGGATCATGGTGGAATATAGTACCGTCTAGGAAGTGTTGGATCATAATGGTGGAATCTAATAAGTTGGCCAGAAATACAGTGCGCACGAAATGATACAGTGAAAAGAAGAACAAACCGGTGGATAATACAGTGCATATCCGTGTTCGCTTTGCTGAAAAGATAAGCTGAAAGGTACTGTTCACTGATTTGTTGTGAGAGAAAAATATTGTTTCTTCGCTGAAAAAGTATGACTCATAAGACAAGTGAACAGGATAAGACACAAAGTACCAACACCCTCGAAGCTTGATTGGTTGGACGGGAATTATTATATTAGAGCAAGGGGAATTTATTTTGCACGGTGATTGAAGAATTTTGGTGGAAGCAATCAATCTGATAGGATTGACTGATTGTTAACTTGAGCAGACACCACCGAGAGAAAGAGATCAACTTGGAGAGGGGCACATACTCCCTCCGTCCCATTGAAAATATCATTGGAAAACTGTGCCCCCCTCATAAACATGTTTCCCGGACGACACTTTCAATGGGACGGAGGGAGTACGTGGTTGGCTGCCTGGGGAAGGAAACGAACCAGTACCACTGACTCTGTGCTCCTGTCTCTCACCTGATCAATCAAGCTGCTAATTGGCCGGGTTGCCCATCCTATTCTCCGTCTGTCCTCTCAACTGATCAATCTAGCTGCTAATTGGCCGGGTTGCCCATCCTATTCTCCGTTTGTCCTCTCAACTGATCAATCGACCTCGATGGATCAATGCTGCAGCGGGGAACTATAGGGGCGGCTGACATTTTTCACGCGAAAATCGCGTGCTTCACGGTTGCAGGAATTCAAACCCACAACCTCACCTTCACGCTGAGCCTCCCTTATCACTGCACCACACACTCATATGTGTCCTGATACTATTTTGGTTCTCCAAATATTATAACGAACCGAGTATAAATTAATTGTATGAGGCTCTAAATGAAGTCAAATGAAAAAATTGTCAACTACAAAGTTTCATAATTTTTCAAGATCTACCACTTTTATTTTGGTAGTTTCTCCATTCGAGGTCGTTTACAAAATTTGAATTTCAAATTTAAGAAATTCATACATAGTTTTCATGGACAAGATGACTTCAAATCAAAAAGTTGTCGACTACAAACTTTCATTACTTTTCGAGAACTACAACTTTCATTTTGGTAGTTTCTCCATCCGAGGTCGTTTACAAAATTTAAATTTTAAATTTGAGAAATTCATACATAGTTTTCGTGGACAAGATGACTTAAAATAAAAAAGTTATCAACTACAAACTTTCATAATTTTTTGAGACCAACAACTTTCATTTTGGGTGTTTCTCCATCCGAGGTCGTTTGAAAAATTCATATTTCAAATTTTTTAAATTGAAACTTAATTTTCAATGACAAAATGATATCAAATGAAAAAGTTATCAACTACAAAGTTTCATAACTTTTTGAGATCGCCAACTTTTATTTTGGGTGTTTCTCCATCCGAGGTCGTTTGAAAAAAATCTAATTTTTTGTACTTCATTATAGAGCCGCCCCTACAAATCGATTTGTAGGGACGGCTAGTGATTGAGCCGCCCTTACAAACAGGGTAATTTGTAAGGGTAGCTCAATCACCAACCGCCCCTACTGTGCCTATTTGTAGGTGTGGTTCAAACACCAGCCGCCCCTCCTGTGCATTTGTAAGGGCGGCCGGCCGGCTAGGACCCGAGCACGTCACTGTAAGGGCAGATCTAACCTCAGCTGCCCCTAAAAAAAGCCAAGGGTTCCCAAAAATCATCTTCTACGTAGTGATATTTGGGGTCTGAAAACAGGGTTTCTGATTGGTCACCCCTGCACCGCACATGAAAAATGCTTCTGATCATGATTAGTGCTCGATCCTGATCGGTTGCAGTGACGTAACAATGTACACTAGCTAGGTCCTCCTGCAAGCTTACCTGCTAGCTGCTACATCTATCTATATATAGGCATCGCCGCGCGCATACATAAAAAAGCAAATTAAAAGCTGAAAGGTAGCTGAGTCCCCTTATACATATTATACTTGAGCTGCATTTTTAGTAGAGCAATGCCGATGCATTACTGGGATGTTGTATACGTGACCTTCCTGGCTCTGGGAGTGGGAGCTATCATGGTCTTGAGATGGAGGAACGGCGGGCGAACGAGCGGAGAAGCGAGGCTGCCGCCGGGGTCAAGGGGCCTGCCATTCCTCGGGGAGACGCTCCACTACTTGGCAGCGTCCTCAACCCTTGGGCTATTGCCACCCTTCTTC
Source organism: Saccharum spontaneum (assembly GCA_022457205.1). NCBI lineage: Eukaryota > Viridiplantae > Streptophyta > Magnoliopsida > Poales > Poaceae > Saccharum > Saccharum spontaneum. The sequence goes on from CM039579.1 coordinate 23,359,281, forward strand.
GAGAAACGGTTGGAGAGGTATATACTACTACTTTTTAGTTTCCTTTGAGGGCTTTCTTTTTAGTCTATACTAGGTAGCTCTCGTGGTTCCATACAGAGGGAGTGTTTAGTTGGGGATAAGAATTATTTTTTTTATCACATCGGATGTGTCGGAAAGATGTTAGGAGGAGTTTCCGGATACTAAAAAATAAATTACAGAACCTTGTCAGGAAACTGCGAGACGAATCTAATGATACTAATTAATCTATCATTAGCACATGTGGGTTACTGTAGCATTTAAGGCTTTTCACAGACTAATTAGGCTTAAAAGATTTGTCTCGTGATTTTTCCAAAAATTGTACAATTAGTTTTTCTTTCTTCTACATTTAATACTCCATGCATATATTCAAAGATACTCTTTTACTGTAGAAGGCAAAATTTTCTAGGAACTAAGCACAGCCAGAATAGGCTGTTCAACAGATAACAGGGCTAGAACACCGGCCGGTACGGTGTGACGAGCGCCGCTGCACGCATCGGCAAAGGACCGTGCATGCTGACAGCCCATTGGCACCCCAGATTTCTTCGGACGCACATGCACATCTTATTCAGCGGGCCTAATTTAATACTCTATTTTATATTTTTATATATATAGTTCCACCGTCCCAAAATATGTACAATACCCAATAAAATATACTGAATTGAAGACATACTCTATATTTTATAATGACTCTAATTTAATGTTATTATAGTCCCACCGTCCACAAATATAATAAGATTTTAAGATAGATTTAAGAATAAGGAAACTACTCACTCCATTCTAAAATATAAGCAATTGAGGATTCAAAATTTATACTAAAAATATAAAGTATTCTAGGTCCTCAACTTCTCTCTCTCCTCTGTCTTTATTAACCAAATACCCTTTTCTTTCTATGTACACCATACTTTCGTTTCAAATTCATGGCAGGAAATAATAACATGTAAAGATTCCTTTTAAACTAGGAAAACAATAATCGAACTACTTACACTTTCCTAATGAGCGAGAAGTAATGTGATATTTTAGTAGACTCCTTATTTTATCTGAAAATCGCTTTAATTCAAGAATGGAGGGAGTAGCATCTTGATCAATTACACCAACACAAATAACACCTACCAATAATTTAGCTAAATGATGCCCCTCAAGTAGCAGTTGTTATATTCTGGAAGAGATTGCTTTTTCTAACGCAATAAATTCTTTATTTTGGTACAAAGGGGTCACATGTTCAGAACTAGTACATCTTTTCATAAACTTAGTCAAACTTAGAGTCATATTTATGAGTATGACTTAGGATAAATAAAACGTACTAAAAATATTGCATTTGCATTTTGCAAAAGATGGACTGCATATTTGTGATTTGTCTTCGGCCGACGATGACCTCCTTGCAACCCCCTAGCTAGATGCATGATCCTGAGGGGAGTTAACTAATCACGTATATACGTGGTTGTAATTAAAGGAATTGCATGCTAGTAAGTAAGGGGTCGATGTTCATGCTTGGATTTGGAGTCTGCAGGTATGGTCCCATCTTCCGGACGAGCCTAGTCGGGGAGGACCTCATCGTGTCGCTGGACGCGGAGCTGAACGCTCATATCCTGAAGCAGGAGGAGCGCGGCTTCAAGATTTGGTACCCGCCCTCCTTCATGCGCGTCTTCGGCGCCGACAACATCACCTCTAAGATCGGCGTGCTCCACCGCTACATGAGGACCCTTGTGCTCCGCCTCTTTGGCCACCAGAGCATCCGCTCCGTGCTGCTGCATGACGTGCAGCAGAGCGCGCGTGACGAGCTGCGGTCATGGCTCGGCAGGCCGGACGTCGAGGTCAGGACGGCCACCTCCAGGGTAATTTCTTTATTGGCTTCTGCTTCTTAATTATTCGCTATAGTAATAACAAAGCCGAGCGAGGTTAATTATTTATGCTTCTGCAGATGATATTTGGCGTCACCGCAAAGAAGCTGATCAGCCATGATGATGCAGCATCAGGAGGAAGGTTGTGGGAATGTTTCCACGACTGGACCTCGGGGCTACTCTCATTTCCGGTTCCCATTCCTGGCACAACCTTCTACAGATGCATGCAGGTACGCTAATCATCCCACCAAGATGCATGTGTCAGACAACCTTAGAAATAATTAGAAGTATCCTGCCATTAATCTGATAGAGTTGGGGTTATGATCATCCCTGCAGGGGCGCAAGAACGTTATGAAGATGCTGAAGCAGCAGCTCGGTGAGCGTAGGAACGCAGCGGAGCGCGAGACCGTGGATTTCTTCGATCTTGTGATCGATGAATTGAACAAGCCAAACCCTATGATGGACGAGAGCACCGCGTTGGACTTGCTGTTCGCGATGCTCTTTGCAAGCCATGAGACGACGTCGATGGTATTAACCGTCATACTCAAGTATTTGACGGACAACCCCAAAGCTTTGCAAGAACTAACAGTAAGTAGATGTTTTAGTTAATTTGTTTGCACAACTCGGTTGCTTGTGTCCAGTTCTTCTCAGGGAAAATATGTACCATCAGAACACACCAAAGTTTACATCGAATTTGTATTTATTTGGGTGCGACGTTTTCAGGAGGAGCATGACAGAATCCTGGAAAGAAGGGTTGATCCAGACTCGGATATCACGTGGGACGAGTACAAGTCTATGAAATTCACATCTCATGTATGTACTGACATAATTTTCAAAAAAGAAAATAAATTTGAAAAACACACATATATTCATGGCAGAGTTCAAATGGTTGTCTTGGACTAAAATGCTTTCTATATCACATAGGTTATACATGAATCTCTAAGGCTGGCAAATATCGCTCTGGTCATGTTCAGGAAAGCAGATCAGGATGTGCACATAAATGGTATGCATTATTCCCACCCACACCCACACCCCAAACACACACACGATGTCCAATAAAAATCTTATGGCTACATTTCTACTACATATTAAGAGAATATAAATCAATGTTCTAATCAATACATTAAGATTCTATACATATTATGCACTCAGGGTACACAATTCCAAAAGGATCAAAGATCATGATCTGTCCACTAGCATCGCACTTGAACATGAAGGTTTACGAGGACCCCTCAGTGTTCAATCCATGGAGATGGAAGGTATGTATGTGAAATAAACTCAAATCAGATCAACAAATAAATCCCTGGCCCAAAGATCACACATGTGTGCATTATGTATAGGATATTCCTGAACCAGTCGGTGCCTCTAAGGACTTTATGGCCTTTGGGGGTGGTTTGCGGCTATGTGCTGGTGCTGATTTTTCCAAGATGCAAATGGCTATGTTCCTCCATTACTTGGTCATAAATTACAGGTAAAACAGCTCTCTCTTTTAGAGAGGGAGAGGGAGAGAGGGAGAGAGAGAGAGAGAGCGTTATAAAATTTTCATCACTATGCAAAAGTACTTATCAACTGTATGACAAAATCAATATTGTGTTCTTGTGAATAGGTGGAAAACCGTCAGCGGTGGGACAATGGTATTCTATCCAGGGCTACAATTTCCAGATGGCTTCCACATCCAGCTTCTTCCAAAAATCTGAAATGTGGTGGTTCCAGAAACCCTATCAAGAAATTAGGCGCAAGGTATAAATAGAAATAAGAATAATTTTATCAAATATTTTATATTTACCAGGGGAAGGAGAAAAGGCTTAAAATTCGATAATGATGTGATAGATTATTCGACCAAACTATGTTTCGAGAGTATTTGGCAATGTTGTACTACAATGATAGTCGGTCGGAACAACTTGTTTTACCAAACAGAAAGAGTGTGTGTAGCTTTTTGAACTTATGTATAATAATAGAGTAAATTTCGCCCACCGTGTAACAACTATGTATGTGAGTACAAATTGGTTAAGCATCTTGTAATATGTCCAATTTATGCAAAAACTTGGATGTTTGGTGTATATATAGTCCTCCAAACTTGTCATGGATGATGTGTTTGGCCACGCTAGACATTGAAGACGGTATAGAGCTTATATCCGATTGCTTAAAAACAGTCTCCCAGACTCATGCTACCCTTCAATGGCTTACTCATGGGCAACAACTTGATGCAACCAAGCACAACACACAGCTAGTCCTCAAGAAGAGGTTGAAAGGGCTCAACACCACTAGCTAAGTAGAACTCACCAAACTCAGAGCAACTCAAAGCTGACACAACCAAAGCTAGTCCCTCCAGAGGAGGCAAAGGCTTAACATAACTAGCAAAGCAGCTTGAAATGCAAATCCCATCTAGGTGCAACCGCTAGTTTGGACAGCTCAACACACTCCCTCGGCTGGTATCATATTCGATCTAAGTTTCATTTGTTAAATTCCGCAATAGATTGTTTTTGTGCTCTAACACATGGAGCATTCGCACTCCTTTGCAGAGGCTGTGTGACCCGGAGGCTCCGCGCTCTCACACGAAGGCTCTACAGTCTGATAGTTTTATCGAAGTTTGTGAATTTTGTAATCTCTTGAGGACAGTAAGGGTAGCTAGGATTAGTCTCATGGCATGCCCAATGTCACACTGACAACCTTCGATTGGCTCGAGTCCAACTAAAGCAACACTCATGTCATAGGTCTATTGCAAACAACGTCCTAGCCTGGCCAGACAATGCAATCGAAGAGGGTTTTTGTGGATATCACAGGGCAGCTGCTCCATGCTACTATTTGCTTGAACTCAACATTGCTCCACCCTAATATGTTTATTGTTCGTGATTTCCATCTCCAAACTACCTCTATATAGCACAATGGCTAAGGCCTCCACCTAAAGACATGGTATGTATGCCACCTAGGGCAACTAGTAGTGTCAATTACATGGGCTCCAGGTATCCAAGCAGAGTCCAAAACAGACAACTAGTGGTTGGTCAAGTGGATGACACTCGGTTTAGGTTATTTAACTCAGATGGTCCTCATTGAGTTAGGCATCCTTCATGGTGTGGTTGCCCTTCTTGAGCCTCTCCACCTCTTACATTAGCTTGGCGTTCTTGTCTACAACACAAGTTTCTTCCAGAACTTTCTCAATACAAACTCCATTGCAAGTGGTTAGATCACCAAAGGTGGAGGCATTACCTTAGAAATAGGAATTGACCTTGTGGTAGACTGATTCATGCACAAGGGAGGCTCTTTGTATTAAGGATCTCAAATTTGAATTTAAACTCACAATGCTCCTTGTCTAACAAATGAAGCAGTGATTCATAATGAGTGGCAAATTTGGACTGAGTTCTTTATTTTCTTTCAGGGCCTTAATTTCTTTAGATTGTCTTCTTAAAAGCCTCTCTTATTCACGGAGCAAGTGAAGTAGGTTCTCTTCTTCATCGGAGGAGTCGTACATCACTTACATTGCTTTTCTTGCACATGGTCATAAGGCATATTGGTGATGACTTGGTGAAGAGGCTTGACTTGGAGAGATGGGTGGTGAAAATACATTACATTAAGCATGTTAGTCCAAACATTGACTGGGCCTTTCCCTACTCCTTGTCACTCGTCGCTATAATAGTGGCACCTATACTATGGCAGGGTTCATGTTTGGTACATCAAGTTCTCTAGTGTTTTGAATAAAGGGAGAAGTTCTTGTTCGGCTAGCCTACCTTTCCTTGAGTCTGATTTTGGACATTTAACTTGTAAGTTGGTCATCTAGCTAGCTTCAAAATTGGTTTTACATTTCTGGAAAAAATAAGATAGTTTACTTCATTAAGACCATTTACTATATATTTAAATAAAAATATGAAACCAATGGCATTTTTTTATAAAAAATACAATCTACCTGTTACTGCAATGCTTGTAGTTATTTGGATCCTGTTGTAATTGTTCCAAGTGTTTTATTGCTCTTAGTTGTGCCCATTATTGATACAATTATTCTGTATTAAACTCAAAGATCAACCAAATGCAAAATAATACCAAATATGTTGGAGTAAAATTAACCAAATCTTTTTTAGGGCTAGCAATAAATGACATAGTAGTTGCAATTCCTAGATACAAACTATATGTGGTGAAACATGTCACTTGGAGATTGGTGTTGTCTTTTCTGGTCTCCTGTGTACTCCAGTTGGTGTAAAAGTCAAAAATAATAATTGAAATAGAAATAATGTACATGACCATATACAAATACTAGGAATAGGAATAGGAACAAATAAAATCCAAATAAGTCAATCAGATCACTAAAATATATGATCTATTTTTTTGTAAATGTTTGGTACTAGTTTTATACTTTTTGGATGTAATATGAATAAGTAATAAATTTAGAGAGTAAACCAGATTTTTATTATTCTTATTAGGTGTAACACAAAACATCCTTTTTGAAATCAGCTCATATTTGCTTCTTGAAAATCTAACGTGTTGGTTGTACTGTAGGCACGAGGAATTTGCTGATATTTACTGAAACGAAGATTTTTTTTTTACCGAGACAACATTTGTGTAACTGACTGCTAATGTCCTTATCATCCAACACTTTCAGAATGTGACTGTACTTGCAATGATCGTAGAGCACACAGACCTTGCAAACATTTGTTGTCTTGTGAAGCTACCTCTTGCTTTCCTTATCAATGCAACAGTCGTCTGAAATTGCAGAATTAAGTCCTTCGATTTCAACAGATTTGGCATAATTGTGATTGATTAAGAATAAACAAGGTAGAAAAAACATATTTATGAATTTTTTACTTTCCATGAATGGTCTTCTGTGCTTGGAATTGAAGGTTAATTTTGTGTGAGATTATGAGTTAGGTTTTACTTTGGCTTTGGAGAAACTTGTAATAAGCTTGGCCTGATTTCTTCTCTCCTAGGAGGACGAAGCAGATTGTATTATTTCCATTGCTGACCTTTCCCAATGCGGACGTTCTCTTCGTCTTGCTCTTTATTATTGTTCATTCTATGTGCAATATCAAGATGCAGACTTACATATAGGGAAGAAAAGGAAGCTAAGGAACCGTTACAGGAACATTGCACATAATATATGTGCAAGTGCAGAAATAAAGGTAAGGACGTACGTACAGGAACCATGGTAGAAGTAGAACTGCATGCAACACGGCAAGCTAGGTTAGCCCAAGTTATTTGCATTTGGGACACCTCTACACAGATACTACGTAGATACACATCACCGTGCGTCATCCATCAGCTGGGCGCAAACCTGTCGAGCAGCAGGTAGACGGTGACCTCCGGCATGGCCTCGCGGCAGCACGTCGTGGGCGCCGCCGTCCTCCTCGGCTGGACCGGGACAAAGATGCCCTTGGTGCCAGCGGCGTCAGCAGGTGCTGTGGCTTGCCTCGTATCAGCGTCGTTCTTGGCACCCTGCGGAACGGAGACGCCGCCGCTCTGCCGCCTGGCCTGCAAGCCCGAGGAGATCTGGCAGAACCAGAGGCCGACCGCGTTGGGCGACGACGCGGGCCGAGACGAAGACATGGTGTACGTCGATCTGCTCCGGCGGCCGGCGGGCTACGACTATAGCCGATCGAGCTGATGCTGCGCGTGCGTGGTATCAGGGATGGGTTCAGTAGGACACTGGGATCGTTGATCTAACACTCCACACGGCTGGGCACCCACATATAATTAGCCAACAAGTTAAAAATTCAAGCTTATTGTCGTCGTAGTACTACTATCCAAGTTCCTAGCAAATTGGTCTCTCTTTCTCACGCCTCAAGCGTCTCTTCTCTTAATGGAATGAAAACATGCCGACACACGGTCACCTACTCGTAAAATTTTCAAGCTTTTCTTTATCATGCATACAATACACGCACTTTAGAGCTAGTTGAACATCGGAGCTCAAGCTGACAGATGAGCCTATGCTTTCGTTGGAAACCTAGTTTTGTGTAAGAGATCTCTTTGTGTAATGGACATGCCTACTCGTACACCAGACAGTACTAGTAGCGTTTTTTTATGTTCCTAGTTGAACATCGGAGCTCAAGCTGACAGATGAGCCTATGCTTTCGTTGGAAACCTAGTTTTGTGTAAGAGATCTCTTTGTGTAATGGACATGCCTACTCGTACACCAGACAGTACTAGTAGCGTTTTTTTATGTTCTGTGATGAATCCTCTTTGGGCCATCTAGCCCGTCATGACTCCTAACAAATTCTTTTAGCGGAATGGCTGTACAGCCACAGCACTCCCAGTCCTGGGCCCAATTCAACTGCAACCCACGCGTTGGAGCCTAGAGCGCAATATTATTGGGCCGTATTTTTGCCATCAATAGCACGCACGCACAGATCCAACATTTTTCTTTCCATTTTTCTATTTCTGTTTTTTTCCATAGTAACGTGATCTCTTTTTTATTTTCTTTTATCTTTATTTTCCTTTGTATTTCAATTCTCCTTTTGTTTATTCAAGTACATTAAACTCTTCCATTTAATTCTATTTCTTTTATTTTTCTCTCCACTCATGGGAATATTGTTCTCTCAAGATAGGAATATATTATTCTCCTGAGCTGGATTTTTTCTCATGAACTGAAATATTATTCTCTTTGCTTTCTATTTTCTTTGCACTCCTAGAACCAAATATTTCTCTTCTGAACATAGAATATTGTTGTCCTGACCATGGAATATTATTCTTCAAGACCAAAGTTTTAATCTATTCATATTTTTCATTTATTTTACTTTCTACTCAAGGACTAGAATATCTCTTGACCTATGATTTATATCATTCACATGAACCTGAAATACTATTTTTTCTGAAAACATAATATTGTTCTGTTGGACTTGAGTATTTTTTTCTTTATGAATACAATATTTTTTTCATGAACATGGAATATTATTCTCCATGCCTTGGAATAATGTTGTTTTTCTAATTTGGAATGTGTATTATTTACTTTTACTTTTTAATTGTATTATTGTTTAATTTAATTATATTCCTATTATTGGACCATAATCTTATTTTTTGATCTAGAATATTGTACTCCTGATTTAGAATACAATTTATCTTAACCTTGAATTTATTCTCCTAAATCTAAATTATTAGTCTAATGCTTTAGTTAATTCCTAATCTTCTCTTAAGCACATGTGGGGTCTTAGATATGAGCCTCAACTCAACTACACCTTCAACTAGCTCTAACACACTCCAAATAGTTGGGTATATATGAGGATATAAATATCCCCAACTAGACATTATGAATAGGGTCTGCCTCGACAGTGAGCACCAAATAGCTTTGGTGACCATATTGGGGAAATCTAGTGTCCTATGCCTCACTAACTAGTCATTGTTGTCCGTTGCTCCATAACTCTGGTGGTATGTCCAGTGCAACACCGGAAAATCCATTGCTTAGTCCAAAGCTCTCTGGAATGCACCTCATAATTACTTCAGTGCTTTCACTAGAGAGCTCTAGTGCTCTCTTCTGTTCTCTACCACTTGTGCATTGGCTCTGTTATACATAACTCCAATGCACACAAGAAGTGTATCATTGCATCTTTCTTTTCTTTTGTCTCAAAGTCCATTCTTCGAATAACTTCGATGACCACCCAAAAGCAACCCAGGACTTATAGTACGATCATGAGGACTATATGCTTTGGTCTGGTCTTAGTACTCCGAACTACTCTTATTAATTATTACGGAAAGGCATGAGAGGGGGTGCCTTGTTGGGTATGATTCAGCTTTTCTATCAATGTGTGTGCTGCTATGATGGTTTGTGCTATTTTAGCAGGAGGGCTAATAAGGAACGTCCTAGAGGGTAGCACGATTTTCACGACAGTAGGTCACAAATCAAAGATAACTTGCTGCGAACAGCAGGATAACTAGCTTTATACCGACAAAGGTTGGATGCGACCAAGCGACGGGGAGAGAGGCACCGAAACTGCGAAGACTTCAACACGATCTCCAAATGATGAACCATTTGTTGGGTGTGAAAGTAGACTCAAAGAGCTTTCCAGCCATGTGCAGCATGCACCACGAAACTTTATAGATTGGTACAGTTTTGCACGGACCCAACATTCTGTCCTAAGAAGACTGTTGATCTTCTGAGCAATTTTCACTAATCTGCTCATATCTCAACATTGGGAAGTCCAAAACACTTGGAACTTGCGTCATTGGAAAGTAAACTTGATAAGCTTTCCAAAATGTCCTCATGGGCCTCCAAAGCTTCAAGGAATCAAGAGTTATGAATGTTTCTTTCAGCTGGTCCGTTTTTCACTGTACTGGTCTGATCTGATGGCCCGTTTTTCACTGTGCTAGTTTGAACTATCGGTCCATTTTTCTCAGTGCTTGTCCGATGTAGAGTAACATCCTCCTCTTTATTTGTATGCCTAAAACCAAAGTAGAACGCTTAGGTAGTATAATATTCTCAAATATGTTAAAGTTAATTTCAGCTAGGAGTGAGTTCACCTCTTTTTGGAGTAGTTTTGCATGGCTACGCATAATTGGACCTTCATACATATGTGAAACTTGAGCAACCGGTGGCATGTCCTCATCAAGGGCACTGGTGGAGCTACATGCAGGCCAAAGAGGGCCATGGCCCCTCCTTTCTGATTGAAAATTCCATTAAGTAGCTATTAAACTGGTGATTAAAATTAATAAGTATGCATATTAAGTAAGAAATTAGTGTTGATGGTCCCTCTTGTTTCACCATCAAGCTCCGCCACTAAGGAGGGTAACCATATTTACTGGGTACATCCGAAATCTCGTGGCTACTAACTTGTTAGGGGGACTTCGGAATAGCTCGTAGGCTACCTACCGCCAGTAAATGAAGATCATGACTCATGGTAAAGTTGTGCACACTCTGCAATTTTATTTAAACTAATATATCATTTGTGCTCTCAGTCATGAACAATCAGGATCCTTTTTATTAGCTGATCGATTTACATGGATTGGCATATGATTTAATCTTGCTGCAGTCTCTAATTACTTACACTTTGGGGTTTAAGCATAACTTAGTGGCTCATGTTTTAAAGAATAAAATGTGACCAGGTAAAAGTGCTTACCACAGTTCAACCATGTCTAGTCTTTTAATTTGAACCTTGTATAAAGTTGTGTCATACTTTTTGATCATGGCGAGCTCAAGCTTGCTTAAATTCAACAAAATCCCAGATGGGGGTACCAAATAGGATGTATTGAGTTTTCTGAGAAGTACCAGGAGTATTAGGTGTATGCTCCCCAGTCAACCATCCCTGTGAAGAATGGAAGCCGTAAGACAAGATTCAGAATCATTTTTGTTGTGTTGCGTTAAGATGTAAGTGTTAATATATATGTTTAAGCTATCTAATAACATTATTTCTAGTAATTTCCATATTTGGCGCTATAGGTGTTTCATAGGATACATACAGTTAGGGCACACATATTTGGCGCTATATGCTTGGTTTCCTTTGGAAAACTGGGTGCAACAATACTGGAGTACTCTTCAAAGACAGTAGCACTACATGAATCATTTCAATCATCACAAAACCAATAAGTAATTTTTCTTAGTTTTGAGGCTCAACATCATTGTTGTCTTCCTGGTTGGACAGATCAATTAGTACATTAAGAGGGATTTCTTCATCTATGAAGTTTTCAGGGGAGTTGACTGCTTGGTCTTGAATTGGTTGTTCCGCTTCCTGCAATATTAATGGGACTATTGGAAGCTCATCCAAATGATAGTGATGGCTAACGTTATTGTGAGCTATCAACTAAAGCTAGTGGTGGACGTTGACAAGTCATTATTAACATATCAAATTAAAGTGGTAGGTCGAAAGTATGTTACTGACTTGGAGGGCAGATAGAGATAAGTGACGCGGGTCTTCTTCGTGAGGACAAGCCACCACTTTTTCTGCGTCACTAGGTGGGTTTTCACATATATACTGTAGACTGTCTAGCATATCAGTACATACTCTTTTTCCTATCCACTGTACTTGAACATGGTGATGTTACTTTGCTATTAAAAAGACTAAACACAAGTAAAACCTTTGATCAGTCGCCGTATATAGAACTCTAAAAAGTTAGTCACCGTATATTAAGAAGGGTAGCTCGTTTATTTACGTGATTTCTAACAGTCTCTATACTAGAACACATCAGCTCAAAATACATGCATATACCACAAAATCAAGCTAATGGATAGATCAAAGTACAAAAAAGAACTACTTGAAGCTAGCACCAAATATATCTCTAGCTAGTGTCGTCGGTCGATCATTTGCTTGCAGCCTTGAACCTCTCTCGCTCATCTCGATAGAAGTGATTAGTCGATCAAGTATTAGCTATTAATTTCGATCACAAGCACTTGAGGAGAGCCAGCTCTTTTGGCGCTGTGGACTCCCCACTGCGCTGCTGCTGCTGCTGCTGCTGATGGTGCTCCTGCAGGTTGTGTTGCCATCCCTGCCTCCCCAGGCTTATCTCCAGGTTCGGTACATGAATCCTTGATGGCACCTGCTGCTGCTGATGCTGATGCCGCTGCTTGTTCGTCAAAGTCCAGCTGCATGCTGGTTGTTCCGTGTTGCTGCTGATGCTACTCCTGCCGCCCGACGGCGAAGGCACCGCCGCCGCCGTCGACGACCACCAGCGGCTTGCAACACCTGCGCTCCACGATGATGGTCTCTGCTGCCTGACGGCCGTCTCAGCAAAGCCTGCATGCAGACGCCGAGCTGCATTGTCCTGACCTAGGACGTGCGAGGCAGCGTCTTGCTGCGCGCCTCTGGCCCTCCATCCCTGTAAAAAAAATAACATGCATGCGTGCACGCATCGCTTATATATATAGGCTGTGTTTAGATCCAAAATTTGGAGTGTCAAAATACACTGTAGCATTTCGTTTGTATTTGGTAATAATTGTCCAATCATTGACTAATTAGACTCAAAACGTTCGTCTCGCAAAGTACAACCAATGCAGAAACTATTATGGCAACGTACTGATCTTGTCCGATCGAGCTGACATGCATGTCGTCGTTTTTTTATATATATATGAAAGCCCAGTTGAATGATTGATTAGATGGATATTATTGTTTAAAGTGTCTCATAGCACTTTTCAGCTCGTTGCTCAATCACTTGCTCTCTGTATTGAGGTAGTGAGGATCCAAGTAGTGTTGGGTGGCTCCAGCAAGAAATACAACACGAGATCTAAAAGAGAAATATAGTGTCTAGTCTTGCTATATGTGGCTCCAGTAGCATCTCGCTCTGGCCGTAGAAAGTGCCATTATGAATGCGACAACGTCAACAGCATAACTTTTTTTTGCCATCTGTACGTGTTGTGTACTGCTACTGTACGTATTTGCCAGGCCTAATAATAATAATAATATAACAAATGTATGTAGAGGAGGATCTGATTACGTGCTAGTAGAAAAATATTTCTTGTGAAATATATATATATATATATATATATATATATATATATATATATATATATATATATATATATATATATATATATATAGAGGGAGAGTATACTCTATAACTAGCTACAAAATAAGTTATTTTGTAGCCACCTCTATTTACGATAATTTTATATACTAATTTACGATAATGTTAGTATATATTTACGATAGTTGAATTACTATAACACATGGGGATATTTATCATAATGTTATAGTAAATCACATAGTAAAGAGTTACTATAATCTCATAAATTAACATAACAATTATCGTAACTCAAAGTTGCTACAGAATAAGTTATTTTGTAGCCAGCTATAGAGTAATAGCTCTCTCTCTATATATATATATATAATGAATAATCTAGCAAACAAGAGAATAGCGTAATGTAGCGGAGCCGAGAGAAGCCTCCTCACCGCAGCTCTTCTGGCTGTGCCGGAGCCGGAGCCTTTTTTTTCTCTCGTGGCTACAGGACTGTACAGTGAGGAACAGGGAAGAAAGAGCCGGAGCTGAGCACCAATAGCCCAAACAAACGGTCCCTAGCTAAGCGCTGGCTGCCCGTGGACCAGACTCAAGTTAAGACATTCTGCCACTACAGCTGCATGCATGCGTCGTATATATGGTGACGTTTCTATAGATACTTTTTGCCTGGAGTGAGTAGCTCTGAGGAATTAACAGAGCGAGGGTACGGTTCTGCTGCAACAAACATTATTGTTGAAGATGTGCTGTTTATCCCCAACAATCAGAATATTGTATTATTACCACATTACTAGCCAAATTAATTAAACCCTTTGGAGTACCAGAGAGCATGCAGTAGTGCATGAAGAAAATCATTCGATGTCCATACTGAAATTAGCTAGTTCATTTCAATCTATGTGTAATAAATCATGTGGGGGGGGGGGGGGGGGGGGAGACATCTGGGAAGCAGACTATCAAATTATATGGCAAGATATTCGTTCATCAACAACCTTGGATCCTACGATCTAATGGACCACTACACATGATGCTAGTGCACGGAACTGAACCTTGATTAGGTAACAATATATATTAAATCCTAGGCCAGGATGTAATAATTCAAATTACTTTGAGTCATTGAATCGACCAAAAACTTGTTCAAATGAAGTCGAATAATGGTATTGATTTTATGTAATATAATTTGAGGGTAGAAATGAACTAGAATGATATATTTATTTGATCGTAACTTAGTTAGCTGATCAGAAAAACACCAATATTGGTAACACCAGCTGCATATCCTTAATAACTAAGGACAGGACAGAGGACAGTACTGTACTCTGTATATATGTCTGCACTGAATTCATTTTGTACGTATTGAGCTGAGAGATTGGATTTATTTACGAGCAAGAGAGGTGCTAATACATGTAGATCAAGTAATAATAATCACCGTACCTGATTTTGCGAGAGCAAGTAGCGGTTGTGGTGGGCAGACATGAGGTAGGGACAGGGCAGCGGCAGCGGCACCGCCCCACTTTGGTGTGCGAAGGGTGGTGGCCGCAAGAACCAGGCCACCTCCTGCTTCCCTGCCGGCGACCCTGCAGCTGCCTGCATTCTGCGTCATGCATGCAAACGACGTATATGTACGTCAATGATCGTCTATCAGTACTTTGTTCACATACATACATATATATTTTTTTGAAACTCACATACTCTCTGTCCCTTATTGTTGATTGTTTGGAATCCGTGGTCTCCTCACAGACACGGTTCGGGAACGACTAACAAAAGGGGACGGAAGGAGTATATATAAGAGTGTGTACATGTGTGTATCTATCTTATATGTATTTTTCATATAGCTATCACATCCTCTATATATATATATATATATATATATATATATATATATATATATATATATATATATATATATATATAGACATGCATGTAGGTAGTGCACGTAACCTTCCGTTATCACAGTACAGATACTCCAGTTTTGATGCAATAGTAACGTACCAGGAGGTCGTACGCGGTACGTAGAGAGAGAAAGAGAGAGAGAATCAGTCTCGTGACTCACAATGAATGCAACGACAGGCAGGAAAACAGTTAAAAACATCAGATTTTTTACACGAACAAAGATGCATGCAGTGCAGAGGAGCAGCAGCAGGACGCATGCATCTACCGTAGTCGTACTCCTAGGTACACAAGGAATTAAACTCCAATCTGGCACACGGTACCTAGCTGGTCGTGGTCTGGGACTCGATCTGGGTGCCGGTACCTAGCTAGTTCTGGCTCTCACCATCCCCACTAAAGAGCCGGTAGTTATGCTTGTTTAGTTACCTTCTAAATTCTAATTTTTTATACTCTTTTTTCATCACATTAATTTTTAGACGCATATATGAAGTACTAAATGTAGGTAAAAAAATAACAAATTACACAGTTTGTCTATAATTTACGAGATAAATCTTTTGAGCCTAATTAATTTATGATTGGACACTAATTATCAAATACAAACGAAATTACTACAGTAGCCTAGATTGTAAAAGGTTGTAATCTAAAGAAGCCCTAAATGGATGCCACGCACTCCTCCATCACACGAAGCACGCACAATCTGCAAGTGCATCAAGGAGAACGAACTATAGCTAGCTGTCTGGACTGAATGCAGTGTCGAGCGAGGGTGTTAATGCAATGCTGCTTGCTGGCTGCTGCTGCTGCTGGCAACTTGGCTTGTCCATGCTCGCCACTACCGTGCCAACTCTATTTAAGCAGCTGGCCTGCATGCCGGCCTGCCTGCATGGCTGTAGTGCTGGAGCATGCATGGTACCTGCACGCAGGCTTTCGGTCAAGCAGGGCAATGGACGATGGACGGACGGATCGGATAGCTAGATAGATGGATGGAGCTGCGGCAACTGGATGATGCAGCTAGCTAGCAGCATGTCCCCCTGCCGCACTGCCGTCCGTCCTCGTGTCTTCTTCTACTTGTTTCTTGCCAAGATTCCGGCCACCACTCTCGTCGTCGCACAATATAATGTGTATGACCGCTGCTGCTGATGGGGCAGCGCAGGGGGACAATTGATATGGATCTGAATGACAATGAATGAATCAAGCATCCATCACAACGGACGACGACTACTGGAGTACTCACTACCGGTGGTCACCGGGCGGCTGGGCAGCAGCGGCCACTCAGCCGGCCGGCCGGCCGGCTTCTTGCACATAAGTATCCATCCCGTTGGGGCCTCGCTCATCAACACGAGCTAGCTAGCTGCAGGCTGCATGCTAGTAATTTGCAAGTTATTAGTAGGACAGTAGGGGGCAATCTGGCAATGAAAGGCGAGAAAGTCTTGCCATCCATCATGATGTCCTTGGCCGCCAGTGTCTGGCTACCCTAGGTCTTGTTTAGATCAAGGCTAAAGTTGAAATTTTTTCACTCTCTCTATCACATCGAATCTTTAGACGCATGCATGGAGCACTAAATATAGGTAAAAGAAATAACTAATTGTACAGTTTGTTTGTAATTTATGAGACAAATCTTTTGAGTCTACACTAATTACCAAATATAAACGAAAGTGATACAATAACAAAAATTCAAAAAACTAGCCATCTAAACGAGGCCCTAGCTAGCTGTAGAACGTAGTACCAGCTACCGTGCAATGAATTAAGGTGACTGCTGCCTCTGCACCACAATTTTATTTCTTCGCAATAATATGACTAGCTAGAGGCTTTACTTGCCCTTTAAAGACGTGTCCCCCATGCAGGCCAAACCCTACTCCTATGGCCTTGTTCACTTACTACAGGAACCCAAAATATTTCCTCTTCCATCCATCACATCAAATCTTTAAATGCATGCATGAAACATTAAATGTAGGTAAAAAATAAAACTAATTGCATAGTTTGTCTGTAAAGTTCGAGACGAATCTTTTGAGTCTAATTAATCCATGGTTGGACAAATTTTACCAAATAACAACGAAAAGTGCTACAGTAACTTTTCACTCCAACTTTTCCCATCTAAACACACCCATGCATATGCATGTGCGCGCGGTACATACTACTACATGGATAGATGGCTCTATCCCTGTGCCCGACTGTGCACGCAGCAGAGGGATTCAGGGATCCGATCGATCATCCGATCGGTCGATCCAGCAATTAGTTGGATCGCTGCCACTGCCAGCAGCATATGTGCATGATGACGCACAGGGCCGGCCGGGTGTGCGTTCTGTTCAGGTTCCTCCAGCGCGCGCGAGCTTTTGCATGCGTGCGTGCGT
Organism: Saccharum spontaneum; assembly: GCA_022457205.1. Lineage (NCBI taxonomy): Eukaryota > Viridiplantae > Streptophyta > Magnoliopsida > Poales > Poaceae > Saccharum > Saccharum spontaneum. Next base: position 23,376,727 of record CM039579.1, read on the forward strand.
GGGAGTTTGGAATCCGGCAGCCAAGGACGACGACGCGCATCTATCACCATTAGACTATCCGCACTCATGGACCTCTATATTCATCCTCTATACATGCTAGTCACCAAGATTCTCTCCTCTATACTCAATTCTTCCGCATCCATCCATCCTCTATATCATCCTGTGGGGTCCACTTATCACTTTATCTAAATATATCCATGTGACATTTTGTTTTGAAGTATTTATTGAAACGAATTTAATGGTATAATCGGAATTTAATTTGGTTCTTTAATTTGCGAGTTATAACATTTTTTATTGGTTAAACCCGTGGGGCCCACCACTACAACCTCTCACCTCTCACTCTTCTCTCTCCCGCTATATTCCCGCCAGGCGCTATATTTAGAGGAGCAGGTGGCGTAGCGGAGGCCGTTCAGTGCTCCGGTGCAGACAAATTTCATCCTGGAGGAGAGTATACCGGATGGGATAGAGGTGCCGGTGCAGATAGTCTTAGACATGCATGCATGCACAACACTATCATCGTACCTTACCCAACTACTGACCACCACAAAAACAAATTATTAATTGTTTCACTTAAAAAAAATCTGGACACGCATGCATTCAACAACGACGGGAAGGCAGGCAAGGTGCCCACCTGAACTAAAGAAAAATCACAATATACACCCCCCCCCAACCCCCGCCCCCATGCATATGATATATAAGATGTGACCATGGAACATTAGAATATTATTGTTAATCTTTTGAGGAGGGATTTTGTTCATATGGAAAACTCTCAATCTTAATGCTAGCTTATATATATCTAAACAATCGATACATATTAAGCGTGCAAAGTTCTCTTTTAATTTCCTGGCAATAATAATATATTAAAGTAATGATACGGTTGAGACGAAAAGCTTCTAAGGGCAGCTCCAATGGTGCTAAAAGATCTAGTTCATAGAATATTTTATCGAGTAACGACAGAGAATGATAAGTTAGCTCTTCATGGAAAGCTAAGCTCACAAACTTTTTTATGATTCATGTGTTTATGTTTACGCATTTTTCTATGTTAGCATGTTGGGTTACTCTATTTTTATCTTATTTAAAGTCCATATGAGCTAGCAAGTTGACTCTATTGTTCGTGGTGCCCTAAACGTCACAAGTAGTATTTATTATGATATATAGGAAGTCTTCTTTTAATGCAAGTAATGCCCATCAATATGGTAAACTAAATGACATACACATTGTGTTTTAGCCCAAATAATTTTCTTATGTTTGACATAAAAAGGAGAAGTTTATTTTCAATTTATGTGATTCAGCCATCAATCCAACCTCAGCTTCATTTATGTTGTACAGATTGGTTACCGCAACTGCTTAACGAGGTACGCAATTATTTCATTTATGATTTATTCATAAAGGTAGAGAAAAATAGAAAAACTTCAAATGTTTTGTACATCTAATGTCCTTGATTCTAACTAATAGTAATACCTACATATTATATTGTAGTATATGTTTTTATATTGATCTGTATTATTCAAATAAACTAAATTGTTTCTCTCTTTGTGTTGTCAAACTATTGTATTTGACTAACGATCTTTGTTCCTCACATCCAAAAAATTGCTTTCTGTTCAATTTTCTTTTTAGTTTTTTTTTGCTTATCAACTGAAATGAATTTGTGAGACCATGCAAATATCAAAAGGGTACTTGGTTTTATGATCAGAGAAGAAGCATCACTAGCATTTAATAAAAAGTAGGTGGTGAGTTAATCTTAACTGTTATATATTTAGCATAAATATAAATGCAAATTATGGCATTCTACAGCTAATTCAATTTAAACTATGACTTCTATGTTGGATCAACATAAACACAAACATTATTATCATAGCAGTATACTTGGCCACATATGAAATATGTGCATGAATCATGAATAGCATTTTAGTAAATATGATCCTTCCACTACCACATGACAGAAAATTACTGGGTTCACTAGTGTCATCTTGTAAACATTGGACTCAAGGTTCCACTGCTCCCTCTAGTTACTCCCTCTGTCCCAACAGGAATAGAAACCTAGTTTTTCTAAGGGGACAATCTTTAGCTTGACCAAATATGTACAAAAATACTAATTAATATTTATGATGCATAATAAGTATCACTAGATTAACCATAGAATATATTTTCATAATAAATCTATTTGAAGATACAAATGTTGGTATTATTTTCTAGAAACCTAATCAAACTTGAGATTGTTTGACTCATTGAGAAGCAAGATTTTTATTCTTTTTTGGCATAGAGGAATAAGAAAAAAATATAGTGATGGCTTTGAACATGTGCAATCAGTTGTTCTAATTTTTACCAAATATGTTAGTATAACTTGCAATTTAGTTATATGAAGAATGTTATAAATAAATTTTGATTAAAATGGAAAGATACCCCAACAGTTTTGTGCTTTTTGGACATATGATGATCAAAGTGTGGTCAAGCTAGTGCCATCCTACTGATTTCACAAAGTCAGGAAACCTTAACTAGATTGAGATTTGAGAGTAAAATTGCACATTGTGCAGGAAAGCTCAATATGTACAATACATACACACTCTTTCTATGTTTTATTTTTCACAAGTGTTGTATATCTTCTTGATCAAATGCTCCCTAAAGATGTGTCGCATGTTCAAAAAAATGGGATAAAACTGCTTGTAACATGTGTTGTAGTTTTTTTTTAGAAAGGACGGCACGTGCTTTGCCGCAATTTTTATTAGAAGAAGAACAAAAAAAAAAAGATGACGGCCCAATTTTTTGAGTGGAAACTGGGCCCAAAAACCACCGTGTGTCGTAGTTTTGACTTGTTAAAGTTGGATGAAGGACACCTCATACAGAAGCATGTGGGGCCAAAACCTGTAGCTATAGAAGATGAGAGAAGAAATGCAAGAGCGATGCATGACAGCAACAACACTAGCCATATGGAAAGACATGAGAGATCATTTTTTTCTAAAAAAGGATAGAAAGGAAATATGAAATAATGCATGGGATTATAGTGGCTATGATCGTGCATTACACATTTTATTTAAAAGATTTTTATTCCGGTGTCTGCATAAGCTATATATGTGCACAACCATCTATTAGTTTATTAAGACACACACTGCCTAAAAACAACTTGCTCTCAAAGAGCGACACAAATAACAATAGCTGCCAACTAAACGCCAAGTCTATTAGAAGACAACCATCCATGTTCGTGCATTATACATAAAAAATTTAAACAAACGTGCAGAAGGTGTCCATGTAAATCATCAAAATGTACAAAATAGAGGATGCAGATTCGTAGAGGAAAAGTAACCAATGCAAGGGACTAAATATATAGGGCATATGCAATACTGACACACACAATACTATACTATATATAATAAGCAGCCGATAATGTGTACAAACCTATTATTGGCGGTAGCATTAGAAGTACTGTTGCTAAACGCTTCGAAGCCATTCATTTCACAACCCCTCTGCAGAAAGCCCACATCTCTCATCACCTGCACATGGCCTGCAGCAAATTATACATGCCTGTCAAATCACTGAAATTTACAACGGAGATACATCTATATGTTCTATTCCCTAGGTATTTCCAGATACTGTGTAGTAGCTCAAAGACAAATACTGCTACTTCATTTTTAAGAGAAAGAATGGCAGTGCTTGCTGCTTTATGGGACTGACTGGAAATACTAACCAGCTGGCACGCCCCATGCCAATAATTCAGCTAGCATTATGTTGATATGACCCTACTGAGGAATATCAACTCAGGAGAAGAAATGTTTCTGGAGGTGACATGTATGTAATGTTTTACCTGCAGCACATGATCTGTCTGCCGTCGTTCCCTTCACTGTTCGATACATCTGCATCAAGTAAAGCAAATAAGAAAACAACGACATGGAAAGATTAGACTGATCCTTGTGCTGCCATTTGGTTTACTCTTGCAACGTGCTAAGGAAAAAAAACCATTAGTTGAATTCGTTGTGGTTGATATATATTACTAGTTACTAGTTAACAAAATGATTCAGATGAAAGAGACAAGTACTTGGCGACAACTACAAACAATGCCAAGAAGAAAAGGGTGAAGGGGGCTGATCAAGAGATCATCAAACTGTGCTATCTTTTTGTTTGGTTCTTGACATGAGAAATACTATTATTAAGTACCAAAATCTACTGGGGAGAGAGAGAGAGAGAGAGAGAGAGATTATAATAAGGTTCTGGTAACTTGCCTGCAAGTGGCTCTTAACATGAGCCAATGTGAGATCCTTAACGTTCATCAGCTCCAGCACTGACTTTGGCGTTGCTCCTAGAAAGAAAGGTACAAATTCTTAATTTGTAACCAAAATGAAACTGAACCCTTAAGACTGGACAGTTCAGTGAAGTGTGCAAACGCTACAATTAAGTGGAAAGAAAACAAACAAAAGCACTCCATGTTTGTCATAGGCAAGGGAATATGTCAAAATAATCATGTGGCAAAAATATAATAAAAGCAGATTCACCCAAGATTCCAAGAATTTAATTATTCTTGAGCAATATAATTGAACTCTCGATCCCCAGTTCCCCACTATGAAGCTATAGGAAATTGGATCATCATGTCATTAGTAACGACAAACGCAAACCCAACGAATCGAAGCACAATCAACTGACTAACAATTTAACAGAACAAGGATGGAAATATGGAAGCAAGCAACAAGAACGACGTTCTTGAAGAACTTACTCTCATGGCCGCCAAGGAGCTCTACGGCATGCACGAAGTGTGCATGAAGAGCCGTGGTCCACCTCATTCTCGGTGCCCTGGAGCTCCTTTTTCCACCACCACCGCTGCCGCCATTCCGAGATCTCGTTGTGCCTCCAGATAACGCCGCCGATGAGCTTTTTTTGAACCTCTGGATCTGGCTAGGTTGGTGCAGCCGCTGCTGCTGCTGGATGTCGCATTGGCTATCCTCCTGCGCCGTCGTCGTCGTCGTCTCAACAAGTCCAAGACACAGCGTCTGCTTGGAGAAGAACACGTCTGTTTCGTGGTTCGCTTGACGATTGCTGCTGCCACTGCTCCTAGCATCGTCGGGCGGCGAAGGAGGGCGGATATGGAGCGAAAGATCGGGAGCCGCGGCGGCTGTAGCCATTGCAAGCTGCTGCTGCACTTCTAAATTGGCAATATAGAGCCTTGCCGCCTGTTCTTGCTCGAGGAGAAGAAATGGATCTTGGTGATTAGGTCATGAGTGGCATATGACATATGGGTTCTTGTATAGGGGGTTGCGTCTATTGTGCGTGTGGGTGAGGAGGGAGGGAGGTAGATGCCTAGAGAAGTAGAGAGATCAGAGGGGCAAAGTTTGGTAATGTTATGCTGGTACAATTATAGGGATAGCCCGCAGCTAGTGAGGTTTCATTGGACGACGAGGGTGATGAGAGAGAGATCGAACGCGTGGAGAGCTAGGTGGAGCAGGCACCAATATATTTTTTTTTCTTTGTGTGCCGTTTTGAAGGGCCGGGCCTGGGGTACAGCGTGCAGCACTGAGACATGGTCCAAACCGATGGATAGGAGTCATGGACTGGAAACTGATTGACATGATATGTGCACCTCTCTGAATGAGCTAGTCAATGTGTCGTTTATATTGTATGTACTGGCTTCAGCATATTCCTTCCTCATCATGCATTTAGTCAAGTAGCAGGACACGTACGGTATTTCTTATCGATCATATCAAAAAGGTAAAAATAGGAATCATGAGTGAGAATTGAATGTGCTCTGTATTATCACTAGGAAAGGAGTAGCAATTAAAGAGCATAATGTGCATGTGGGCGCACCGTTTTATTGCAGTAAATTATTTGCATAATTAAAGCCACTGGAATTATATAATCCCTCCGTTCAAAATTATAAGTCATTTTGACTTTTTTTTACTATTTTTGCTATATATCTAGATATAACGTATGTCTAGATATATAGTAAATTCTATGTACCAAAAAAAAGTCAAAGTGACTTATAATTTGGAACGGAGGGAGTAGAAGTTTAGCTATGAAAATAAGGAGCAAAATCATAGGAATTTCAGCTAGTCAAGAAAATACTAGTATATATGTTGAACCAGATATAGGTCATGTGTTTGGTACTATAGCTAGCCAAGCCAAATTTTGACATAGCCTAGGACTTTTTGGCCACCGTTTGTTTTCACACCAAGATTTGGCTAGCCAAAACAAATATAGCTTGTCCCCGCTACAGTTAACAGGGACGGTGCAGTGGGTACTCACACGGGCGTTGCTAGCACCAATTTGGCCAGCTGCATGGCCATCCGCCAAGATGATATATATCAAGCTGCTATTTGTTGCACTTGCATCGAGAGGTTTTGAATTATAGAGCTTTAAATGGAAATATCTACTAAACAAATTAAATATCAAATTTATAATTTGTTTTTGTCATCTTGTTTATCATGATTTTATCTACAAAATAAGATCATGGCATGTTTCAGTGAAGACAAAACTTTGTGACATGTAGGCCGCATACGCTTTACTCGGAGTTGTGATAAAATTTACCATGGCTATCATCAAACACCACTTTTTCTCTTTCGCAAAAAAAAAAAACACCACTTTTTCTTACCGGCGGAACTTGCCAAATTTTAGCACTGCCCTAATTTGACGTTGGCCAAATTTTGGCTAGGCCCATCTTAGCCTACGACCAAACAGACCGTTATATATAGTCTATAACTAGAGTTTTCACAACCCTAGGAAGTAAGCACCTATTAGCTAGTATATGTACCTACCGAGTTAGTACGGTGGGTTTTGTGATTAGCTCTTGGTCCTACCCGAATACTACTACCAGTAGATATGAGCTCCACACACATACTACACGTACAGTAGGTTCTTAGTACCATTCAATTTCCATTTACCACCCCAAAAATTAGTTTTCTAGGGCAAAATAATTCCCACACATCAACCAAGGTTCTTAGTGTTGACGCCATATATTTTACATGATTGAATTTAACGTTATTCCGTTCTAAACTGCTAGAACACATTTTTAATCAGGGAATGGTATATAATAATTTATTTGCATATTGGGGTCCACCAAAAAACTGCTCATTTGGTACGAATTATTAAGAGAGAATTATCTATTTGGTACTGAAACAAATAATATCTTCATCATTAGGCACTCAAAAATCTGAACTTCCTTATCTGCCACCAAGTTAAAATTTCCTTACCTAGATAGCACTGCTGTCCATTTTGGCCACCAATGGTGTCCAAGTGGCTTGCAAAATGACATGAATGACCTTGTTTGTAGAAGAAGTCCATTCATGGTGTTTGTTCATGTTGTGTTAGTGTGCCACTCTGCGAGGCTGGTGCTCCACTGGGCGAGGCCGCCCTGGCTCCATAGCCGGAGCACGAGCAGGTAACCTGGAGCCGAGGGAGGTCATCCCACAGCCTATGGCGATGAACCATGACCGGGGGAGTCTGCTCTATCATCCTCTGCTTGACAAACCATGGCATGGGGTGGCGCTATGGTCTGTGCGTATGGAATCGCCACTGCCGAGTGGTGAGGCCACCACACCGCTAGTTTGCCAAAGGGGCCGCGCAGCCTCCACCATGCTACGTGCTGGCCGGAGGGGCCGCTCGGCCTCCGCCATGCCGCGGGTTGGCCGAAGCATCGGCCCGCAAGCCCGCCCCGCCACTGCGACCACGTCGCGGCTGCCTCCACCTGGTGAAGTCGCCTCGCCAGAAGGCGCACGCAGCAAGTGTGAGCGATGCCAGCCACGAGATCCTTTGCTCCATCATCCTCTGCTCCTCCTTCCACCATCGATCTAGGGTTCAATTTTTTCTGGGGAAGAAGGTCAAGTAGCCTCGCAGGTGACATGAGTGCTCGGCCGCTTGAGGAGTCGGGGGCGCGACTAAAAGAGGGGTATGTTTTTTTGACCGAATAAAAGAGGGGTATGTTGGTCATACGAAGAAGAAACTTACACGGTCAAAACAATCAACTAAGAGATGGATGGCCCAAATGGATGACAATGCCATCTAGGAAAGGAAATTTCAACTTGATGCCAAATAAGAAAGTTTGAATTTTTGAGTGCCAAATGAGAAAGGTTGATTTGTTTCAGTGACAAATAGATAATTCTCTAAATTATGAATTGAGAGTGAATGGAAATAATATATTATATCTTTCAAAGAAATTTAGTATGTAACTAAATCCTTCCTAACTACTAGAAAAATGGTCACCACAACCGGTTTATGACCCCATTTAGAACCAATTCTATTCAAGATGTAAGCATGGGAACTACTCATAAAAATATTTTAGGAGGTAGACACTTTTTGGTACTACCTTTGTAAATGGCCAGGTGGGCCGGCCTTAGGTGAACACCCGCCTCTAATAATCATTTACAGATGCACTCTTCTTAGGAAGCCCATCTCTAGAAATCTATTACATAAATGGCACTCTTATGAGGCCTGCAATTGGCCTCTAGAAATAGTTGCCTTTAAAAATTCATAACTTTTCATAAGAGGTTAAATGAAGATGAATTTTACATCAAAATTGTAGTTGACAAGTTTTTAATTTGAAACTATTTAGAGTGCCAAAATTTTATTTTAAGTTCTCAGATTTTGAATTGAAAATTTAAATTTAGAATTTTCAAACAGGATGTTTACCAGATCTATATTGAAATTGTAGTCTCAATGCACTTGTTCACAAGTATTTTTGAAATTGTTTAGAGGCATCCCAAATATTCATATTTTAAATTATTTACAATTTGAGCTTCAAATTTGTATATTTTTGGATGGAGACACACCCTATGCCAAAATTGTAGTGGTCCACATGATCTAAAACTTTGTAGTTGAAATATTTTCATTTGAGAGATTGTTCCGGGTTTGAAATATTCAACACAAGATTACTAATAAAAGTTAATACAAAAGGATAGCATCTTATTCTTAGTCACAAGTGAGTGTATAGTGTAGTGGTAGTGAGGGAACATGCAAGACACAAGACGTCATGGGTCAAATCCTACAAAGAGCAGGTGCACATGTTTCCAACGCCCTCGCCTCTTAAAATGGAGGATTTTTGTAGTAGTTAGGATTGTGATACCGAAGAGTATTAATCCCGATGCTTGCCACCAAAATTGCATCATCTTCTACACCTAAATAGGAGACGACCCTACTATCAGATTTTTCTGATAAGTATGCCTATCCCATATCATTTGCTTGTTCTCCTCCACTGCTTGCTCATCATATGTGGCCTTAGGCACCATTCTGGTAAGTGTCTATTCCTTGATTTGGGCCTTCCATACGATCTGCCACCGCCATCCATGACACCATGCTGAGCAAGCTTGCAGTTATCTGTCCTATTGTGTAACTATAGTGCACATTGTTGTAAGTAGACTTCCCAATGCCCCGCCTCTTAAAATGGATTTTTTGAATAGTAGTGGGGGTTATGATTCCCAAGGGTATCAATCCCGATGCTTGCCATGAAAATTGCATTATCCTTTATACCTAATTAGGAGACCATACTATTTCATGAAGCTACATCATTTGTCTATCGTGATAATTATCATTTGCTCAGTCTCCTCTGCCTGATTACATCACTATATATCTCTAGCATCGGCTTCCCACTATTGCAAACGGGAATTTTCCTTACAGTAATTACCGACAGGCTAACACATTTTTGCGATAGGAAAATTGAAAATCATTTTTTGACTGTGAACCTATAGCAAATAATCAATATAGCGACAGGAAAATAAAAAATTATCTAACGGGCAACCGTCATAAACAATTTACTTGTCGGTACAATCCGATAGGAAAATATAAATCTGACAGTGTCATCGCAAACTAACAGAAAAATAGCTGTTCACCATCAGGAAAACTATTTTATTGATAGTGTGATACCATCCGAACAAATTGAAGATTTTCATATCGGGAGTTGTACCATTGAAATATATTTCGTTTTATCTGTCGGTGCGTCTTTTTCCTGTCATGCTTTTACACCACTAAGGAAATTGTTTAATTAGTCAATCAGAATATTGAAATACACAATGCAAATTATTTTTTTATGGCTCATATACTAGCTTAACTCACATAATAGGATCAAAAAATTATTGGATTGACACTTTCAAGTCAATGAAGATACATTGGTTCAACATTAATTACATAAATTACAAATAAGATGTCCAAACATTTGACATCTATACAACGGTAGTGAAGTTTCAGCAGTATCATGCTAACTAAGTACTGAAGAAGTTATTTACATGTTGAGCAGTGTCACAAATATGGATATTGACAGAAAAGAAAAGAAACTATTTTTTCTTGTTGGTTTTGTATTTTCTCTATTGAGTTTTTGAACTTACGACAAGAAATTCCTAACTATGTTGCTAGTTTCCTTGCACCGTCAAACCTATTCCTACAGATGTGGGATTACAAGAGCACATCTGGTGGCCTATTTATAACCAGAAGCTATAGGAATAGCTAGATCCGAGGGTGGAGAACCGAGTAATCAGGGATAGGTGGATTCAACGACATAGCACTGTTGGTCATGATTCAACCCAGTAGTGATAGTGTGTTGCCGCTGCCGGATCAAGCCACGACCCAGTATTAGCATATCACTACTGGGTTGTGGCCTAGCCTGGCAGTGGTGGTATTCCCACTATCAATGTCGGTTCATGCATGACTCTATCCAGCACTGAGAGGGGGCCTTCACTGCCGGGTCAGCAGGATCCCCAATCACTACTATGAATTTGTACTATAGAGGAGGCTATGATGCCTTTAGAAATGCACACTTCACAGCCGCGGGGGGCTCGAACCCGCGACTCCAAGCCTCGCTCATGCCTCCCCTAGCCACTCCACCCATAAAACACTTGTATCCATTTGGAATATTCATCCTCCTCATTTTATCTTCATCCGATTTAGAATGAGTATTTAGGACACTAACAAATTCAAATTAAAAGGTTGCCAACTACAAAGTTGTATAACTTTTCGAGATTTACAACTTTAGTTTTGGTCGTTTCTCCATCCGAGGTCATCTGAAAATTTTATATTTCAAATATGAGACATTCAAATGTAATTTCCCTTGCATAGATGATTTTAAATGAAAAAATTGTCAACTACAAAGTTGCATAACTCTTCGATATCTACAACTTTTGTTTTGGTCACTCTCCATCCGAGGTCGTTTGAAAAATTCAAATTTTACTATATAGCTCCTATTTCTTGAGACGGTTGAAAAAGAGCTGCCTGCTCTAGAAATTGATTTCTAGATGTGGCTGGTCATTTATAGATGCAGCTGATAACAACAGACGTCTCTACAAATGTATTTTCAGATGTGACTCCATTCAGGCATCACTATAGAGGCGGCTGGATATAGGGTCGCCTCTATAAAAAAGCTCATGTTGCTGAAAATTAATTTTGTAGTAGTCAATCATTGTTTGGATCATAGGCTTTCCACCTGACGGTCAAGCCAGGTCACTGTTTGCTCTAGCCACTTGGTAGTGATAGGACGATAGGGATCGTGGACTCTGCAGTACTATAACTAGACTATTAGCTAGGAAGCAAATAAGACACCTAAGCTAATTGTTATCTCTAGGATTCAACAGGATGGGCGAGCTAGTTACTAAGGTAGCGAGAGCATCTCCAGCAGGCTACCTAACCACATTACCTATCCTATATTTGAATAGTGGAGGACAAAAAACCTAATTCAGCAAACTACCTATTTGACTAGCTACTTTTGTTGGCCCAATAAATTTCTCCTCTCACTGCTTACATCTGTTGGGTCAACAAATCTTGCTACCTATTTTTTCCTTCGTCTCTCTCCTCCCCGACACGCACCGAAACGCCGACGCCGCCCATGCCTTCGCCTTGCCCTCGCATGCGGTGGCCCTTCCCGGCGGCGGCCCTGCCCATCCCGCGACCCTCCCCGCCGTCCTCCCACTACCCTTCCGCTGCTGTGGCCTCGCACGAGAGCTCCCGGTGCCCCATCTTCACCGTCGCACGATCTTCTCCAGCCCGCGCGGCCTGGCCAACTCTGGCGCCCCAACGTCGGCGGCCTCCCCAACGTCGGCAGCCTCCCCAACGCTAGGCAGCAGATCCACGCGGCGGCGCCCACCCCAACGGCGGCATGGGCAGAGCTCCCTGGCATGGGCTGCAGGCAGAGCTCCCGGCGTGGACGGCCTCCTTCACGGCGTGGACTGCCCCCTCCTTCTCCCCGGCGCCTGCACGGCACCTCTGCTTCCCTGGCACAGGAGCGGACTCCGAGTTCGTCTATGGCAAAGGAAGGAAGGAAGGAAGGAAGGGGATGACATGTGGGCTCCACATGTCATTGGCTGTTAAACTAAATTTGTTTGCAAAGTTGATGGCTTACCACGCTTGACAGCCATGATTTACGTAATACTGCTGAACTTGAAAGCAAAGTTTAGATAGCAAACAAACATTTAAGTAGTCTGTTCTGCTGATGGTGCTCTAAGGTAGCAGGATGGGAAGACGTACCTAACTTATTAGGGACAGGAAGACGGTGATAGATTACCAACCGAACCCCACTTTCTGACACCTTGGACGTAGTGATCGCCGGCATCAGACTTGCCAAGGCACATGATCATAGTTTGTGCCCTTCTTTATTTCTCTTCTACTACTCTATAATACACAGTTACTTTTAAATAATAAATACACACCACATATGCGGTATATATATATATATGCTCCATTCTTCCATGACACACTGAGGAACTTATATACAGCAAGAAGACGAAGCACCTATATATTAGCTAGGCCCAACAACCTACATCATGTACATGTACCTTGCGTATCTTTGCTGATAACATTGGTTGGAGGTATTGATGTGCGGCCTATTTGAATAATCTGACCGAAGATAGTCATGTGGGTGCCATCCATGTATATACGTACTATGTCCAAGCGCCACTAGCAAACATCCCCTGCCTCTGTCCGTTGTTACCATCCACATCAAACCATTATTATTTATTTTTGGCTGTCGTCTCACCTTTGTATAGTATCTTCTTCCTCAATAGCAGCTATATCATGTCATCATTTGTTTGCGTGCTGTAGAGAGTGATGTGGACACCGTTACCTTGTTTTTGTTTGGTTGGAAACCACACTCATAATAATCAGACTGCTGTAGAGAGTGATGTGGACACCGTTACCTTGTTTTTGTTTAGTTGGAAACCACACTCATAATAATCAGACTGCATGCTTGCATTGGTTATACCAAAGTATATAGAGAGAATTATGTATTTGGTACTAAAACAAATCGGTCTTTCATATTTGGCACTAGAAAATTTGAACTTCCATATCTAGCATTGAGTTGAAATTTTCTTTCGTAAATGGCACCGCCGTCCATTTAAACCAGTAACGGTGTCAATTGACTAGCAAAATGACATAAATGCCCTTGATCGTAGAAAGTCCATGGTGCTAAATAGGAAAAAAAAAATAGACAGGTTGTCAAATAAGAAAATCATAAATATACTTTGAACTAAAAGATGGATTTTTTATAATTGAAGATTGCAAATAAATAATCAATAAATTTCAAATTGGTAATAGCAGGTACACATTATGCCCCTCACTCTTCCTTTCATCTCGGCCACAGATCAAGGACGCATGGCTTAGGATGGCTGCTGGTTGAAATACGTAACTTATATTTTCAAGGTATTTACCTTTTAGTTTTCTAAAAGAAAAAGAGAGTATATGGCGTCATCATAACATCATGGCTCAAGAGCAGAGCACACCATGCATGGCTCGGCCGGTGTTTGACGCCGAGCGATTCAGCACCGGGCCGCGCGGCTACGAGTGTGCCCAAGTCGTGTCGTGCCATCTGGCATCGCTATCCTGCTCCACACCGCTGCAGGAGAGGCCGCGTTTTGCGCAGCACAACTGCCGCTCGTCCCACGCCCGGAGCCACATGACCGGCGTCACGTCGAGCTCCAGCGCCATCGCGTCATCTCTAGACAGAGAAGCTGCTCGACGACCTCCTCCTCCTCACCGAGACGCACGCTGTGCTGCACATGAACGATCGTGGCGCATCCAGGCTTGGCGCGGATCTTGCAGGTAATTATGTAGGAACTTCTCGATCGCTCCCTTCTCTCCGAGGAGCCGCGCGCCCCGTTTCGGGCACCGGCAGGCGATGCCGCTCCGCGGCCTGTTCACGACGACGAGCCAGGTGGGTTGGCTGGAGCGCCGACGGGCGAGCTCACCCCGTCGCGTCCCCCGCGCCACGGCCGGCCTGGCACTAGTGTCGGCGGGCGAGACCGCTCTGCTGCGCCCCTGGTGCTGTGAGCTGGGGCCAACGCTGGCGGGCGAGGAACTCCCAGCGCGTCCCCCCCTCCCCCGCCTCGATCTGTTGAGTCTGGCGCGAGAGGCCGACGCGCCTCCGCGAACTCCTGGGCAGGAGATGAGCCGTCGATCGTGAGCGAGTACATAGGGGCATTTTGGTACTTCCAAAAGAAATATGACAGGGTCAACGAAGTCAACTGACGGATGGATGCACTAAATGGATGGAAGTGCCATTTATTGAAAAAAATTTTAACTCGATGCCAAATAAGAAAGTTCAAAAAATTTAGTGCTAAATAAAGAAGACTGATTTATTCCAGTGCCAAATACATAGTTCTCTTAAGTATATATGTCATATGTTTAGGGCTTCTCCAGTGGCTTTTGAAAACCGACTCATGGGCTGGGGGCTATGAGTCGACTTAGACGAGCTGCACCGGGAGCGCTATACGAACCAGTACGATGACAGCTGAGACTTTTGGCGTGGAAACGCTCCGCAATGAGTACTACAAACCGTGCGGAACGTCCGTTGCTAGCGCTATTTTCAGTGGCTACAATAGAATTTACCGTACGGCAGCGCGAGAGGCAGCAGCGAGGGAGAGTGAGGAGAGAGAGTATGTAGTGGTGGGTCCCATTTGTTAAACTAGCTAAAAAAATGTTATAACTCACAAACCATCAAACCAAATTAAATTCCGATTGCACCATTAAATTCGTTGCAATAAATACTTCAAAACAAGATGTCACATAGATATATTTAGACAAAGTGGCAAGTGGACCACACAGTAGATAGAGAATGATATAGAGGATAAATGAATGCGAGAAAACTGTATATTTTATGGTGACTAGGATGAAGTATTCCTTTTGAAAATAAATACAGAGGTCATAAGTGCGGATAGTTTTATGACCACGGGAGAACCACCGGTTCACGCAGGGTGTCAGGAATCGATTAAAAAACATGAGCTGATTCATAGAGATTAAAATAATATTTCAGCACAGTGGCCAACCACCCAACCGTTATACCCAAGTAGTAGTCGTTCCATTGCTCTATATGAGAGCTGCACAACTAGTTTCCATTCCATAAAATACAATACAAGAAGATAGAAATGCTCCATCCTCTCCAGTTCATAAAACAAAAGCAACACATAAATTGGCGTCGCTCCCCATTTCACAAAACACAAGCACATATACAAATCAGCTCTCCTCTCCATTTGAGAGAAGACAAGCATAAGCTTCAAAAGCTTGTTGAACTCTTCAACCTCAAGCCTAGAATTTCAAGGACCACAAAGTTGCTACAACCAGCAGTATCCAAATTTCTCTCCACCTCCGATTCGACCATGATTTCCGACCACCACCATTTGGACCCATTCACGAGGATGCAGTGGCCTAGCTAGTGTGTGACCTAGGTTCGAACTCATCCATAACCACGGTCGTGGTGCACTCTAGACTATGTCATACATTTTATCCACAAGACACTTTATCTCTGTAATGACTATTGTATCTAAATTGAGAAATTCTAAATAACACTTAGGTTGTTTTGGAGCAATCCAACACTTGATTTTCCACGTGTCCGATCAGCATCCCGATTCAAGCTGTTGCCATCCTATAAGCTTGGTTAGGGTTTTGGGTTTGGTGGCCTTTCTTCTCCAACTCCAACAAGTTTACAAGGAAACTTTGGGGTGACGGGCATGGGGTGGTGATGGCGCCACCGGCCATGCAGTTGGGTAGGGCAAGGGCGGAAGAGTCACGGTGATGCACTACTACATAAAGTTCATCACCGTTGGTTCTAACACCGCCTGCCCCCCCCCCCCCTCACTGCCGGTTATGGCCGTCCTTGGTGAAAGTTGTTGGTATTGTTCATCACCGCTAGATTTGCGCCCCTTCAGCCTCTACTATGGACCGGCGGTGATCACCCTTTCCGTAGTAGTGATGCCCCCGATGAAGCTGGGTTAGCATAGGGGTGGGGGTGGAGGCTACGGGTGGGGAGCCACCAGAGACGAGGCACACGGCGGGGTGGAGGCATTTTGTGTTGAGATGCCATTAACAAGCTATGGAGCTTGTGGAAAAGAAAGAGACCAAAGGTAGAGGAATAATGATGGTTCATTAGATCTTGATCAAACAGTTCAAAAAAATTCAAGTGTCCAACCCCCTTAAAACACCCTACTTCTCTATAGACAGATCATTTAATTTGGTTGAATAGGAGAAACAATAAGAAGCCATACTATACTATGACAAAAATAAACTAATTCAGATGATGTGCTTGACACATTAGAAAACAAATCAATGAACTACTATGCACCAAGAGGTAGCTACTAGTTAGTCCTCAAGGGAATAATTGTTAATGAGCGACATGGGTGCATGCATGCATCCAGCCGTTCTGTCCCTCCGTGTTACATGTGATCGATCGATAGATCCATCCATCCCGTACCCGCGCGTACGCCCGGCCGGCGGCCGGGACCTGTACAGGAAGGCGACGGTGGGCAAATAAAGCTGGCCGGCTAGAGAGAGCTAGCAACCATTCAAGTTAGTTTGTCCGTGCATATGCATGCATGCAGCCCCGGCCCATCGGCCATCACGTAGTAGAGATCGATGTCAGTACTCATGCGTCCAAATGACTCTATATCTAGCGCTCGTCTTCACGCTGTACGTGCATGCATAATTCGTTTGTCGATAATTTAATGCAAGTTATGTGCCCTCGAGGACCAGACAGTAATTGCATCCCAAATGATCAATAGTAAGTTTAGCAAATTTTGCAAGAGAAAAATATGAAATTAGGCATTATCCCCTGGGCTGATTTCCGATCTCCGACTTCAGTTTATGAAGTATTGCAACTTTATACTATATATATGCATAAGAGGAACTCACATTAGCCCGTTTTCCACCTTGGGATTTACAATAATTGTCTTGCACACACACATACATGACAAATGCAAAAGCTAAGTAATATTCTCTTAACGAAAGTGGTCTATAGGTCCATTTGCTAGGCTAACCGGCCGGTGGTATTGTGGTATACAACCAGTCATCCATGACCTATAACATTGGTGATAGAACTACGTCAGAATAGGCAATCACTGTTGACAGTGAATATGCTTTACTACCGGGTCATATATAAGACTAGAATCCGAACATTGATTGGGATCATGTTCACCAAATAGTGAAAAAGATCCCTTTCACTGTCAGCTCGAACCATGCAACGGCAGTGATATTCTAATTATCATTGTCGGTTGATAATAACACGAACCAACAATGATATTCCAATATCGGGTCATGGCTTAACTCAGAAATGATATAACAATATCACTACTTGGATTTTTGTTTGACCGACAGTGTCCTAGCTAAGTATAAAACCCTAGCCCCCTTCTTCCTCCTTCCTCCCAACCCGAGAACACCCATCCAAGGAGGCATCTTTCCCCATGTCTCTCTCTATTGTTGCGATAATTTTTCACCAAATTGCTCATAGAGGGGCTTGGTCTTTTTAAGGATGGACATTAATTATCTCCTTGTTTTAAGGTTTGGTAACTAGCAATCCTTTGAATTTATAGCTTATTATGTTCTTAGATGTTTTTTATTCTCATGCTTGTTTTTTCTCATTTTAGAGAGCATTTCTTTCATAGAATTCTTCGTAAAGGCTACCGAATTTTTGGTGAATCCATAAGGTATCGGTAATTTAAGATTAGTACATGTGGACCTATTTAATTTGTAGCTAGTTTGCTTCATTAATTAGATTTCTTTCTATTCTCTAACAAATATGATGGTTTAGCTACTTTATTTAGTTTCCCCATTTTAGTGTAACATAGAATAGAATTGTCATGAGGGCTACTAATTTTTAATGTACCCATATGTATTGGCCCAAAAATCTGCCCTTTTTTAAAACTATTGCTAAGTACTTCTTAAGCCCAAATCTTCCTTTTTTACCAAGACAATATGACAAGCCCGATCCTTTTGACACGAACTTGACCAAGAAATCACCGTCTTTGGATGTCTTGGCTGCAACTTTTTCCAAAACCTTGATCATATAGTTTGTGTTTCTTCCTTGACATGGATTGTATAAACTTGTTGCCTTCTCTTATATACCCTTGATTTAACCACGTGTTACTTTTCATTGGAAATGTTTCATCCACCCTCGACTTCCAAGTATGATCAACCCTTCCTTGTCTATGAGCCTTGATGAGAACAAGTAAAGCAAGTGCCTGCTTTAACTCCAATGCAAGTCCTCCTTCAGCCATGAAGTTAGTGGAGTCGGATGCCGAATGCAATTCAAGCGAATCATCTTTGCAACCAGAAACATGGATCATCAACCCTGGAAGATAAAGAACCCAGGGGGAATATAATGCATAATGACGGAACCACCTCAGCACTTTGGAGTCCAAGAGAAGCATGAGAGGCTGCACAAGATCATATTTAGTTAACCTATAGTCAAAAGATCATAGTTAGGGAATCCCTGATGTCCTGACGGATTGTCCATGGGCATATCATGGACTGTCTATAAGTGACATATCAGCCTACGCACATATGCTCTACATGTCAGACCCCACCCAAACTAGTCTGGCTCTGTTATTGTCCAACGAGCAGTCCGTCAATCAATTATAGGGGGTCGGCATAGCTAGGTTTCGACGAACAGGCCTTGGAACCACAGAACATTAAACAATTGAACCGATACCATCGTTTGCATAATACCTTGCACCAATGAATAGTCCATTAGAGCCCATGACAGTTGTTCCATGTAAATGTGTGAGGTGTTAGGCACACAGCCCCACTGGCCCACCTACTAGCCCACCCATACCACACAACACTAGTTCCCTCCCTCTGCCTCCATCTCCCTTGTTCCCTCCCAGACAACAGAACAATAGACAATAGAGAAAGAGAGGTGAGGAAAGGAGAAGGAAGAAGGAGGAGAGGAGAAGGAGGGTGCCAAGCTCCCCTTGACCTTCACCTCACTGAAGTTGGTGGAGGAGGTCCTAAGTATTCTTCTTCCATAAGCTCCCATGAAGGTCCTCAAGGTTGATCTTCCACCTCATGCCACCCCAGGCCAAGTTGCCATAACAGGAGCATCCCTATGCACTAATGAGCCACCCCCAAGCCATCTCCCCCTCCATCCCCCTCTTAATCACCCTCCCCTTGAGCTCTAGCCTATCCATGGCCAGCACAACCATGGATTAGCTTGAGCCTTCCACACACAATGCATGATGTAACCAACACTTAGAATGAGTCCCCATGTCACTAGCACTACTACAGAAAAACTTTTACGAGGCATTTGGGAATGGGCCTCGGAGGCAGGCGGGAATTTCAACTGCCTCAGTTAATGCCTGGGATTAACCGAGGCAGACATTTTTTATGAACTGAGTCAGTCGCAATCAACCACCTCGCAAAATCAATTTACAGAAACCACCTCCTAAAATCTATTAACCGAGGGGGCCAAAATACCTCCATTTTTGGAGGCGGGCCTCTTATAAGGCCCATCTCGGTTAATATGGTTGAGCCCACTAGGAAGCCCACTCGGCCCAGTTAGAAGTCACGCTATATAAATAGAAACCCTAGGTTCCATCCCTCCCTCACCAGCCGTCACTCTCCTAGCCCGACGCCTCCTCCCTTCTCCC
Source organism: Saccharum spontaneum (assembly GCA_022457205.1). Taxonomy (NCBI): domain Eukaryota; kingdom Viridiplantae; phylum Streptophyta; class Magnoliopsida; order Poales; family Poaceae; genus Saccharum; species Saccharum spontaneum. Next base: position 23,396,529 of record CM039579.1, read on the forward strand.
TTAATCCGACGCCTCTCTCTCCCAACACAGTCCCCTCCCCTCCTACTCCCACTCCCGGTGCCCCTCCCACTTCCAGCGGCTCCTCTTAGCGGCGAGCTACCCGACCTCCTCCCTCTCTAGTCTTCTGAGCCCCTCCCTCTCACCTGCACAGCCCTCCCTCTCCTCCATGCGGTGGCGCACCCCCTCTTTCTCATGCGGCAGCGCACGATGGGACACTCTCTAGCGGCGGCACATGGCGGCATGCCCTCCAGCTGGATCCGGTGGCGGGGTGAGTGGAGGAACCAAATCCAATGGCGAGGCGTGTGGAGGAGCCAAATCCGGCTACAGCGGCGCTCATGGAGGCCTCCCTCGGCGATGGTGGCGCTTGGAGGAGCTGGATCCGGCTACGGCGTGCACGGGGAGGCCGACGGCGATGGCAGGGCCTGAGCGAGCAGGCGGGCTCAACGGTGGGCTCCCATCTCTGCTCTCCATGCAACACCGCTCCCTCTCCTCCCTCTCTCTCTCTCTCTCTCTTAGGCCCCTTGGCGGCCTCGAATCCGACAATGCGGCCTCAGCGGCAATGACAATGAGGCGGGCCTGCCTCCTCCTCCAGTGTCGACGGCACGTCGGCCTAGTCCCCTCCTCTAGTGCGGCGGTAGATCCGGCTCCGGCGCGACGGATCCAGCGAGGAGGAGCCCAGATCCGGCGGCCGGATCCCGTGGCTGTGCACAGTCCAGCGAGCATGCAGGCACCGGCGAGCAGCTGTAGTGGCAGCGGCGTGTGGATGGGCTCGGTGGGCCCGTGGATGGGCTCACCGGGCTTATCCATGGGTTTTTCTCTTTTTTATCTGATTTACCGAGGCAGGCATCAAACCGCCTCGGAAAATGTCCTATTTACCGTGACCTTTCCACCGAGGCGGTTGCGATGCCCGCCTCGGTAAATCGAATCTGCCCGCCTCGATAAAGTTTTCTATATTAGTGTAGAAATTCACAATAATAAATCCCACCCAATTCGGTGTCCTGATGCACCCAGAATCGCTCTCGACATCCCCATCGGAGTTCTGAAGGAGTCCGAACAAGTAGTCCATGAAGACATACCCAGTTACACCCTACCTAGACATTCTAACAGACTGTCCAATGACACACCACGGACGGTCCGCCGGAACACATCAGCACCTTCACATGAATGCACGATCTTGTAAAGTTCATAGAAAAATCATCCTAGCTCTAAAAATTGTGAAATATTTTTTTTGTATTCCTTATGAAATCCTCTATCACATAAAAAGCAGTTTACATCCATATTTGTATTTAAATTTTTAACAGAAAATATAAATGACTTTTGGCTTGTTACATAAATAATTCTCTAGTGCTTCGAAAATCATGAAATTATTCAATGGCTTTTCGTTATTACCATGTGTTGGCCAATTTGGTCTGTTAATGTGGGGTATTAACCCCTATACCCTTATGGCTAGACTTGGGCTGGCCTAGACCAGAGGGCTGGGCCCACCAGAAGATGATGCATGGCCCAGTCGATCTGCTCGGCATTCCACGCAAGGAAGAAAAGCAAACTTGGAGATCAAGCAAGATCCTGGTCGGTTAGAATAGAAATCCTTATCCGACCAGCTATGGCAATTATAACTGGGCAGAATTAGTTTCCAGATTTGTAACCCTGCCCTCAGACTATATAAGGCGGGCAGGGGACCCCCTCAAAACACATCTCATTATACACAACAATACAAATCAGACGCAGGACGTAGGTATTACGCCCTCACGGCGGCCGAATCTAGATAAAACCTTATTGTGTCTTACGTCACCATCTAGTTCGTAGCTTGCACACATGTCTACCGACAAATCACTACCTTGGGCATACCCCTTGGTAGATTACCGACTAGGTTTCATCGATAGTGGCGCGCCAGGTAGGGGGTGTGCGTACAGCTTCCTAGGCGAGCAAGATGGTCATCATCCCCGACTCCATGGCCGTGGCGGACAATCTCTCGTTCATCGTCGGCCAGATCACCTGGACCACCGGCGTCCACCACTACTGCCACGGAGGAGGCGCAGATCCGATCTGCGTCGACCACGTCTTCATCGGCTACGGCTCCGACCACGCTGGCTACGGCTTCGACCACTCCAGCAATGGCTCCGACCTCTCCAGCAACGGCTTCGACCACGCCGACAACTCATCGACCACTTTCCCGCTACAAAGGAAGGGTGATCGACAACACCGATTTGATCGAAGCTATCGACCAAGTCAGCCACAAGCTCTCGCAAACCCTGACTTTGGTAGATTTGATCCAAAATCAATCTACCGAGCAGGTACTTCTTAACCACAACAGATCTACCCGATCAGTTCAGGCTCACCATTCAACATGATAAGATACAGATCTAGTGGTCACTGCTACTCCTAAAGGACGCATGGTACGCCTTCGCCCGGTTCCTACACCCGGCCTCAGGCTCTCTGAGTACCAAGTCCTAACGGAGGATTGCCAGGCCCTCCCATACGGCCTGAAAAACGCTGCTTCCGAGTACGCGTATCGTACACCTCATCTGTTCAAGGGTCCCACGGAATGAGACCATGTTTCAGATTTGTACTTCCTAGATATACCTCGACCACCACTAGGCAACGCCGTCAACATGGTCGGTATCCGAGAGTGCTGTTGACGGTTCTTAAGTATCAATTTTAATTATCCAATAAATAAGGAAAAGGACCTATATGCAAGCAACACCTAGAATTAGGGTTTGATCTGATAGAATTCCACGAGTTTTGTTGTTTATCTGTTTCTGCAGGGGGTTATCAGGAAATACAAAGGAAAGGCCCACACGTCGGAATTACATAGAGATATTAACGTGTTCACCGATTTTCTATCATCTAGAAGACTCCAGAAGCCACGGGATCGAACGGGAGGCCGAACGGGCCCGGGACCAGGGCGCCCGCCCTGGACCCTGGGGCGCTCGCCCTAGGTCTGCAACCAATCAGGACGAGTCTCGCGGATTATGCCCCACCGACCTAAAGGATCAAGGAAAACCGTGCAATTAATGTCGGTTTGATCCGACGGCCCAGGTTCACTTGAAGGGACTATATAAGTAGGACCCCTGGCCCCTGGAGAGGGGAATCCAAGTCCATTATTTTCATATTTTCCAGAGAGGATTCAGAGAGAGAGGTTCCCTTAGGGTTCCCACCTCATTAGGGCTTAGCATCCAATGTGAGATTAGACTTAGTTCTTCTAGATTGAGAGAGATAGGGTGGAGGTATAGATCGAAGGAAGCCCGGCCTGTCGGTGACTACTTCGAGGTTGTACCTGCAGGATCAAGTTCTCCTAACCCGAGGCTTGCTCCTAGGATTCTTCAGTATTTCGACTTCTAAATTCTAGTAAGTTCTTTGTTTTATTGTTCTTTGGTTTATGAGTTTACTTTAATCTCTTCGCGTAGAGTTTAGAGTAATCATCTCTAGCGTAAACGAGGTGTTTGGGCTAGGATACTCATAGATATCCCCTGTCTAGCCGGACCGTGATAGTAGCGAGGAACGTGATATTTCCGTAGCTACCTTTGTATTCCATATCCCGTTAGCAGGATCGATAGGGTTTATAGGTGCGAGTCGAACATCCTTTGAGGTGTCTAGATTCCGTGAGCCTCCCCAATAGAGCAGTAGATCATCCTTACCAAGGTTAGAACGAGAGTGCAGTTGCAGTCTTCTCTATACATCGCTCACATCAAATCACAGTGGTTGTAGCCTAAAGGTTAGTAGTAATAGATTTGGTTAGTCAGATGCACGCTTTCTTCTAGTGGTAAAAAAATAAATACGATACTCTGGATAACATCCCGGGTAAAGTGCTCACCGATATCCGTGTGCTTACGGATCATTTCCTAATTGCGTTACCAAATATCAACAAGTACCATGAAGGTTCAGTTCATACATTGCCTGAGGATGGCGACTCCAGCACTGGGTCTACACGATCTGTCCACACCGAGGCTCAACACCTCGAAGACGACGAATATGGTCTGGATCCGCTACCGTACCCTCCGGGTTTCTCTTCGATCCCAAGGTTCCCACCAAGATGTGGCGACATGGTGCTCAACGTCAGCAATGACGAGCCCGCGGTCGTGGGAGAAACTGACGAGCAATGGCAACTTTGCGAATAGCGTAACGCTGACCGCGTCGAATGCCGTCAGCATGAGGTTGAAGAAGAAGAAGCACGTCGCAGGGGACCCCGACCTCGAGGTCTGGCTGACACCTTCGACAAAGTAGGTGATAGGCAAGTTTTTAGGATCCCAAGTGCCAACCTGGACCGATTACCAGACACGCCAGAAAACCACGTGGTCCGCGAAAACATCAAAGCATATCTAATCGCCGCTATGGGCCAAACCATCGAGCTCGCTCAGCAAGCTCGAGCTGCTACAAGCACGTCCATCGCATCTAGCCATAGCCATCTTTCCCGCGCTTCAGAGCATCTAAGTCGCTAACATCGCGACGATCCGCCCCCACCCAATCCCCCATGTGGTGGTGGCGGTGGTGATGACGGCGGTGGCGGTGGAGGCATTGACGATGAGGGCAGACAAGAAGGTGGTCGAGGTCGTCGTGACAACAACCACAATCATCACGGCAATCGAGATCAGGAGGTCAACCAGAACCCTCCTCGCGATCTCCGTCATCGTCTTCCTCCTCGCGACGTCCGCAGTCACATCACTAGTCGTGCTAATGACCGCCAGCCCACGAGAACGTGCGCCGCATCCAGTATGACATAGAACACGCCCCCCAGGGTCTCGAAAAAGTTTACTCCTCATCTTTGACAAGTCGTCTGGCTAAGGAATTTCAAGCTCGAGAAGCTCAGGAAATATGACAGCAAGGAGAACCCCGAAAGTTGGGTCACGCTCTATGAGATCACTATCCGGTCCACCGTAGGTGATGAGCATGTAATGGCTAACTATCTTTCCAGTTGTTCCTGATTAGGCAGGTCATCAATGTCTTCTTAGCCTCCCGAAGAACCAGTTCGATAGCTAGTCGGACCTTCGGCAAGCCTTCATCGACAATTTCATTGCCACATGTGACCAGCCGGGCAACAAGTACGACCTCGAGCGCATACGTGACCGAGCAGGCAAGCCGCTGCGTGACTACATCCGACGCTTCTCAGATATGCGTCTTAAGATCCTAAGAACCACTCATGATGAAGCAGTCTTGGCTTTCATCAAAGGCCTTCGCCACCACGACGCCCTCAGAAGAAAGCTGCTCCGGAAACGGCCGTCTACGGTCTCCGAGCTCCTCGCTACTACCAAGAATTATGCGGATGCCAATGATGCCGAGAAGAACATTAAGGAAGACGTGGGTGGGTCATCATGCCCCGAGCACCCACCACGCCGGGACGATAAACCCGATGACCGTGGTCGGAACAAGAACCGTGAACATCGCGACCGGTGCAACAACAACAATCGTGACCGCCAAGATAATCGTGATCGGTGGCCCAATAATCACGGTGATTACAGAAGCAAGCGTCCCCACGAAGATGACCATGAGGTCAACGCGATCAAGAAACCTGTCGGTCGCCATGACTATCAAGAGGATTACAACAAAGCTTTGAAGGGTCCCTGCCAGATCCATCCCAAGTTCAATCACACCATGAAGAACTGCCGCTTCCTCAAGAACATCTACGCCAAGCAACTTGCTAATGATGATGCTCCAAAGGCCATTGATGATGGGCCACAGTGTGACGGTGATGACGATGATGATGACGAACATGATAGAAATCCTCGTCACCAATATGTCAATCCCACCAAAACCGTCCACTCCATCTTTGGCAAAAAGGTGTCTTTAGAGTCCAAGCGTGAGCGCAAGCTGCTAAAGCGGGCCTGCTTGAGCGTCGTCAACACCGACGACCTCATCTCCAATCCCAGACTCCCGACTTGGTCCCACCGTGAAATCTCCTTCAGCCGAGCAGACCGGTGGGCAGCAATTCCGAAACCTAGTCATTTTCCCCTTGTCCTCGACCCCTGCATCAATAGCATCCGATTTGAGAGGGTGCTCATGGGCGGTGGTAGTTCCATCGACATCCTATTTCGCAGTAGTTTGCCTGCCCTTAAACTAACTCAGGCTAACTCAAGCCTTACGATGCATAGTTCTGGGGCGTCCTTCCCGGACAGAGCTCTATACCTCTCGGGCAGATCATGCTCCCTATGCAGTTCGACAATCCAAACCACTTCTACACCGACTACGTCAACTTCATGGTCGCAAACTTTGAGGGTACTTACCACGCCATCCTTGGTCAACCAGTGCTCACCAAGCTCATGGTTGTGCCGTACTACTCTTACTTGGTGCTCAAAATGCCTACCGAGCAGGGCGTCCTTACTCTTAGAGGCAATGTTTACACTGCCTATACCTGTGAAGAGGAAAGCTTTAAGGTGGCAGAGGCCACCGACCTCTCAATTTGCATGGAGCAAACCCTGGTCGATGCCTCCAAGATTCCCGCCGGTCAACTAGAGATCCCAGAGCGCCAAGCACCGTGGAAGCACATCAAGTCCAGCGAGCACAAGGAGATCTAGGGGTCAACGACGATCCTAGTAAGATGGCCCTTGTTCGCGTGGAAACCCGCTGACATGCCCGGTGTTCCTCGGCACCTGATCGAGCACTTCTTGAACGTCTCAAAGACCGCAAGACCTATCAAGCAAAAGCTACGATGGTTCGCTCACGACAAAAAGGAGGCTATTAGGGCAGAGGTTACTCGGCTTTTAGCAGCTGGATTTATCAAAGAAGTGTATCATCCGGACTGGTTAGCCAACCCAGTCCTTGTATGCAAAAAGAATAATGAATGGAAAATGTGCGTTGATTATACTGATCTCAACAAACACAGCCCTAAAGACCCCTTCGGCTTACCTCGCATAGACGAAGTCGTTGATTCCACGGCGGGTTGCGAGCTGCTGTCCTTTCTCAATTGCTACTCTGGTTATCACCATATCGCTCTCAACAAGGATGATCAGATCAAGACATCCTTCATCACACCGTTTAGCGCCTATTGCTACACGACTATGTCGTTCGGGCTTAAGAACGCGGGGGCACGTACCAGCGTGCTATCCAGCAATGCTTTGCTGATGAGATCAAGGATGATCTGGTCGAAGCCTACGTCGATGATGTGGTCATGAAAACTAGGGAGGCTCACACCCTGGTCGACAATCTCCAGCGTACCTTTACGGCTCTCAACAAGTATCAATGGAAGCTTAATTCAAAGAAGTGTATCTTTGGAGTCCCATCTGGTATATTATTGTGCAACGTCGTCAGCCACGATGGCATACACCCCAACCTAACAAAGGTAAAGGCTGTTTTGGATATGCAGCCATCCAAAAATGTCAAGGATATCCAGAAGCTCACTAGATGCATGGCTGCCTTAAGCTGTTTCATCTCGTGACTCTGCGAAAAGGGCCTGCCTTTCTTCAAGCTACTCAAGGCTTTGGAGAAGTTCGTCTGGTCAAAGGAGGCTGACGCTGCCTTCACACAGCTTAACGAATTCTTAATCTCTCCTCCAGTCCTTACAGCCCCTCAGAAAGGCGACGTTCTTCTCTACATTGCGGAAACCGATCGCGTGGTCTTCACAGTCATTGTGGTCGAGCGTGAGGAACCCGGCCACGTGTACAAAGTTCAGCGCCCTGTTTACTTCATCAGCGAGGTGCTCAATGAGTCCAAAGCCAGGTACCCACAAGTTCAAAAGCTAATCTACGCCATACTGATTACATTCCAAAAGTTGAAACATTACTTCGATGGATATCGGGTGGTGGTCAAGACTAATTTCCCATTGGGAGACATTATTCGAAATAAGGACGCTAACGAACGCATCGTCAAGTGGGCAATGGAATTATACCCTTATTCAATCGAGTTCTAGGGTCGCACGTCCATCAAGTCTCAGGCTCTGGTGGACTTTATCATCGAATGGACAGACATTAGCGCACCTCTCGATCAGGGGACAATCGAATACTAGAAGATGTATTTCGATGGCTCTCTGAACATCGATGGCATAGGAATAGACATGCTCTTTATCTCACCAACCAATGAACAGCTCTGTTACGTCCTCAGAACTTATTTCCCTGCATCTACAACGCTGCAGAATACGAGGTCTGCCTCCACGGCATGCGGATTGCGGTTGAGATTGGTGTAAAATGTCTCCATGTCTATGGTGATTCGGCCCTAGTCATTAACCAGCTTAACAAAGACTGGGACATGACTAGCGAGAAGATGGATGTTTATTGCAAAGAAATCAGAAAGTTGGAAGGTAAATTCTATAGCATCGAGTACACACATGTGGTCTGGGACAAAAATCAAGTAGCCGATGAGTTGTCTAAGTTAGGGTCATCCCGAGCTCAAGTCCCACATGGCGTGTTCGTTCAAGACCTTGTTAAACCGTCCATTAAGGAAGAGGCAGATCTGGTGGTCGAGAAGCCTCTAGACCAGCCTCTGGTGGCTACGGTTCCCCCTCCGAGCACTACGGAATTCTCTCCGACAACACTTGCAGTACCTCCGACCACCAATGCTGACGATTGGAGAGTACCTTTTATCAAGTTTTTGCAGGATGGGACCAGTTATGCTGATCGAACAGAGAACGAGCGGCTTATGCACCGCAGTAAGTAGTACCTACTGGTCGATGGCGTCCTGATGCGCAAAAATGCAAAGAAGGAAGTTCTGATGAAGTGTATCACTCGAGAAGTAGGTATTCAACTGCTCCATGAAATTCACAGTGGTACTTGCGGCAATCACGCCGCCTCTCGGACCCTGGTCGGCAAAGCTTTTCGAGCAGGTTTCTACTTGCTGTCTACCGTGGCCGATGCAGAGAAGCTAGTCCGCCGCTGTGACGGATGTCAGTTTTTCGCCAAACATATACATGTACCAGCACATGAGATCTAGACCATACCAGCCTCCTGGCCCTTTGCATGCTAGGGACTAGATATGATTGGTCCTTTTAAACCGGCCTCTAGCAACTTCAAATGTGTCTTTGTGTTGATTGACAAGTTTTTCAAATGGATAGAGTACATGCCTTTAATCAAGGCATCATTAGAAAAGGCGGTCGAGTTTCTTGATCAGATTATATACCGTTTTGGCCTCCCCAACAGCATAATTACAGACCTGGGGATTTAGTTCACTGGCAGTGCATTCTGGGACTTCTGCGATGAAAGGAGCATAGTTGTGAAATACGTGTCACTGGCGTATCTCAGAGCTAATGGGCAGGTCGAAAGGGCCAATGGCATGATCCTTGACGCGCTGAAGAAGAGGTTGTACAGGAAAAATGACAAAGCTCCTAGAAGATGGCATAAAGAATTACCGGCTGTGGTCTAGGGACTGCGAACCCAGCCCAGTCACAATACTGGCGCCTCCCCATACTTTATGGTCTACGGCGCAGAAGCAGTACTCCATGCAGATATCGCTTTCAGATCACCACGTGCTGAGAACTTTGATGAAGACAGGTCTGATGAAGCACGTGAACTCGAGGTCAACTGCTCTGAAGAATGACGGCTTGACTCCTGTGTACATACAGCCATGTACCTAGTTGTACTACGCAGATACTACAACAAGAATGTCAAAGAACATCTCTTCGTAGTCGGGGACCTGGTCTTTAAGTGGAAAATAAACCAAGAAGACATGCACAAGCTCTCCTCTCCTTGGGAAGGACCGTTTGAGGTCATCGAAGTCACTCGGCCTACTTCATACAGGCTGGCTCACCTCGACGGTACTGAAGTACCCAACTCCTGGCATATTGATAAGTTTAGGCATTTCTACCCGTAGAGCACATAAATAAAGATATATACCTTTCTTGTACTTTGATTATTTCAATAAAGCATATATGTTTTCTTTCGGTCACTCTAACGTGTTTATCTGGAGTCTCCTTTCTATCAATATTTTTATAAAAGGTTAGTTGACAGACCACCATTCTTTCTCGAGTCCTCAGAGCCAGCCCCGTCTCTGATTTTTCCCCACGCGTGCATGGGACCAGCTCTCTACATTCTGGGTGGTCGACGGGTGCTCTCTGGTCTGACCTGTGTGCTCTTACGTGTGAACAGGCTCTGTGCCTCGCACTCTGACCACAGACCTGGCTAGGGCCGTACGGATTCCACAAGATGACGTGTCTTCCAACTATTACAATTAAACTAGAACACTTATACGTTCTAACTTAGTTATCAGATGCAATATATAAGCTTAACATGTTTTTTATACAAAAAACAACACAAGCTTACATTGTTACAATAGTACTTTATTATAAGCTTGCCTGACAAGGTACAAGTTTACAATAAACTAAAATATTGTCTGCTCTACAGCTACAGGTAACTAACTAATCGAAGGTCGGTGCTCGAGCTGGGCTTGGCTCCTGTTTACCGCCCATCTATGGCTGTGGCGCTGCCTCTGCTGATCGGTACGATGCACCTGTCGGTGCATCTCAGTATCAAGTTTCCATAGAGTTTCATTTTAGACCCTAGCACCACGTGTCTACGTCACCTACTACTAGGCTCGGGGACTAAGTGGGCACACTTCACCTAGCGGTGAATGTGTTTATTTTTCGACCCCTACGCTTTGTTTACTCTACTTACATTTCTTTTCAAAAATACAAGTGGGCACACTTCACCTGGAAGGAAATCTTTTTCTTTTTTCTCTGAGCACCATACATTCTTCGGACAACCTACTTTCTCCGATAACAACGGTGGTCGGCTGTATTATAAGCTGGTCGGACGCCTGCAACAGCTGCTCAGATGGTGTTTTGACTGGTCAGAGACGTCAATAACTCAAGCCTCACTGTTCGGAGAAGGTCAAGACGGCATGTCGCATCATAATGTATCTCGGGGACTAGCTGTGGGGGTATTAACCCCTATACCCTTACGCTAGACTTGGGCTGACCCAGACCAGAGGGCCCAGCCCACCAGAAGATGACGTGTGGCCCAGTCGATCTGCTCGACGTCCCACGCAAAGAAGGAAAGCAAACTTGGAGATCAAGCAAGATCCTGGTCGGTTAGAATAGGAATCCTTATCCGGCTAGCTATGGCAATTGTAACCGGGCAGGATTAATTTCCATATTTGTAACCCTGCCCCCGGATTATATAAGGCGGGCAGGGGATCCCCTCAAAACACATCCCATTATACACAGCAATACAAATCAGACGCAGAACGTAGGTATTACGCCCTCACAACGGCCAAACCTAGATAAAACCTTGTTGTGTCTTGCGTCACCATCTAGTTCGTAGCTTGCGCACCTGTCTACCGATAAATCACTATCTTGGGCATACCCCTTGGTTGACCGCCGACCAGGTTTCGTCGACAGTTAGGAACGACAAGTTTTTTCAGAGATATTCAACCAACAATGTCTCTATGGAGGAACATCTTCAAGACGGAATTTGCTCACGTTAGTTACGCTGAGAGCAAAGAAGAAATATTAACCCTCAATTAGTCAATTGTTAGAAGCTTATGTGTAATAATTTTAATCTTTTTTGTTTCTTTCTTTGTTTCCTGACCTGTTGTACTCGTTGTATGTCTCTTTTAATTTAATAAATCTCCAGCAGGGGCAATCCCTCCTGTTTCATAAAAAATATTAGGTGTGTAAAATTTGGTTTGAACAGAGTTTTAGTCAAAAAAAAGTTTGAGAGTATAATTTCTAACATGACATTATAATCTGAATAATGGTACGGCCGAGCTAATAAATAGCGGCCGTAGCGGCCGCAATTGCACCCGCAATAGCGGTAGCAGTCCATTGCCGCTACCGCTATGAGGTAGCGCTCTGAACTTTGCATCCTGAAACTTTGCGGCCGCAATTCTGAATAGCGGGCCGATATTGCGGCCGTAATTGCACGTAGCAGGCCGCAATAGCATGAAAGCAAATATCCTAAATTAGTCCAGCCCACTATGACTCATACCCCAAATTCAAATGCTCATGCATTGGCTGTGAAACTTAAAATTATTCATGATATATGTACTTAAAATTATTTATACTCATTATTCATGATATATGTACTTAAATTATATGGGACTATCGGGTACCGTTATTAGAACTTATCGTCCGCAATATCGTCCGTTATCCGCAATCCGCTACTTCGACGTCAATCCATTGTCAACCCGTTATACGCTATTAATTACCTTGGTACGGCCAAGTTATGAAAGACCGACAAAGCACTGGAAGCAGCAATAAAACCAACATTATGCCGTAGTGGTATGCATCATGATGCCTTGTTTGAACGCTTTTCTCTGGCACGCATGGTCCACAGCAACGCAGCAGGACCAGCAGCACAAATATAAGCTGCATCGGTCTTCCAGACAGGTTGTCCATTTCCTCGCTAGCTTTCTGTATGCCAAACCGCAGTGTGTTACTACTACTCCCTGCTTGTGCAGACCTGCTGGTCGTAGGGCCTGCTGTGGCATGCATGCTACATGCTAGCAACCAAAGGAATTGAAGCTGGAATTTTTTTTTTTTGCTTTGGCTACCGTAGCATTTTCGTTTGTATTTATCAATTAGTGTCCAATTATGAATTAATTAGGCTCAAAAGATTCGTCTCATAGTTTTCTACCAAACTTTGTTATTAGTTTTTTTTCGTCTACATTTAATGCTCTATTCATATGTCAAACATTCGATGTGACGAGGAATCTTAAAAATTTTTAGAAACTAAACATGGCCTTATTCTCCTTACAGGGATCAAGGAACAAAATGCACCTTTCCTAGCCCAAACTAACATGCATCCAGGGACCATCATATTCATATGCATGCTTCGTACAGTAAAAACACAGTAGTAAAAAAATTGCATATCTCGTGCATGCCTCGGTTGATGGACTACTCCATGGACAAATAGATGAGACAACGATGCATTATATTGGTCCCTATAGCTCAAATGCATTCGTATATACTGTACATATATTTTCTCCATCTGTTGCAGGCCTGCTAGTTGACTGACTATACATATATGCACATCATATCTTCCATGCACAGGTCTAATGTCTCGTATACGAATCTCCCTTTTGGAAAAAAAAAATCTTACGCCCAGAATACTAGTATTTGGAACAGTGTGAGTGAAATCCTACATTGCAATGTAGGCTCAGATTTAAATATGTTGCTCAAAACTGGTTACGTGGTAAAAGAGCTCTTACCAAGAATGTTTGTACATCTGATACTATGGAATTTGTGGAAACTAAGGAATGCTATTTCTTTTCAGGGTGTATATGCTGGAAAGATGTGAGGATGATACTAAAGATGGCGGCAAAGATGATGCAAAGATGGCGCCCTTACAAACAACAGGACCACTGGGGGCCTCTAGAACACAAGATTATTATGCAGCTAGAAGAAAAGGCAAGTGAACCTTCAAGACTTTCATGGCTGCAGACAAGAGGATCAAGTCTATCGAGAGAGTCAAAGTGGCAACACAGAATTTCGCCTCAGTAGATGCAATATAGCTTTTGAGAATTGTGAGGGTCTCTATTCCAATCACATTGCTTTTCAAGTAGTGAACAACTTCCCTTGGACATTTTTGGTGGGCGCGCCTAGAATACATTGTAGTGAACTGACGCTTTTGCGCTTTATTATTTCGTTTGAAAAAAGCGGGGAAAACATTTTCTCTAAAGAAAATTATTTACACATGCAGTGTTTCGCGTATAGTTTTTTTAAAAAAACTAGTCCGATCCAACTTTAGTTTTGTACTATAAGTCAAAAATTTCTAATTTAATGAAGCTAATTTGATGTTGTAGATGCTTACGTGTTTTTATACAGACTAAGTCAGAGTTATTACTTAGAGAAGTTAACTTAGGGTAAAAGCAAAACTGAACTATATATAATTATAAAACAGGAAGGAAGCATTTCTGTCTTTGCACACCAATGATCCCTTAATAATAATTCTCCTAATGATTCACTGTATGACTATCAAAAGGCAGGTGTCAGTTAGATCTCATCGGAAGACAAAACATGCTAAGCAATTATATCATCAATGACACAAGATAGAGGGAGAGCGCGCCCTTCTTATATTAGAGCAAGCTAGCAGCCGCGTGCAGGCGTGCTTCTGCGAGATGTGTCCCTACATAAGTACGGGGTGAAATTGAAATTTAAGGTTTTTTTTGATGCACTCATATTTATTTCGATATATATAGCTAGATTAATAAGATAGATACGAGTACATTCAAACCTGTTCATGCCCATATGCATCATGCATGCAGAGAGACACTGCGTCAGACGTGCACAGCGCAAACACGCGCCACGCCTGCGATTCTTCGCAGCAGCCAGCGGAGACGAGCTAGCTCGAAGTCCAAGGCATGCATGCTGGCATGCTGCACACAGGAGCTGCTTCCCCTCCAGGCCACCACACCGGATCGATTGTGGATGGACAATTGGACATGGATCCAAGAAACACAAAGCACGCACGCGCGTGCATGCATGCAGGGTCCGTGTGCAGCTAGCGTTCACGTCAATCGTCCCAGCGCCGGCCCCATCCACACCGGTCGGTCTCCTCTACCTCGCCACGGATATTCTTTGCATAATTGCATGTCCATTTGGCAATTTTGTTCGTGCCATCGCACTGAGACATGATAATTGAGCCATTATGTTGTTTTTTTTACACCGGCACACATTAAGTCATGAGGCTTGCGACCCACCGAGACGTAGTACTCCGTTGGAAAAATAATGCAATTCTAGCATAGCACCGAACTAAATCACTTTGAGTTTGATCAGGTTTATAAAAAAAATATATTAATATTTATGACACTAGATATTACTTCCTCTATTCTAAATTATAAGATGTTTTTGCATTTCTAGATGTATAGATTTTGCTATGCATCTAGCTAGATATACATTTATGTCTAGATATATAGCACAATGCATCTAGAAAAACCAAAATGTCTTATAATTAATTTGGAATAGATGAAGTGTCTTCATATTTGTCATGAGATATATTTCATGGTGTACCTAGCTATTTTGTGTTATAAATATTGATACTCTTTTCTATATGTTTAATTTGGTCTAACTTTAGGGATAGAGTTAGAATCACTTAAGGCAATTGTTTCTTACAATAATTTCTACCAATGGTTGGATTAAGCATCCCAAAGGCGCTTAATTGCTTATATATATCGAGCCATTGCTGAAAATAACTTCCATGAAAGATTCAAAGAGATGGTTTTTATATTGCTACCGACAACAAGTATTGTTGAGGGATATATTAAGGAATGCTCGTGCGAGGAGAAAGGATGCGGGTTTGAATCATACAAAACGCACACGAGTATTTTTTGTGGAACATATAACTTATGGAGGGCACACAAGAAGAGTCTTGCCGAATAGAGGAAGAATTAGTTTGGGCTCTGTCTGCATGGTGTGCCCTCAAGATGGGATCAATTGACAAATTTTCTATAATAGATTTCTTTTGATATCTTCGATTTGCATATAAAAATCAACTAATTCATTAGATTAGAGTTCAGACAAAAGATATACTCCCTCCATCCCATAAAAATATATCGTTATAGCCTTCAAACCTTGCATATATTTATATCCAAACACTGGAACAACCAAAGCATTTTACAAAATCTTAATATATTTATTCAATACTCTGAAAATACTTTACATCCAAACATAGCCTAAATGTTGGCAATTGGCATTCCTCAAAATAGTTATGGCCCAACCTAATTAAAACAGACCTTCACCAGACATATGGGCTGATTTTCATGGGCCCGAGGCCCAGTACTGTATCTTTTTCCTAAAACCCTAAACCGCCCAAATCCGCCGCCGCAATTCCGCAGTCCGCAATCCACTCCCTCCTCCGACGAAACCCTAGGCCATGGCTTGGCGCGGCGCCGCCTCCCGCTCCCTCTTCGCCGCCGTCCGTGCCCGCGCCGCATCCTCTTCCACCTCAGCCGCCTCGCGCATCCGCTCGGCGGCTCCACTCCCCGCCTCCCCGCGCCGCTCCGTCCCTGCCTTCGCCTTCGCGACCGCGAGGTAAATCGAAATGGTGTCCGACTTAGGTCGTGGGGGGATGCGGTCTTATGGGGAGTGACTGGTTGGATATGATCCTTGTAGGCCGTTGGCGGCGATGGCGGGGTCCCCAGCGGCGGTCGTGGTGAGGCTCACCGGGCACTCGGCGACGAGCGTGCGGGCGTGCTGTGAGCTCTCCCAGGGTACCCTCTTCTGCCGCACTTGTCAGGATCGCTAGCAAGTTAGTGATCATGCATCATGATATGTCGATTTCATCATCTTATGATACTGCGTATCCGTGTGTACCTATGATTGCTCATTTCGTCCTAAGATTTGTAATCCTTATATTTGTTCAATTCGTGTTATGCAATGGTTATTTGCATGTGTCTTGGGAGGATTGTTCCTATCCTGTGTCATGGGCAGCAGCCTAAGGGTTTTGCAGAGTTGAACCAGGAATGGATTGTTGCTTGAGTTATTAAATCATACTCCCTCCATTCCAAATTGGAATGGAGAGAGTACTAGTTTGGGAATATGTCTAGTTACAATGTATTTTCTTGCATGGTTATGTCATGGTTCTGATTCAGAGTGATTGTTGAAATGCTGTCCATGTCTACAACAACAACAACAACAACAACAACAACAACATAGCCTTTTGTCCCAAGCAAGTTGGGGTAGGCTAGAGATGAAACCCAAAAGAGACGTGTCTCCATGATAATAATTAGAACTAGACTGTTGAGTGTTCGAGTATCTTTCTTGGTGGGTTTTGTGTGGAAATGGGTTGGTGTGGCACCTGTGTGCCAAAAATGTGCATTATTACCTACCAGCACTAGGAGCCAATTGATTGGATGAATTTCAGCATCATGACAAACTGAGGAAATGGAAAATCTTTCTGCAAGAAATATATAGGGATTTTGCTTTTGCTCCCACATCCAAATACGGCCATGAAAAAATCTTCTCTTTTAAAACTTTTCTGATCAGGACGCTCTCGGAGGATGGTTAAGCACACAATGTCTCTGTTACAGTGATTTAGATAGTGCTTATTGGTTCTTAACTTGTTTTAATTTTGCCCTTATAGAGCTGTTAACCTTTTGATCAATTTTAATTATGTAACTGGTCAAGTTGGTTGCTCTTGCTTATGTTCGGTTTCAACTCTAGCGCACCCCAACTTTCATGGGAATAAAAGGCTGTGTTGTTGTTATTTGTGTAACTAACATCTTGAGCTATGAGCTATGTTGACTTTCCTACCTGTTGTTTGTTCATTGACTATTAATCATAGCAGTTTGTTGTTTGTCCTTTGTTCCTTTGTTCTTTGTAAAGCTGTTTGACAACTAATACAAGAACTCAAAATTGGGATTTGATAGGCCAAAATGGGAAAGACGGTTGATGAAGAGATGAGACAGAATGATTCGTATCCTATTGCATAAGATGATGTAGGTCCTTTTATTTTCCTATGTGTTATCTGTGTTAAGAAATTAGAAGAGTATAGTATGGATTATTTGAGAGTTTGAGAGATTGTCGTTTCATTGGTTTAGTGTATTGTGAGGTTGTGTCCTACTCATATGTTGGTTTTACTGCTTGAAGTGGGTCTGAGCAGTATTCAAGCTTCTAGATAAACCTGTTCAATCGTTTTCAAAACGATATTAGAGAAAATATGCTATTTTTTGGCAAAACTGCTTACATCTGTCCTGCACTGCTGGTTTTGATGATGTTTGAAGTTTTCGCAAATGTGCTATTATTTTTAACAAATATGTATGCAACTATAACTATAAGTGAACTTCATAGTCTTGATGCACTATAGGTGTTGGTGATTTTGTCCATTGTTATGTTTATGGATCTCTAAGGTTCGGTGCGAGTACTACTGCACACCCATTGTTTATAGAATCTTGTATTTATGCACATATTTGCATAAATGGTTCACAAATTATTTTACGTGTCCAGGTATTTGCCCTTGCAATACGATTTTGCTGATCTTATACTCATATGGTCTGCAAGTGTGATATACAGTTTTAGTTGTCCCAATACTCTTGTGCTGCGTTGCTGATCAAATTTTAAGACTAAAATGTGCAAGCAATTACTGTATCAATGGTCTCCACTTGCATTAGCTCATGATAATTAGTTTTATAATAATAAGATTGATATGAGGATTTTTGTGGTCTGGATCTATTAGGAAATGGCGATGATGCATGATGCTTGGGAAGCAGTTTTAAACCATGGAAAAGGTGCTTCTGTGAAAAGCAAGATATTTTTGTTGTTACTTTGTTAGTGTATCTAATGAAGAAATCATTCATCGAATGCAAACAACTAAAATAAATTGATTGAATATTAAAATCTGGGACAACTTTGGGAGGTTAAAAGAAACAGTCATATCTTGTTGAAAGTAAAATCACAGAACTTGAGGAGGCTATATCCTGCCACATCACTTGAGTAAAATCACAGAACTTGAGGAGGCTATATCCTGCCATATCACTTGATGATTAGGGACTAATCTACCAGTCTGTCAAGGTCAATGTAGTGTCCTTCATGTCATACTGCATCAAGTCTAAGAACTCTTATCTTCTGTTTCCTTTTTTTCTATTGTATTTATGTTCTGAGACATCTGCTTGTTCACCCTCCCCACAGTAGCACTACAGATTGACAGTATACCTGGATAATGTTAAACGAGATACAACTCTTTTGTTTTACATAGCATGCCCTTCAATGAGTTTGATTAAAAAAAAGAAATAGTATGTGAACATTACTATTGTTATATATTATTTTTGCATTCTGATATAATTTTGTACTGTATGAATTTAGTGTTTGGCTTACCGTGCCCGTTTTATTTTGCAGGTACTTAATGCAAAGGTAGGATTCTTTGGAGGTTGCATCTTTTGGAAACTCGTCGGGCTTGCGTCCTTTTTCCTGCATTTTGCAGAGTTCCTAGTACCTTGTGTGTTGGCAAGCGACAATATACTTGCTGCAACTTATATAAATAAAATCATATGTTCGCTTGCTACTCACTGTTCCGCATCGATTGGAATTACGGCTTTATTTTTACCTTGTTTCCATGATGCCCAGACATGTTATCAGATTTCACTGCGTGCTCGTGCTTCTTACTATGTCTCGGGACCATATTGTCTGGTGTAAAGTGTTCCTTTCTACGAGCTCATGAAACCAGTGTGCACAAGCGACGGATTTTTATCAGCCAGAAAGATACGTAGTGGTCCTATGTACGAACTCATGAAACCAGTTGTGCACAATGCAAACATATTTTTACCAGCCAGAAAGATAAAGTATTCATTTGAACGAGCTCAAGAGACCAGTTGTGCACAATGCAAGAGATTTTTATGACCCAGAAAGATAATGTTCTTTTGTGCGAGCTCACGAAACTAGTTGTGAGTTGTGCGCAATGCAAGAGATTTTTATCAGCTAGAAGAAAGATAGTCTTGCTTTGTACCGAGCTCATGAAACTAGCTGTGCACGATGCAACAGATTTTTATCTAGATCAAACACTCCGCCAGAAGTTGCTGACAAATCAAAGGAACATACGGAGATAGGAGCTGCTTGTGCTTATTGAAAAGTAACTGCAGCTCAACACAGTAACCAAACTACACGGTAGACAACATCAACACACAGTAACCGCGCTACGCAGAGACACAGAAAGAGGCTTCAGTTACGCTGCAAGCATGCAGGAGCAAGGGGTTCAGCGCAGCAGGACAAAGGCGCCGCGCACCTTGCGCAGGACGTGCACGGTCACCGTCGGGCGCCGCTTGCCATTCACCATGAGCTCGAAGAGGCAGACGTCGTGGCAGAGGAGGCCATTGTCGCCGACGAACTCGCTCCATCCGCGGCCGGTGAGGCCACGGCTGAACCTGTTGCGGTTGAAGCGGACGTGCCACTTCCCCTTGCTGCCGGATCTCTCAAGGATGACGTCCCTTGAGGTTGTTCCCAGGTACTTGTCCGCGAATTCTGAAGAAATGCCCTGAGAGACCAACAGAGTAATAAGCAGGTCGAGTTTTTGCCTGGTAGTAGTAGTAGTAGTAATGTCTTTCAGAAGGGAGCCAGGGAGGTTACTTACTACCACACCGGGCTTGGTGCTGCGGAGATGGGTCGGGTGCATCACCTGCACGAACACCGGGTTCCTCGGCTCCACAGGCACACGGATGCTTGAGATCTCCTCCCTCTCCTGCTCCGTCAGATGGTATTCGCTGATCGGCCCGTTCTTGCAGAAGTAGTACCCGGTCTTGGCAGGCCTTTCACTTTCACCACCGTCATGGTGGAGCTCAGCATCATCTTCGTCATCATCTTTTACTTCACCATGAGCTTGCTCTGCAGGTACATTACATCATATCTTTTCACAGTGATACTGCAAAGTTCTAAACAATCAATCAGATACTGATACTCTGTCACCTACCAATATCACGATAAAGCTTGCGTTTGCATCGTTTGGGGATGCTCCTGCTGGTACTCTTGTGAAGCGCCAACTCCAGATGCGCATCCTCATCCTCACCGTCACCGTCATCGCCATCGCTTGGCAGCGACTGCGGTGTGCAGGCGCAGGCTTGGCCTCCCTTGAATCTACGGCAGCCAAGCCGCGGTCCTTCACGCCCTACAGAGCTCTCGATTCTTTCATAACCATGACCTCTGTTGTGGGTAAAATGGGGCCATGTTTTCTCGCAGCCGCTCGAGTCGAACACGAGGACATCGAAGGAGGACACTCCGGTGTACTTGAAGAGCATGCAGTCTCCTTCGTCGATGCTGTGAGCGCTGACGAACTCCTTCCAGCCAGACTGGAGGACTACTCCATCGGTGTCACCGCCTACTCCGACGCTCCATGTCTTGCCACTTGGGGACTTCAGACTGATGACCTCCGAGATGTGGCCGTTGAAGTTATTTGCAAATCTTGCAGGTATGCTCTGCACCAAAATCATTTTGTTTGTTTGTTTTGTGACACATTTCTTCCTTTCTTTACCCAGTAATCATGCTTAAGCTAAGATTACAATGGAAATGCATGAAACTAGAAAGCCTATTGAGATCCGAATACTGAAACTAGAATCTAATTTTCTGTGCAGCAATACAGTGTAGATGAAGAACACAGAAATATTTCTTTGCATATACCAACATGCACGCCCAAAACAACCCAGAGAAGTCGATTCCTGTAACACATTCAATCACAGATGGAGAGCAACGCATGCAAGGGAAGCTTGAGTCGCTTTCTCACCATGGTTTCAGTGAAGTCCCCGACCATAGGCTTGAAGAAATGCTTCTTGTCGTCGGCCATGTGGTTCCAGTAGTAATGCTCTTGCCACTCCACGCAAATCCTGCAGTTCTTGTCCAGGTTCTTCATACTCTATAGATCCGGAAGAAGAGAGAGAGAGATTAGCTAGGGAAAGATGAGAGATCACAAAAGCAAAGAGGGAAGTGCTGAATGGAAGCAGGGGAGCTCAGAGACTTCAGGTTCTACAGTTCTTCTTGGCGTCGAGATAGCATTGAGATACTTCCTATGGGGACTTCTGAGGCTAATAAATAGATGGAAGCTGGCCGACCAAAATACCAGTTCTTTTATATTTGTTTACATCTATGGAGTTGAGTTATTTGAAAATACTTTTCTTCGAAAAACGCATGACCATTATATGGTTTGAGATGATTTTCCATATATGACCGTAAACTTTCCTAATTATGAAGTTGCCATGTCCCAGTGAAACCCAATTTTGAGTTTCTTTTAACGTAAATATGCTCACGTACTCATGCGTGAAACTCATCTTTAGTAATACACACAAGCACACCTGCCTATATAAACGCCTCCAAGACACTAGACTAGAAGATCTTGAAATTGACGAAGTGACTCTTAATTGATAGCCTCTTTGGAACAGAGAAATTCATAGAGATCCTACAAGAATTAATTAGTTATTTTTTTCACAAGAAAAATGTATCCCGTATTCTAAAGGGACCTGAAACTGCAAGTACGTATCATGACTGAAGACTTAACACCAGTATGCAAGATTCACTTGCACGAGTCTACAATTAATCTAGCCAACTGAACTATACTCACTTCTCAAATAAATTAAACTTGTTCACTGGTTTACATAGAAGTCTTATCAAAGTGCATTAAACTTGATCAAAGTGCTATTATTTGAGGCACTGGAATCCATTCAATAAGTTTTATAAAAAGTTTTAAAAAAGCATATTTTGATTCCATCAAATTATAAAGTTTGAGCGTTTGTTTTATTTGCAGAGGTTATTTCTGCATTGTGTTTAAATCTTACGATATAGATATGCCTTAACATTCAAGTTATTTGCGAAACAATAATTGGCAATTGTATCCTACTATCCATCCTTCCATCCCTAAACAACTGTCGTCGTTGGTGTGCGTGCTCCAAATTTGACTAGATTTGTAGAAAATTTATGCAACATCTGTATCTCAAAATAAATTTATTAAAAACTAGATTCAAAGACCGTTCTAATGATATTAATTATATACCATAAATATTAATATTTTTTAATATATATTTAATCAAAGTTGTTTCTCGTGAAGCAAAAACAATCGATATTTAGAGACAGGGGGAGTATACGTTCTAATTCTCACCTTTGTGTATGGGTGGAGCCGGGTTCGAAGATTTTCTTGATCTACGTAAAAAAAAATTTCTTTTTAATGAAAAACCGAGGGCCTGTCATACCCCGCAGATTGAGGTTTCTTGGTTCTCACCTTTTGATGAGTTAATAAATTTAAATTTTAACTAAATTTTAAAAAAATAATATTATATGAAAATTTATTACATAATGAATCTAATGTTTATTTGATGTCATAAATATTAATATTTTTTTATATATTTAACAAGTTGAGATAATTCGACTTTTTGAAAAATAAGATGTATTTCTATTTTTGGACTGAGGGAGAGCATGCGTTTGTATCAATACTTGACATGACATTTGCAGTAAAGTAGCAAGCGGAAGCAACGACATGTGTGGTAGTGGTTAGGTACTGTTTTCCTTTCCCTGGCCCCAAGAGACTACGCATTGAAACTACAAAAAGGTGCGTGGTATCCGACGAGCATACTGCAAAGCAAAATGGTCTATGCGTGCCTCACACTATTCTCGCAATGTGTATCTTTTTGTTTTGTGATTTTCTTTCTCTGTTGCCTTCGTTAGTCAATTTTCCAAGAACTTCTTTATGGAAAAAAAATGAACATGATAATGGTACGATCGTTTGTAGAAATGAAAGGTCAGGGCACCATCAATGATTAAAGTGAGTTGCTAACGGTGCTAGCTCTAAGTCAATTTATAAGTACATGGCTCGTAACATGAATAGTCCTATATGATAAATAACATCCTCATATAATTTTGAAATGTATGTATCACACTGGCTCTTGATCAAGGGCTAATATCTCTCTCTTTTATTAAATAATACGAAACAATGTGCTTTGAGCGACCTCATAATTAACTATTGGAGCTAGCCTATAAAGATCTTAAGGACGTCTCCAACATAGCACTACCTCTAAGCTAATTAATATGGAGAAGAGAGACTACAACAAGCAACCTTGAATATCGTGTTGTGAGAGAGGGATGCATCATGAAAAATGTGAGACTATCTCTTAAGTTCATGCTAGTCTCTTGTCGTTTCCACTATTGAATAATTAAAAATGATTGAGCTAGCTCTAAGCTAGACCATTGGAGACGCTCTAAGATCTATAACATAGGACCTCATGTGTGCTCAGAAGGTCTATTCTTTTGTCTTTTTTTCCTCTTTCTCTTATGTACCTATATTTATCCTATGATATAACTGCTCACCGCCTATATATCCAAATGTGAAGTCACCTACTCATCCAAAATCTGTATTCAATGCAAGTGTGTTGCTATTGCACGTGATACGTGTATTCTTCCTAAGATTTGGGAAGGGTGGAGGTAGCGCGGTGCGGGGGAGCGGTGGGCCGTGTGGCCGGCGACGTCGTAGGGCAGTCACACGAGGGATTTGCTGTTGGAATTTTCTTATTTTCATGGAAGAATCTCCATGCCCTATGGCCTTAGAATGGAGAGGAGCCGAACGGTGGTAGCGGGTTGGGGGCGGCACGCGAGGCAGTTGGGCGTCGTCGAGCAGGCAGTGTGAGACATCCGGATGGGCGGAGCTAGTGGCGAGGGGCAAAGACAGCGACGGCTTCATCATCTGATTATGATTGGAGGACGGGGAGGAGCGGGTGAGGGTTTGGCAGTGGGCGGTGCAGCTCGCAGAAGGGCACCTCTGGGCGGGATAGTGGGCAAGGCTGGCAGTGGTGGGGCGGTAGGGACGAAGAGTTTCGATTCAAATTAGAGACGGGCGTGGTTAGGGGTGGATGGTGGGCAGTGCGACTAGCGATGGAGACAACACGAGTGGGGACAGTGCTGAAGGCGGCGAGGTGGACAGGAGGTAGAAGACGAGTGGGAAGAGAAGGTAAAAGATGAACATTATAAATGAGTGACCCCACCCTCTCCCTCACCCTTCCACCCAGTGATTTCTATAACCACGTCTCCATCCAATGATTTAGCAAACCGCTCATCCTTCCACACCCAGCTGATGCACACGTCAGCGGCATCCAAGCCGTGCTGCATTGGAACTTCTTTGCATCACGTATGCAGAGAATTTTTTTCCCGGGCCGTGGGCTGCCACCTTGTAGTCTAATGACGGTCGCACATCTCCTCTCCCCTCTAGCGTCGGCAATGACCTCACAAAATATATATGAGGCCTTGACCTACTTATCAAATAGCCCTCAAAATATGTTTAATTAACTTTTAGTAAAAGTGTATATGCAAATTACTTAGGTGGGAGGTCTAACTTGCAAAGGTTCCATGAGCATGAAATGTAAGTATTAGCTTGGTTTACGGCCGCTTAACTGTTTATTTATTTTTTCTATTCAATTGCCAAAATTTAGTAATCAAGGGTTGTAGTGCTATAACCAAACTTTGTTTTGGCTAAGGTCACCAAATAGTTGAACTGGGAATGCTGACATGCACAATGTTCTCGTCGAAATGTAAACAAGTTTGCCCATTCTAATATGAGTTCAAACTCGGGCAAAGTTGAAAAACTGGGACCTCTGAACCCCACTGAAAAACTCGGGCAAAGTTGAAAAACTGCCTTTGAGCCAACGTGCCTTAAGCCCTTAACAACTGCTGAAGTCCTATAGCTTAACTTGAACTTTTATTAAAAACCTTAAAACCGACCACGAAAGCTTTCTAGCCTTCTACTAAAAATCTTGAGAAAATAGAAAGTCGGAACTAGCTCGGGCTCGAGCTCTGAATAGAACTTGATCGATATCGATACAGTGCTCGCCGCCCTGACCGGCGTCAGAGCCAAGCCGCCGCGTGTCACCGTCGCCCTGCCGCCTTGCCACCCCACGGACTTTGCCTGTTGACACCTCGCCCGCCCATGTCCACGACCGCCTGGTGAAGTGGTGAGTGGAAAAGGGAAAAGGCGCGGGCATGCCGCTCAGGAGCTCAGCAATACAAAGTTGCAAACTTGACACGGGATGGCCATGGCATCGCTCTGATTCTGTTTCATCGTCATTGCAGGTTCATGGCTCTTAAGAACTCGTGCAGCGCCGTCGCAGACGATCCCCCGTCCTGCCGCCAGGCACTCTTCAACACCTCCTGGACCTCTTTGACCCGCCGCCACATGGCCGCCGACGCCACGGTGTCCCCCAGCACCGTCTCCACGGCCTTGGCCACCTTGGACCTCTCCACGGCCGAGCTCTCCAGGTTCCCGCGCGCCACCTCCGCGCACACCCCCCACTCCTCCGCCAGCATCCGCGCGTTGTAGAACTGCTCCGCAGCTACGGGCCACCCGAGGATGGGCACGCCGTGCGTCAGGCTCTCCAGCACCGAGTTCCACCCGCAGTGGCTGAGGAACGCGCCCGTGGCGGCGTGCGCCAGGATCCGCACCTGCGGCGCCCACCCGCGCACGACGAGGCCTCTGTTGTCGGCGTGCGCCCGCGCCTCGAACCCCTCGGGCAGCCACTCGTCGCGGAACGCGCCGGCGACGTCGAACCCCACGGGCGGCCGGATCGCCCAGAGGAACGGCCGGCCGGTGGTTTCCAGCGCTGCGGCGAGCTCCGTCATCTGCTTGGCTTGTATGGTGTTCTGTGACCCGAAAGAGATGTACAAGACGGACGACTGAGGATGCGTGTCCAGCCACCGTAGAACGCCGTCGTCGGTCTCATCTATGCTCGAGTCGTCGTTGCCGCCGCGGACGAGGGGGCCGATGGGCCAGACCGGAACCTTGCCGGCAGCACAGCGCATCATTGTCAGCCCCGTGCTCTCGAACTCCTCTACGGTGTTGGCGAGCACCGCGTCCGTGCGATACCCGTGCCGTATGGCCCGCTGGTAGAACGCCGTCCACCGGTCGCTCAAGTCGCCGTGGAGGAGGAAGACGGGCGACAGCTGCGACCGGTGGACCACCACGTCCGGGTACTCTGGCAGGCGGAGTAGGCCGTCGGAGCCGAAGGGCAGCGCCGGCATGTGGTTCCACAGGGTGCGAAAGATGGCCGTCCCGAACGCGCCGCAGGAGATGAAGACCGCGTGCGCGCACCCGTGCCGCCGCGCGACGCCCACGGTCCACGCGACGAACACGTCGGCGACGATGCAGATGTTCGCCTCGTCGCCGCTCTGTCCGCGGAGGCCCGAGACGTAGTCGTCGAAGGCGGGCTCCAGGGACTCCAAGGCCTCGAAGAGCATGACGAACGATGGCACCGGGAGGGAGCTGGTTGACTCGCAGCCGACGGGCAGGCCGTGGTCGGCCGGGACGAACGGCAGAGCGTGGAAGCCGATAGAGATAGAGGTGGCTGACGAGGAGGTGCGCAGGGCGGCGACGTTGCGTGGAGTGGAGACGAGCGTGATGGCGGCGTCCGGGAGCTCACGGGCGAGGAGGCGGGCGATGGCGAGGAAGCTGGCGTGGTGGCCCTGACCAGGGAAGGGAAAGAGCACGACGTGTTTGGTTCTCGTGGTGGCCATGGATGGGAGATGCGGCTCGCTGAGGCCGGCGCACACGTGACACGACTCGATCGGCTGGCGCGAGCGATTAGACGGAACGAACGCCGAGCAGCGAGGAAGTTTCCCCAAATTTATCGACGCAAGGGACATGGATGGTCATCTCATGAGTGCCCTGAAATATATCGTCTGGATTCGGGCGCTAGCGCCGGGACGCCGCAACAAGCCCCCAGAAAAAGAAGAAGAAAAAAAGAACGTGACCCCGTCTCGCCCCGCACAGAGAAAGAAACGCGACCCCCACCCTGTCCCCACATGGAGAAGAAAGACGTTCCCCACGCATACGGATTTGCCCCCGTCCCTAGCCTTGCCGTCCCCAGCACCTCCGCCCCGCCACCAGCTCACCACCATAGTCCACCCTCCCCCTAGCTGCAACAAAGAAAAAAAGGCTACTGCAACATCAAAGGACACCTAATGCAACAAACGAAAAAACTGATGAAACAAACGAAAAGATGAATGCTACATAACACCCATGTGTTTTTTGTCCATCCAACACATGAATTTTTCTGTGCCTATGACAATGGGGCCCACGCACCCTCCTCCTCCCTCTCCACCTTCTTCCTCGTCGTCCTCCTCCCTCCGGTCCCCGGCGCCGCCGACATGTGGAGCCCCGACGCGACTTCCTCCCTCCCTCGACGTCGGCGGCAGCGACGGATCCAACCCCGCGTCTGTGATTGTGCTGGCATGGGGAAAAAATTGGAATATGTCCTTCCATAGAAAAAATTATCTCTTGTGATCTGTGATTTGTGATCTGTGATTGTGGTAGAAGAAGGAGGCTGGAGGTAGAAGAAGAGGTGGAGGCTGTTGGATCTTCATCCTCTGACTAAAAAAGTTCATGTGTTGTAATGCTAAAAAACACATGGTTTTTGGATAGACAGGCTCGATGAAAAAAGATATTGAAACATCGAATGAACAACTAATGCAACAAACAAAAAAAATATGAACTGCAACATCAAAAAATATTTACTGCAACATTCAAAACACATCCACTACAACAGCGGGGAGAATCTGCTGCAACAAGAAGAAAAAACTATTGCAACATCAGAAGCACTACTAATGCAACACCGGGAAAAAACGCCTGTTGCAAACAAAAATCTACTGCAACGTCGGAGGGGAAGCTGCTGCAACAACGAAAAAAGCTATTGAAACATGTCAAAAACTACTCCTGCAGCATCAGAGAATCGCCTGTTGCAACAACCAAAAAAAAGATATTGTTGCAACAATCCACATCATCTGTTGCAACATTGAAAAAGAATCATTGCAACAAGGATGAGAACTTACCCTCCGAGGGCTTGCCGGAACCCTAACCACCACCAAACCATTACATCCAGAGGGGGGAGGAGGAGGAGATGGAGGAGAAGGGGAGGAGAGCTCAGATCCAGATTTAGAGGAAGAGGGAGGGGGGCCTTAGATCCAGATCCCTCCCCACCTACCTCGTCAGAGCCGCGCTGTCATCCTCGTCTCCGGATACATGGAGGTCGCGGCGCGCGAGGAAGAGAGAGCAGGGAGGGAGGCGGGCGGGCTCACCGAAAGCTGCCGCCTTCACCCCCCACTCCAGTGGCATGGAGCGTGCAGAGGGTCGCAGCGGAGCGAGGGAGAGGGAGCCGGAGAGAGGAAGGGAGGGTGGGGCGGCTCACAGCGGTGCGCCGTGGAGGGCGCACGGAGCAACGCCGTGCGAGTGCATGCGCGCGGGCAGCAAAGGAGTGGCGGGGAGCGCGAGGCGAGAGGAGAAAGAGGAAAGGTGGGGTAGTGAACGGTAGATAAGCGTTCAATGCGGTCGGACGGCCTACAGGTATCATTACCGAAAATATATACACCTCTGTCATAAAATAAATGCATTACATGTCCCAAAGAAGTCGAATTCTTTCAAATTTAACGAGTAGAAAATACCATATAAGTATTTCTAAATAAATTTATAAAATATATTCTACCATCAGTAAACTGATGCTTATTACACAATCATAATATATTAGTATTTTATTATGCGTATAGTTGGTCAAAATTAGAAAAATTAACTTATATCGATATATATACTTATTTTAGGATAGAGGTATCAGAAAATAAGGTGTTGCTTTTATTAAATTAATAAGACTAATTCAAATTATATACTCTCTCGGTCCAGAAAAGAATGTAATTTTAGCACAGTATCAAGTTAAAGTATCTCAAATTTGACTACCTATATATAAAAAATGATAAACAGTTATGATATCAAATATGTTTTATTAGATTTTTGTGAGATATATTTTCATAATACATTTATTTGATATCATAAACATTAATACTTTTATTTATATATTTGGCTAAACTTTGAGCACTTTAACAATAATGCACCTAGAATTGTATTTTTTTTCTGTAGAGATGTACTACAATATTTTTTTGGCATTCGTTTAAGTATAATAAATGCTCACCCCATCCAAAGTCAAGTGCACTTCTAGGGGTATGTTTGGTACAGCTTCTCCTGATGCAGATTCTTCGTAGAAACTGATTCTCCGATGGAAAATGTTTCTCTATGATTCTCTAGGTTAAACTATATGCATACAATGTCTTTGTGTGTGGATTGCATTAGGCCAAGCTACTTTTTTCAATTTCCAGCCCATACATTAATGTTGTAATTATATGTTGTAGTACTACTTCCTTACCATCCATTTCTAATGTGGGAATAAACCTTGTGATCTCCTCCGTCAGGGTCTAACTTTTCATATCACACACTTCTTTGGTGACATCGGTTCTAATTCATATCACACACAACTTTGGTCACACACACATATAATTCATATCGCCAACTCCTTCTAGGGGTATGTTTGGTACAGCTTCTCCTGATGCAGATTCTTCGTAGAAACTGATTCTCCGATGGAAAATGTTTCTCTATGATTCTCTAGGTTAAACTATATGCATACAATGTCTTTGTGTGTGGATTGCATTAGGCCAAGCTACTTTTTTCAATTTCCAGCCCATACATTAATGTTGTAATTATATGTTGTAGTACTACTTCCTTACCATCCATTTCTAATGTGGGAATAAACCTTGTGATCTCCTCCGTCAGGGTCTAACTTTTCATATCACACACTTCTTTGGTGACATCGGTTCTAATTCATATCACACACAACTTTGGTCACACACACATATAATTCATATCGCCAACTCCTCGTGACATTGGCTCTAGCTAATTCATATCACACACAACTTTGGTGACCTCCGGAATAATTATCTAGGTCCATAGTCCAACTCTTGATGCAAGAGTTCTATAAAATATTTCATCTCGTATTTCGATGCGAAAGAGCAAAACTTTAGAGTAGATCTAAATAGTTGCTTTCCGGTACACAGAAATCAACACAAGCATGATCTCGTATACATTGAACCTTATGAATACATAATACAATCTCTACTAGAAAATGGCAGCATATTTTGGAATCCCACACGTTTATTTAGTAGTAGCAGTAGCATAAAACGCGAGGACAACAGAGCGATCCACACACGCACTAGTCGCGAATGACTCGGGTGACATGCAGGGCCGGCCGGGGCAACCCATGTGTCAGTGACAAGTCTTAGCTTGTGACAAGTCGAAGAACTGCGTCCCAGTCCCAGGGGACACAGCTGGATGAGACTTGGTACGTCGTGCCGGGCGGTCTCCGTGCTTTGGGATAGCAAGCATGCACACACTTGTTTTACAAAAATCTAGGAGAGCAGAGCCCGGTTCGATTATCTAGGTTCAATTGAAGACTGCACGAAAAAATGTAATTATGGTATCCTAACCGATCAATTGAGATCAAGTTTGACTAAGTTTATACTCCTTCCGTTCCGGTATACCAGACGTGCTCGCGTTTTTTGCTTAGACCATTTTAGCAGGCACGCTCAATACTTTGAGGTGTGATTAATGTAGCAAGTTAATGCATGCATACATGCAGAATGGACGGTGGCCAGTAAAATAGAAAGCACGCATGGATCGGAGAGAGCCAATGCAAGGACAAGGCATCAGGCGCGAGGAAGCAAGCGGATGTCTTTTTTTTTTTGCGACAAGGAACTTCTATTGATCATATAGAAACATGATTACAATCTTCAGTCATTAGATCGAAGATACAGGGTGGGGCTGATTGCCATTCTCCTAACCTGTTCTCATCTGAGACTTGCTTAGCCAAGGTATGTTCTCATCTGAGACTTGCTTAGCCAAGGTATGAGCTACCTGATTACAAGATCGATTGGTGTACACTAGTGACAAATTAACAAAAACCTCACTAAGAGCTCTAATGTCCCTCAAGATCGGTGAGATGCAAGCTCTCTGGCTGTCCATCGTTTCCCACATCTTTACTAGCTCCTGGCTATCTGTCTCGACCACCAGATGTCTGATGCCTCTTTCATTTGCAAGAGTCACTCCATCTTTACAGGCTAAGGCTTCCATCATCAGTGCATCAAGTCCATGGCATTGCCAACGTGCCCTACCCCCCACAAAGGTTCCAGCAGAATCCCGAAGAACAACGCCTATTGCTCCCTGTCCAGAGTCTGGGTAAAAGGCGCCATCTATGTTGCACTTGATCCAGCCTTCTTGTGGCGCCCGCCAATGAGCCCGCGTTCCAGCTACCGGCTTCAGTCTTGGTGCTTTGGTAATCTGCCATAGATCATGTGCGGTGTCGACAGCCCAGCGCACAGCTTGCCACAATGGTGGTTGATCAGTACCATGGGGACGCCCATTCCTTTGCAACCATAAAGAGTACATTCCAATTATGAAGAGACAACGGTCCTTTTCAGAGCATAAGCCATCGGACAGTAAATCACTTGCCCAAGTAACAGGATGGAGCCGGGGAAGCTTGACACCCATTCGAAC
Source organism: Saccharum spontaneum (assembly GCA_022457205.1). Lineage (NCBI taxonomy): Eukaryota > Viridiplantae > Streptophyta > Magnoliopsida > Poales > Poaceae > Saccharum > Saccharum spontaneum. The sequence continues at coordinate 23,428,199 of CM039579.1, forward strand.
CCTGACCTCTCTCCAGAACAGCTTAGCAATGGTGCATTCAGCAAGGACATGTTTGATTGATTCTCTGTCTGCTCCACACACCTCACAGAAGCCGGTCGGCTCAATATGACGCCGGTTAAGAATATCTTTGGCAGGTAGGAATCATGTAACACTCTCCACCAAAATACCTTGACTTTGGGTGGGACAATAAGTTTCCACAGCTTATTCCAGGATGCATCATTCGAAACCCCAGGTACCAGACCAGCATGATCCGTATTGGCCCCATGAAGTTTCCTATATGCCGACTTCACTGTGTAATCACCAAATTTCTCTGGCTCCCACGCCCACCAGTCCTCTTCTTGTGACCGTAAAGGAATGCGCAGGATAGCCCTTGCATCAATTGGAAGGAAGACAGACTTAATCAGTTCTTCATTCCATTGACCCGAGTCCAGCATAAGATCCGACACCAGCGTTACCTCTTGCCCCTCGCTAGGTGTAATCGGCTTGGCATTGAAATGCATCAGGATCCATCTATCTTGCCAGATATTTGTCGAAGCCCCATTTCCTATTCTCTTGATCAGGCCCTGAACAAGCACTTCTTTCCCAGCCATGATTGATCTCTAGGTGTGACTAGCATGCCTCTTCCGCGAGCTATCTAAAAAGGATGAATCATGAAAGTATCTTCCTTTGAGCACTCTGGCACACAAACTGTCCACCCGAGTAATCAGACGCCAGCCCTGCTTTCCCAACATTGCCTTATTGAAAAGGTGCAGATCACAGCCTTCTTGTGGCGCCCGCCAATGAGCCCGCGTTCCAGCTACCGGCTTCAGTCTTGGTGCTTTGGTAATCTGCCATAGATCATGTGCGGTGTCGACAGCCCAGCGCACAGCTTGCCACAATGGTGGTTGATCAGTACCATGGGGACGCCCATTCCTTTGCAACCATAAAGAGTACATTCCAATTATGAAGAGACAACGGTCCTTTTCAGAGCATAAGCCATCGGACAGTAAATCACTTGCCCAAGTAACAGGATGGAGCCGGGGAAGCTTGACACCCATTCGAACCCTGACCTCTCTCCAGAACAGCTTAGCAATGGTGCATTCAGCAAGGACATGTTTGATTGATTCTCTGTCTGCTCCACACACCTCACAGAAGCCGGTCGGCTCAATATGACGCCGGTTAAGAATATCTTTGGCAGGTAGGAATCATGTAACACTCTCCACCAAAATACCTTGACTTTGGGTGGGACAATAAGTTTCCACAGCTTATTCCAGGATGCATCATTCGAAACCCCAGGTACCAGACCAGCATGATCCGTATTGGCCCCATGAAGTTTCCTATATGCCGACTTCACTGTGTAATCACCAAATTTCTCTGGCTCCCACGCCCACCAGTCCTCTTCTTGTGACCGTAAAGGAATGCGCAGGATAGCCCTTGCATCAATTGGAAGGAAGACAGACTTAATCAGTTCTTCATTCCATTGACCCGAGTCCAGCATAAGATCCGACACCAGCGTTACCTCTTGCCCCTCGCTAGGTGTAATCGGCTTGGCATTGAAATGCATCAGGATCCATCTATCTTGCCAGATATTTGTCGAAGCCCCATTTCCTATTCTCTTGATCAGGCCCTGAACAAGCACTTCTTTCCCAGCCATGATTGATCTCTAGGTGTGACTAGCATGCCTCTTCCGCGAGCTATCTAAAAAGGATGAATCATGAAAGTATCTTCCTTTGAGCACTCTGGCACACAAACTGTCCACCCGAGTAATCAGACGCCAGCCCTGCTTTCCCAACATTGCCTTATTGAAAAGGTGCAGATCACGAAAACCCATGCCTCCCACCGACTTGTGTTGAGTCAAACCATCCCAATGTAGCCAATGTATTCGTCAGTTATCTGCTGACCCGCCCCACCAGTAGTTGGTAATTGTGGATCTCATCTTCTTACAGGTTGTTTTGGAAAGGAGAAAGCAACTCATTGAGTAAGTAGGAACCGCTTGTGCCACCGACTTGAGAAGAACCTCCCTTCCTGCGCTGCTCGCTTGCCTGCCGCTCCAAGTGCCAACAAGGCCCTTAACTCTGGTCGGCATAAAATCAAACGCCTCAGTAGTAGATCGACCAAGTGCTGTTGGCAAGCCCAAGTACTTGTCTGACAATGCCTCAGTATCTATGTTTAGCACTTGCCGCACCACCTCCTTCACCTCATCCAGACAATTCTTGCTAAAATAGACAGTAGATTTGTCACGGTTTACCTGCTGCCTTGAGCCTTTGCTGTAAATATCAAGGATCGATTGAAGCCTATTGGCCCCCCTCTGCGACGCTTCAGAGAAGACAATACAGTCATCCGCAAAGAGAAGGTGCGATATCCATGGAGCGTGGATACTCACGCGAACACCTCTGGATAAATGCACTGGACCCATAGTTTTCAGTAGTGAAGACAATCCTTCCGCACATAGCAAAAAGAGGTATGGCGAGATGGGATCACCTTACCGTATACCTCTCGTGGGATTGAAAGCATTCGACAGAACACCATTAATCTTAATTGAGAAGGAAACCGAAGTCACACACCTCATCACCAGCGAGACAAAGGTTTCAGCGAACCCCAATTTCAGCATAATCCCCCTGAGGTACTCCCACTCCACACGATCATACGCTTTCGCCATATCAAGCTTGATTGCACAAGCCCCTGTTTTGCCTTTCTTCCTCTGTAAATAGTGAGTACATTCATAGGCCACCAACACATTATCAGTAATGAGCCTGCCAGGGACAAAGGCACTTTGTTCCTCTGATATGATCTCATCCAGGAACATTCGCAACCTATTTGCTAGCACTTTCAAGCACATCTTATAGATTACATTGCACAATGATATTGGTCTAAACTGCTTCATCTCCTGTGGGTGCTGCACTTTAGGGATCAACACAATGGTCGTTCTATTGATAGAAGCCGGCAACTGGCCCCATTCAAAAAATCCAAGACTGCATTCGTGATGCTAGGTCCCAAAGTCTCCCAGTGGAACTGGTAAAAACCTGCTGTCAGCCCATCTGGACCCGGGGCTTTGTTGGCACCCATCATGAATACTGCTTTTCGCACTTCCTCTGCCGTGAATGGTTTCAGAAGTTGCTCATTCATCTCTGGTGAAACACGTTCTGGGACACAAGCAAGGATTGGTCCCGGGTCCAGTACTTCTTGTCGAGTAAAAAGGTTGGAATAAAATTCCAAAGCTGTTGTTTCCATCTCCTCCTGTGTGGTGACAATCGAGCCATCTTCTCTTTTCAAGGCCGAAATCCGGTTAGAGCGAGCCCTCTCCCTTGATTTGGCTTGAAAGAAAGAAGTATTACGGTCACCTTCACGAAGCCATTCGATTCTGGAACGTTGCCTTTCCATTATCTCCTGTCTAGTCAGGAGTTCTGATAACCTGGACATCAGTTGACGTTCACGCCTTGTTGGGCCAGCATGGATGGAGGCTCTCCGTTCATCCTCTAGTTCCTTCCGCAACCTAGCCAAATCATGGCGAACTGAACCAAAACTTGATCACTCCCAGTCCTTCATCGAGCCTGCCATAGAGTCAAGGCGAGCAGCAAGTTGACCCATGTCCCCTGGGTCCCTCAAGCCACCCCAGGCCTGCTCCACCATGTCTTTGTAAGATGGGTCACGCCTCCACATGTTCTCATATCGGAATTGATGTTTCCGTCGGCTCCTAGCAGACCCACCTCGTCGACAATCCAGGAGCAGGCAGCAATGGTCGGACTCAGTAGTCTGTATGTGCCAAACTCTGATAGACTGAAAAAGATTAAAGAATTCAGCATTTTCAAAACCTCTGTCCAATCGTACCTTAATGTTATGGCCAACCGGTTGCCTGTTATCCCAAGTGTATGGCAACCCAATGTACCCAAGATCAGTGAAGCCACATATTTCCACTGCTTCCCGAAACCCTTCCATCTGTCTCTCCGAGCGTCCTTGCCCGCCAAACTGCTCATTCGCATGCAGCACCTCATTGAAGTCACCGGCACATAGCCACGGGAGGACACTCCTTGTACTAAGCCAACGGAGAAGATCCCAACTACGATGCTGAAGTTCACGCCTAGCTTCACCGTAAAAACCAGTGAAGCGCCAACATCTTCGTGGGGCCGAGACGGGTTTTACTGTAACATCGATATGGAGCTTGTCATACGATTCAAGCTTCACCTCGACATCAGTACTCCACAGCAGGGCCAAGCCCCCTCCTCGTCCAAAACATCCAACACCTATGCCCCCCTCCAAGTTCAGGGTCCGCACTAGGCCATCCACATTATTACTAAAAAAACCTAGTCTCCGAAAGAAAAACAATGGAGGCCGCGATCTAGCCGACGAGCCGCTACCTTGGGAGCCAGTAGCAGCTTCGGCAAAGGATAGCGGACGCCTCTTTTTCTCTTCTGGCGCCCGTAGCTGTACATCGAAAGGCAGCTTGCCCAGCTCATTGCGTGGGACTGGACTAGGGCACTCAATCTCAGAATGTCCCATGATCCCACACGCAAAGCAATAGAAGGGTAGTCGCTCATATTGTACCACAAACCATTTGGGTTCTTCCGATCTGCTCATACGCAACAAAACCCCTCGCCGAAGCGGTTTATCAATCTCAATTGCTACTCGAGCACGTAAGAAAGCCCCACTAGCTTTCCCATCTCCATCAACATCCATCTTGACCACATCCCCGATCAAGCCCATAGCCCTACTGCCTCTTTGCTGATTCATCCATCCCAAGGGAAGGTTCAAAATCCTTACCCAAATCTCCATGCGATCAAAGGTTATCTCTGATGCACTAAGCTTTTCATCATAATGTTTCAAAATCACAGCATGTCGACCCACCATCCATGGCGAGCCTGCAAGGATCCTATCCATCTTGACCACATCCCCGATCAAGCCCATAGCCCTACTGCCTCTTTGCTGATTCATCCATCCCAAGGGAAGGTTCAAAATCCTTACCCAAATCTCCATGCGATCAAAGGTTATCTCTGATGCACTAAGCTTTTCATCATAATGTTTCAAAATCACAGCATGTCGACCCACCATCCATGGCGAGCCTGCAAGGATCCTCTCCATATCCACCTTACTGCCAAACTCGGCTACAAACAAGTTGGCGTTTCTTTCTCCAAAGGCCCGGAGTTTGAGGCCGTATGGATTCCCCCACGCCGGCTTCATGGCCCCCCGGACCGTGTTCACGTGCACGATCGACGGTGAGAGGACCTTCCCAACCACAGCCCATTCCATCGGCTGCAAGTCTGCATCCTCCTCATCGTCACTGAAGTCTACAATTGCTCCTTCCCCCTCGGTAAGGTTCAGGCGCAGAAAGAGATCGGCTACGGTCGGATTGGCACCGCCGCCGCCGGCACCCGAGCTACTCCCGCCTTTCTCGTTCCCATCCCCAGATGATGCCATCGATCTAATCTGGAGGGGCACACAAAAGTGAACTGCGATCAAACAAGATGACGCAGCCACACACGTGACCCAAACACTATGACCTAAGCGGCGCTAGTGGGGAAAAATCTGTGGTCGACGGTGCCAGAACGGCTAACCGGCGATTTGCGGTGGCCACGCGTCGACGAACGTCGACGGGCGGGGCGTGGACGCCGCGATCGCTGTGATCGGCGGCGGAGCAGGCCCTAGAGAGATCATCGGTGTGGCGATCTAGGACGGTGGTGGGATCGCGATCGAAGATGGGAGCGAGATCGCCCTCACAATCGCCTGGGGAAGGCTCCGGAAATTACGGATCGCCTGCATGGGGTAGCGTGCTTCAAAATTGGCTACCATAGGTCGAACCCGGGAGCTCGGGGTCAAACTCAAAGGGCCATACCATTGCGCTATAAAAGCAAGCGGATGTCTTGGTATCTGTATAGGCTCCTCTCGCGCCTAGCAAAGAGTATTAGCATTTATGTCTGTAAATAAATTTATTATGGAAATATATTCAATAGCTAATCTAATAGCACTTGTTTTGTATCGAAAATGTTTGTAGTTTTTTATGTAAATTCAGTCAAAGTTCAGAATGTTTGATGTTTGACTCCTTGAAATCAAGAATTATATATATTATATTATATATATATATATATATATATATATATATATATATGCTAGCTACAAAATATCTTATTTTGTAGCCAGGCCGGTTGATGCAACCAGCAGGGCGTTCCTCGTTTTCATGACCGGTACGGTTGGACCTGCATGCACAGCTACTGCAAATTAACGATCTGTTACTGTCCTGTCGCTATTTTCACGGCAAATTAATTACGGTGATTTCGGATCTGCTGTGTTCGTGCATGCATGCCTGCGGAACGAGTGGTTACGAGAATACATGAATTAGCGTACACATGGATCTCGTAACTTCATTTTCCTAGTACGGTAACAGTGGCGTACATGTACATGCTAGTATGGTAATAGGATGTCGATACTTCATCTAGCTCCTTGATTTGCTGACGTTAATTTTGGCAACTCTAGTTACTATAATTAGCACATATTCTGGTTACTATAATTAGCACATATTCTAGTTACTATAGTTAGCACAAATTTACGAGTTCTACTATAATTAGCACATATTCTGGTTACTATAATTAGCACATATTCTAGTTACTATAGTTAGCACAAATTTACGAGTTCTTGCAGAAAGAATATTTACGAGAACTTTTAACAAGTATTTACCACAATTTTGAACTATGAACAAATTTAATTTACTATAAACATCAGTATAAGCTAGTACGTCACATTCAAATCTCTCAAGATGATAATTAGGATAGGAATTTGTAGGACGAGAATTTATCAGAAATTGACGTCAAATGGTTTATGATAACTAGTTACCATAATATCACGAGCATTTTACGATAAAACTAGTTACGATATTTGAATGTCTCAAGATGATAATTTGGGTCAGAATCTACCAAAAGTCGACGTCAAACGTGGTTTTCCTGATACTAGCTACTACAATATCAAGATGATTTTACGATAAAATAGTTACTATTTGGCCTCAAAGTTTGAAAGCACCAATTACTACAATGCATCAAAAAAATTACAATAACCACCACACGTGAGCTTACAATATCATCTTAAAAAGATCCACATGTTTCTTTTATGAGAATGGTGCTGACAATGAACTACAATAATACATGCTAAATTACGATAATAATGTTGGCAACTGCCTATAATATCTTTGCTGCTGCTGTGAATCACAAACTCATTTGGCCAACTGATCTGCAAGAATAAATCGATTATCAGTCCACATGAAGGATGAGAAATAGATGCGATGAGAAAAATGCCTACATCTACTAACGGCAGGGAAATATCAAGACAAATCAGAAAAAAGAGGGGAATTTAGAGGGTGAAGGGGTGAAAGGTCTTGATGGCTAGAGGGGGGGTGAATAGTGAAAGCCCAAGTTTGGTTTTGGTAATTAATGACACCAAGTTGCTAATGCCATGTGTTAAGTGTTTTGAGTTAGGCATAAGCAACACATGTGATGAAGGTGTACGTGGCAAGGAGTGGTGGCCACAAGATCACAAAGAGATGGCACATGGACATGAAATGATGAGCAAGATCATGGTGGAGATGCACATGAAATGATGGATATGATGATCAAGTGAAAGAGAATGATCTAAGAGCGCAAGGCAAAGGTATAACAATAGGGTTTTCCTTTTGCCGGTCTAAGATGAATAGAGAAGTGATTGACCGGGTTTAGGATACATAGCCGACTATCAAGAGGGGCAATCACGGTTAGCTCGGAAATCAAGTGCCACTAGATCAATGTCTTGAGCATATGCATTTAGGTGGCCACAAGATCACAAAGAGATGGCACATGGACATGAAATGATGAGCAAGATCATGGTGGAGATGCACATGAAATGATGGATATGATGATCAAGTGAAAGAGAATGATCTAAGAGCGCAAGGCAAAGGTATAACAATAGGGTTTTCCTTTTGCCGGTCTAAGATGAATAGAGAAGTGATTGACCGGGTTTAGGATACATAGCCGACTATCAAGAGGGGCAATCACGGTTAGCTCGGAAATCAAGTGCCACTAGATCAATGTCTTGAGCATATGCATTTAGGATCTAGTAAAGAGCTAACATAACGCCTTGAAAAATGTTTGTGAAATGCTAACACACATGCACATGGTGGTGTACACTTGGTGGTGTTAGCACATTTGCAAAGGCGGTGGAGTTTAAGCGGTAGAGAGGGGTTTGGGTTCCTCTCTCCCTCCCGCCGAGCTTGCGAGGCGGGATTCGGCGCTTTTTGGAGAAGTGAAACGCCTATTTTCTATTGCGCCGAAAGTTGGAATAGAAACGGAGGCGAACGGAGGTCACTGCGTGCACCGGACGCTGCACCGGACGCTGCACCGGACGCTGCACCGGACGCGGTTACTGTGCGACCGGCGCGTCCGGTCTGGCGAACAGCGAGTCACGAAGTCGTCGGACGCGGTTCGCGTCCGGTCACACACCACCGGACGCGTCCGGTGGTCCAGGGTGCTTACTGGACTCGCACCGGACGCGAGTACTGTGGCGTCCGGTCAGTTCTTCAGCGCGTCCGGTGGGTGTTTCGCAGTGCGCGGCTCGGTGTTCACCGGCGCGTCCGGTGGGTCACGGGACCGGCGCGTCCGGTCGTGACCAGCGCGTCCGTTCGCTCGGTCGAGCGCGTCCGGTCAACGGTAACGGCTAGTTTGAACGGCACTATTCTCGTCTGTCGCGTAGTGACCGGACGCGTCCGGTCACCCGGACCGGCGCGTCCGGTGTGCGCGATTTCTGCTGCGTCGTTTCTAACGGCTAGCTGCGTACCCCTTCGTTATAAATAGATGGTGGACGGGTTTTGAGGGCAACTCTTGCACATTTTGAGACATAGAGACATCCTTTGAGCTAGAGAACAACTCCTCCACTCATCTCTTTGATTAGTTGCACATCTTGAGTGAGATTGAGTGAGATTCAAGTGCATTGCTTGAGAGTTGCATTCTAGAGGCACTTGATCTTTGAGTTGCTGCGGATTTCTCGTTACTCTTCCGTGTTTCCCGACACGGTAGACGGCTTGGAGCAGCGGAGGTGATTGAGCTCGCAATTGGAGATTGTTGGAGCCTTCACCAAGTGTTGTAAGGGGTTCTTGATCCTTCCCCGCGGGAGTTCGCGAATTGGATACTCTAGTGAAGCTCGTGGCTTGGAGGATCCCCATCTTGTGTGCGGTTGTGCGGCGCCCGCCGAGGGCTCAACTCTTGATAGTTGATTAGCTCGCGAACCGACAAGTGGGTGCATCGCCACAACGAGGAGTAGCTTGCCGGGAAGCAAGTGAACCTCGGTAAAAAATCTTGTGTCATCTCTTTGCCGAGGACTTCTCTTGTGTGATTGATTGATTGGTACTTCTCATCTCTACACGGCGGTATAATCACTCGAAGCTCTTCTCTCGTATTACATCTTGTTTCTAGCTTGTTGTTGTTGTGTTTAGTGAATAGCCTTGTACTAGACTTGTGTAGGTGGCTTGCTTAATTAGTTAGTGCTAGTGCATTTAGCTCCGCCACCTTTTATACTAACTTGTGGTTAAGTAATTTGTGTAGAAGTTTTTTATTAGGCTATTCACCCCCCCTCTAGCCTATTTGGACCTTTCAAGTGGTATCGGAGCCGAGGCACCGTTTATTTGAGGCTTAACAACCTACGGTGATAAAGAAATGGCTCAATTAAGTTTGCACATCAACAACACCAAGAAGGCACCTCACTTTGATGGCACAAATTATGCATATTGGAAAGTTAAGATGACCGCACACCTCAAGTCAATCAATAGAGAAGTGTGGAAGGTCACCGAAACAAAATTTGAGGTTGCTAATCCGGAGGCACCTACACCGGTGGAAGAGAAGAAGCTCCAATGCAATGATATTGCCATTAGTGCTCTTCATGAGGCATTAGATGACAAGACATTTGAGCAAGTGAAGAACATAGAAGTTGCACATGATGCTTGGGCCAAGCTAGAAGAAACATTTGAGGGCACCGAAGGCACAAAGACCGCTAAGGCATATATCTTGCAAGAAAAGTTTTCAAGCTTTAAGATGCAAGATGATGAGAGTGTACCGGAGATGTTTCATAGATTGCAAGTCATTGTCAATGAGCTCAAGGCACTTGGTGAGGAAGTCAAGGACAACCAATTCTCTATGAAGTTCTTGAGAAGCTTGCCCAAGAGATTTGATACATTGATCACCGTGCTAGTGAGGACTACATTGAAGGATTCAACTCCTCAACAAATATTTCAAGAAGTGATGACCGATGATTCATATAGAGAAGATGATGAGAAGGATGAGTTGGTCAAGAAGAAGAAGAAGAAGAATGATTCTCATGTTGCTACATGGGATAGTGATGACTCATCAAGTGATGATGAGAATGACAACAAGAGCAAGAAGAAGGGACATGCTAGCATTGCTATCCAAGAGAAGGTCTCCCTCCTCGACACTCCATCGTGCTTCATGGCTAAGGCCGCAAAGGTATCATCCGATGATGAGAGTGATCATGATAATGCTAGTGATAGTGATAGTGATGAAGAAGAATTCACTAAAGATGAACTAATCACTATGCTAGAAGATTGCACTCAACATTATAAAGAATCTAGAAAGGAATGCAAGGGCTTGCTTAAGGAAAAGAAAAATCTTATGCGAGAACTTGATGAGCTTAGAGCATCTTATGAGAGTCTAAAGGTAGACCATAAGAAGATTCAAAAGTCTCACACTAAGCTTGAAGAAGCTCATTCCTCTCTAGTTGAAAAATGTGAAAACATGCCAACTAATGTTGAGAAAGCTAAAACTTGCAACATAGGCATATCATGTGATATAATTGATGAATCTTGTCATAAGCCTATTGTTGTTGCTACCACTAACCCTTCATGTAGCGCATCTACATCTTCCTCATCTAGTAGTGATGGTTTCACTTGTGACTCCACACTTATAGTTGAGAATGAAAATCTCAAGAAGGAGGTAAAAGAGCTCAATCACACTTTAGCTAAGGCTTATGGTGGTGAGGACCGCTTGCTTATGTGCTTGGGTAGCCAAAGAGCTTCTCTCTACAAAGAGGGATTGGACTATAACCCCAAGAAAGGCAAGGCCGCTTTTGCTCCTCACAAGACTCGTTTTGTGAAGAACAAGGGTAGCTATTGCAAAAGTTGCAAGCAAGTTGGTCACATAGAGCAATATTGCATGAACAAGAAATCTAATGCTAATGTATCCTCAATTAAGTTTGATTCTTTCTATATACTTACCAAGGGTACAAATGGTGTTCATGCTAAGTTCATTGGTGCACCATGGATGGGCTCAAAGAAGAAAGCCATTTGGGTACCAAAGAGCTTGGTCACTAACCTTGGAGGACCCAAACAAATTTGGGTACCTAAAAAGAATTGATCTTGTCTTGTAGGTCAATTACAAAGCCGGAGGAAGGCATTGGGTGCTTGATAGTGGGTGCACTCAACATATGACCGGGGATTCTTGTATGTTCAAATCAATTGATACAAGTCAAAATGGTGGTTTCGATGCTATCACTTTCGGCAACAACAAGAAAGGCAAGGTCAAGGGGCTTGGTAAAATTGCTATCTCAAATGACATGAGCATATCTAATGTATTGCTAGTTGAGAGCTTGGACTTCAATCTTTTATCGGTGGCTCAACTTTGTGATCTTGGCTTCAAGTGCATATTTGGTAGTGATGATGTTGAAGTCATAAGTGTTGATGGATCAAATTTGATATTCAAAGGTTTTAGACATGGTAGCTTATACTTGGTTGACTTCAATGATAGTGAGACCCAATTGACATCATGCTTGATTAGCAAATCTAGTATGGGATGGTTGTGGCATAGAAGGCTTGGTCATGTTGGAATGAAACAATTGAACAAACTTTTGAGGCATGACTTAGTTAGAGGCTTGAAAGATGTGACTTTTGAGAAGGATAAACCTTGTAGTGCTTGTCAAGCCGGCAAACAAGTTGGAAATAAACATCCTAGTAAGAGTGAAATGAGTACATCAAAGGCATTTGAGCTATTGCACATGGACTTGTTTGGGCCAACAACATACACTAGTATTGGTGGCAACAAGTATGGTTTTGTGATAGTGGATGACTATACTAGATACACTTGGGTGTTCTTTCTTTATGACAAGAGTGATGTACATGATCTATTCAAGTCTTTTGTCAAGAGAGTGCAAAATGAGTTTGAGACTACCATCAAGAAGATTAGAAGTGACAATGGTAGTGAGTTCAAGAACACAAGAATTGAAGATTTATGTGATGATTTTGGAATTGGACATCAATTCTCACCAACATACACTCCTCAATCCAATGGTGTAGTTGAAAGGAAGAATAGAACTTTGATTGACATGGCTAGATCAATGCTTAGTGAATACAATGTGAGTCATTCATTTTGGAGTGAAGCTATCAACACGGCTTGCTATTGTAGCAACCGTCTTTATTGCCATGGAAAGCTTGGAAAGACACCATATGAGCTATTGAATGGAAGAAAGCCCAACATTGCATACTTTAGAGTGTTTGGTTGCAAATGCTATATTCTCAAGAAAGGCACTAGATTGAGCAAGTTTGAAAAGAAATGTGATGAAGGGTTCTTACTTGGTTATTCTACTACAAGCAAAGCATATAGAGTTTGGAATCTCACTAATGGCACCTTGGAAGAAGTTCATGATGTTGAGTTTGATGAAACCCAAGGTTCTCAAAATGAAGCTCAAAACCTTGATGATGTGAGAGGAGATCAATTGTCAAATGCAATGAGAAACATGGACATTGGTGACATAAGGCCGAGGCAAGTTGATGATGATGATGATACTCATGTGATCAACCAAAGTGTGCAAATTGATACAAATCAAGCAAGCTCTAGTGGTTCTCATGATGAAGTACAAGATCAAGGTCAAGCTAGTGGAAGCAATCAACTCCCAATGCTTCAACCTACTAGTATTGCAAGAGATCATCCATTAGATCAAATCATTGGTGGAATTCAAAGTGGTGTTCAAACTAGATCAAGGCTAGCATCCTTTTGTGAGCACTACTCATTTGTGTCACTTGAAGAACCAAAGAAGATAGAAGATGCCTTGAAGGATTCCGATTGGGTAAATGCCATGCATGAAGAACTAAACAACTTTGCTAGAAATCAAGTTTGGGAACTTGTGGAGAGACCAAAGAACTACAATGTAATTGGCACCAAGTGGGTCTTTAAAAATAAGCAAGATCAAGATGGCATGGTTGTGAGGAACAAAGCAAGATTAGTAGCACAAGGATACACTCAAGTTGAGGGTCTTGACTTTGGAGAAACATATGCACCGGTTGCAAGATTGGAGGCTATTAGAATCTTATTAGCATATGCTTGTGCACACAACATCAAGCTCTATCAAATGGATGTCAAGAGTGCATTTCTTAATGGTTACATCAATGAAGAAGTTTATGTTGAGCAACCTCCCGGTTTTGAAGATGACAAGAAGCCCAACCATGTTTACAAGCTCAAGAAGGCATTGTATGGTTTGAAACAAGCACCTAGAGCATGGTATGAGAGATTGAGGGACTTTCTTCTCTCTAAAGGGTTCAAGATGGGAAAGGTTGACACCACTCTCTTCACCAAGAAGATTGGAAATGACTTGTTTGTGTTGCAAATCTATGTGGATGACATTATCTTTGGATCAACCAATCAAGATTTTTGTGAAGAATTTGGAAATATGATGGCAAATGAGTTTGAGATGTCTATGATTGGAGAGCTTAGTTACTTCCTTGGACTTCAAATCAAGCAAATGAAGAATGGCACTTTTGTAAGTCAAGGGAAGTACATCAAGGACATGATTAAGAAGTTTGGATTGCAAGATGCTAAGCCAATGAGTACACCAATGGGCACAAATGATCAATTGGGTATTGATGCAAGTGGCAACATGGTAGATCAAAAGCAATACCGGTCCATGATTGGAAGTTTGCTCTATGTCACCGCTTCTAGGCCGGATGTGATGTTTAGTGTGTGCAAGTGTGCAAGATATCAAGCTTCACCGAGAGAAAGTCACTTGAAAGCAACCAAGAGGATATTGAGATATCTTAAGGGCACTCATGATGTTGGACTATGGTTTCCAAAGGGGTCAAGTTTTGAGTTGATTGGATATTCGGACTCCGACTATGGTGGATGCAAGATTGATAGAATGAGCACAAGTGGCACTTGTCAATTGCTTGGAAGGTCTCTTGTTTCATGGTCATCAAAGAAACAAAATAGTGTTGCACTATCTACCGCCGAGGCCGAATACATTAGTGCCGGTAGTTGTTGTGCACAATTGCTTTGGATGAAGGCCACCTTGAATGACTTTGGAATCAAGTTCAAGAATGTGCCATTGTTTTGTGACAATGAAAGTGCTATCAAGATGACTCAAAATCCGGTTCAACATTCAAGAACAAAGCACATTGACATAAGGCATCACTTCATAAGAGACCATCAACAAAAGGGTGATATTAGCATTGAGAGCATTGGCACCAAAGATCAACTAGCCGACATATTCACAAAGCCACTTGATGAGAAAAGATTTTACAAGTTGAAGAATGAATTGAACATACTTGACTTCTCCAACTTGAAATGAGTGCACCCCCACATTCTTATATGACATGCCTCTCCTCCGACATAGCAAGGTAAAGTTGTTTGGCATATCATCCATACTTTGCTAAGGACATGTTTAGAACATATAGACATATTTGCATGACAAATAGGCTCATTCATGAAAATCAAATGATTTTGATGTATGTATGGTACCACTATTGCTTCTATGTTTGTTTGATCTAGTGGTAGCATATGACATGTTTGTGGGCTTGCAAACCTAGTGTTGAATCTAGAAAATAAGCTCATGATGTGTAATTCAACATGGTCAAGATAACCCTTATACTTTATGAGGTGTGAAGAAGCTTGTCCTTGGTTCAAACCGAATTACATATTCTAGGCAAGTGATCTAGATTGAACCATAATTTGGACTCCCTCATTTTGATTGACTTAACTCTCAATAAAATTGGCACCTTTTTGGTGATTGTTGACAAAGGGGGAGAGAAAGGTCACAAAGGTAGAAAAGTCACAAAGGGGGAGAAAGATATAATAAGAGGGGAGAGAAAAGTCACAAAAAGTTAGGGGGAGAGAAAGCATAAGATAAGACTTTGGAAAGGAATCAATTAAATTTGAACACACAAGTAGGGGGAGCAAGCTCATGAACTATTTGTTGCATTTGTATGCGCATTAACATGATGAATTGTTGCATTGCAAAGCTTAAATTCTTATTCATGTTTGTTTGGTGATTGCTAGAATTAGAACTTGAATGATGATTTGTTAAGAGTAGCTTTTTAAGTGGTATCTAGACACCTTTGCTTATAATGTTGATCTCACGGGGTACTTTAGTGTTTATGATCTTTACAAGTGATGAATTACAAGTGGTGTCTAGCTACATCGATGCTAAGGATGGTATATAAAGGCAACTCCGATTGGTATCACGCTTCAAAGGTCCATTCTATATACCTTAGCATCAATTTGATAGTAGTAACTCTCCCAAAATTCAAATCCATACATATGTGCACAATTGAACCAAACTCATAGAAGCACATATGTAGGGGGAGCAATACTATCGAAATTGAAAATTGATTTCATTTCATATCTTTGTGATGGTTGTCATCAATTACCAAAAAGGGGGAGATTGAAAGCCCAAGTTTGGTTTTGGTAATTAATGACACCAAGTTGCTAATGCCATGTGTTAAGTGTTTTGAGTTAGGCATAAGCAACACATGTGATGAAGGTGTACGTGGCAAGGAGTGGTGGCCACAAGATCACAAAGAGATGGCACATGGACATGAAATGATGAGCAAGATCATGGTGGAGATGCACATGAAATGATGGATATGATGATCAAGTGAAAGAGAATGATCTAAGAGCGCAAGGCAAAGGTATAACAATAGGGTTTTCCTTTTGCCGGTCTAAGATGAATAGAGAAGTGATTGACCGGGTTTAGGATACATAGCCGACTATCAAGAGGGGCAATCACGGTTAGCTCGGAAATCAAGTGCCACTAGATCAATGTCTTGAGCATATGCATTTAGGATCTAGTAAAGAGCTAACATAACGCCTTGAAAAATGTTTGTGAAATGCTAACACACATGCACATGGTGGTGTACACTTGGTGGTGTTAGCACATTTGCAAAGGCGGTGGAGTTTAAGCGGTAGAGAGGGGTTTGGGTTCCTCTCTCCCTCCCGCCGAGCTTGCGAGGCGGGATTCGGCGCTTTTTGGAGAAGTGAAACGCCTATTTTCTATTGCGCCGAAAGTTGGAATAGAAACGGAGGCGAACGGAGGTCACTGCGTGCACCGGACGCTGCACCGGACGCTGCACCGGACGCTGCACCGGACGCGGTTACTGTGCAACCGGCGCGTCCGGTCTGGCGAACAGCGAGTCACGAAGTCGTCGGACGCGGTTCGCGTCCGGTCACACACCACCGGACGTGTCCGGTGGTCCAGGGTGCTTACTGGACTCGCACCGGACGCGAGTACTGTGGCGTCCGGTCAGTTCTTCAGCGCGTCCGGTGGGTGTTTCGCAGTGCGCGGCTCGGTGTTCACCGGCGCGTCCGGTGGGTCACGGGACCGGCGCGTCCGGTCGTGACCAGCGCGTCCGTTCGCTCGGTCGAGCGCGTCCGGTCAACGGTAACGGCTAGTTTGAACGGCACTATTCTCGTCTGTCGCGTAGTGACCGGACGCGTCCGGTCACCCGGACCGGCGCGTCCGGTGTGCGCGATTTCTGCTGCGTCGTTTCTAACGGCTAGCTGCGTACCCCTTCGTTATAAATAGATGGTGGACGGGTTTTGAGGGCAACTCTTGCACATTTTGAGACATAGAGACATCCTTTGAGCTAGAGAACAACTCCTCCACTCATCTCTTTGATTAGTTGCACATCTTGAGTGAGATTGAGTGAGATTCAAGTGCATTGCTTGAGAGTTGCATTCTAGAGGCACTTGATCTTTGAGTTGCTGCGGATTTCTCGTTACTCTTCCGTGTTTCCCGACACGGTAGACGGCTTGGAGCAGCGGAGGTGATTGAGCTCGCAATTGGAGATTGTTGGAGCCTTCACCAAGTGTTGTAAGGGGTTCTTGATCCTTCCCCGCGGGAGTTCGCGAATTGGATACTCTAGTGAAGCTCGTGGCTTGGAGGATCCCCATCTTGTGTGCGGTTGTGCGGCGCCCGCCGAGGGCTCAACTCTTGATAGTTGATTAGCTCGCGAACCGACAAGTGGGTGCATCGCCACAACGAGGAGTAGCTTGCCGGGAAGCAAGTGAACCTCGGTAAAAAATCTTGTGTCATCTCTTTGCCGAGGACTTCTCTTGTGTGATTGATTGATTGGTACTTCTCATCTCTACACGGCGGTATAATCACTCGAAGCTCTTCTCTCGTATTACATCTTGTTTCTAGCTTGTTGTTGTTGTGTTTAGTGAATAGCCTTGTACTAGACTTGTGTAGGTGGCTTGCTTAATTAGTTAGTGCTAGTGCATTTAGCTCCGCCACCTTTTATACTAACTTGTGGTTAAGTAATTTGTGTAGAAGTTTTTTATTAGGCTATTCACCCCCCCTCTAGCCTATTTGGACCTTTCAAATAGCCTTTTAAAAATTTCTACAAAGACAAGCTAAACAAGTTTATCAATACAACAAATAGCGAGATGCGAGTTTTGCTTAGCCTAAGGGGTGTTTGCAAGCCACCTATCCAATTCACAATTCTAGTATATTAGCACTCAACCGCACAAGTCAAACCGAGAAGGAAACTACAACTAGCAAGCTACACAAAAGAGCTACTCTAGCAAAGTAACTAAGAAATTAATACAAGAGAGAGTTAGAAGGGTATCACCGAGGGGCGAAGTATTGAGCCAACCAAACAATATAATCAAGAGATGAATTCCACAATATACAACTACCGGGATCGATCAATCACAATAAGAATGATGACACAAAGATTTATCCCGAGGTTCACGTGCTTGCCGGCACGCTAGTCCCCGTTGTGTCCCTCTTCACCACGTGATTCGGTGGCTAATCGGTCTCACACCGAGCCTCTCAAAAGGCGCCACAAGAACCTACCAAATGGCAAAAGGTTGCAATGACACGAGCAATTTACTAATGTTGCCTTTGGCGCTTCGCCGAGGTAGGCACAAACCCCTCACAATCACCGGAGGTGGCCAAGAACAATCACCAACTCTTGCCAACGCCTCCAAGCTGCTCCAAGCCGTCTAGGTGGCGGCAACCACCAAGAGAAACAAGAATCCCGCAGCAAATCAACCACCAAGTGCCAACTAGATGCTATCTCACAATGCAAATGCACTTGGATCACTCAATCTCACTTCGAATATGCAAACAAGCAAGAGAGATGAGTGGGAGGGGAGTTGCTTAGCTCAAAGTGCTCACAAGTATGTCAAATGTCCAAGAGATGGAGCCTTGAGCCGGCCAACGAGTATTTATAGACGTACCCCTTCGAATATAGCCGTTAGAAACTTGATTCAGCAGCAGTCGCGCTGACCGGACGCGCTGGTCCAACTGACCGGACGCGCCGGTCACGCAACGGCTAATTTTCGAAACGCTGACCGGACGCGCCGGTCGCAACGACCGGACGCGCTGGTCACGACCGGACGCGCCGGTCCCGTGACTGACCGGATGCGCTGGTCAACCCTGAGCCGCGCACAACGAAACATCGACCGGACGCGCTGGAGAACTGACCGGACGCCACAGTGCCAGCGTCCGGTCGGAGTCCAGTAAGCTCCCAGAACGACCGGACGCGTCCGGTCGACTGTGACCGGACGCGCTGCGCGTCCGATCAAAAAGCTGAAACACGCGCCGACGCTGAACACTGACCGGACGCGTCCGGTCACACGGAGACCGCGTCCGGTCCAGCGTCCGATCACCACTGTGACCTCCGTTCGCTTTCCGTTCGATTTCCGACTTCCGGCGTAGTGGAAAATAGGTGTTTCAACTTCTCGAAAACTTAGGCATAGGATTAGTACTTAGGCATTGTCACTAATTACCAACACCAAACATAGGACTTTCAATCTCCCCCTTGTTGGTAATTGGTGACAACCCTTTCACAAAGATATTATGATAAAATTTTGATTGAACCCATGTCATATTGTCCAAGTATATTACCATGTGTAAGAAGTATGGACAAGTGATCATGAATTCAAATTGATAGCAATGGCTCCCCCTACATGTATGCTATATGTTTGGATTTTGGAAGCATACATGTTAGATAGGAAAGATTAGGAGCATTGACTACCAATAGGTGCTAAGTGTTTTAGATTATAGACCTTTGAAGCGTGATACCATCGGAGTAGCGATAAACACCATCTTAGCACCTTGTGTAGTTAGATACCACTTGGAAAAGCACAAGCATAACTAGAAACCTCGGGAGATCAACATTATAAGCAAGGCTCTAGTACCACTTTGAAAAACATGAAGCAAGAAAAATCTAACTACTTCCTATTCATGCTAGTACTTCAATACACCATTTAATTGTATACTAGCAAAACATCACACAAGCAAAGTATTGGAGAAAAAGAAATGCATAACTATGCATCATACATATGAAGTGCAAAAAGAAATGCAACATTCATGTTTAAGAGCTTGCTCCCCCTACTTGTGTGCTCAAAATTTTAGTTCTCTCCTTTAGGTTTTATCTTTGTGAACAACATTTTTCTCCTTTAGTTCTCTCCTTTAGGTTTTATCTTTGTGAACAACATTTTTCTCCCCCTTTGTGCTTCTCCCCCTTTGAGTTCTATCTTTGTGAACAATATTTTCTCCCCCTTTGGCACCAATGACCACAAGGGACTAACTTTAGATAGATTATCATGTTGACTTATGGGGTGAGGATCAAGTTTGTGATTCAACCTAGATTGCTCGCATAAATAAAATGCTTCGGTTTGATCCAAGGGCAAGCTTCTTCACACCTCACTAGAAGGGTTATCATGCACCATGTTGAAGCAAATATTTAGACAAGTGATCTAGATTAAACACTTAGGATCACAAGCTACTTAAACAAGTTATATGCTACCACTAGATCATACAAGACATGGAAACAATAGTGGCACCATATAAACTTTAAATTCATTTGATTTTCATGAATGAGCCTAGAACATAAGAAATCATGACTAGATGCACTAAACATGTCCTTAGTATAGAATGTATGATATGTCAACCAATTGTACCTTGGGGCTCGAAGGAGAGGCATGTCATATATGGGGTGCATCAACTCATGTTGGAGAAATCAAGTATGTTCAACTCATTCTTTAGCTTGTGAAATCTCTTCTCATCAAGTGGCTTGGTGAATAGATCGGCTAATTGATCTTCGGTGCCCACACTTTCAATAGCAATGTCACCCTTTTGTTGATGATCTCTTATAAAATGATGACGAACATCAATATGCTTTGTTCTTTGATGTTGAACCGGATTGTTGGTTAGCTTCACGGCACTTTCATTGTCACATAGCAATGGCACATTCTTGAAATTGATTCCAAAATCCTTCAAAGTTGCCTTCATCCACAAGATTTGTGCACAACAACTACCCGCGGCGATGTATTCGGCTTCGGCGGTAGATAGTGCAATACTATTTTGCTTCTTGGATGACCATGAGACAAGTGATCTTCCCAACAATTGACAAGTCTCGGAAGTGCTCTTTCTCTCCACTTTGTCACCGGCATAGTCGGAATCCGAATATCCAACTAGCTCAAAGCTTGCACCTTTGGGATACCACAATCCAACATCTTGTGTATGCTTCAAATACCTCAATATTCTCTTTGTTGCCTTCAAATGACTTTCTCTTGGTGAGGCTTGAAATCTTGCACACATGCATACACTAAACATTACATCGGGTCTTGATGCCGTCACATAGAGTAGGCTACCAATCATTGATCTATATAGCTTTTGATCCACCATGTTGCCACTCTTGTCACTATCCAAACTTTCACTAGTGCCCATTGGGGTTGTAATGCCCTTTGCATCTTCCATGCCAAACTTCTTGAGCATATCTTTGATGTACTTGGTTTGACTCACAAAAGTTCCTTCCTTCATTTGTTTGATTTGAAGTCCAAGAAAGAAACTAAGTTCACCAATCATTGACATTTCAAATTCCTTTGCCATCATTTTTCCAAACTCATCACAATAATCTTGATTGGTTGAACCAAAGATGATATCATCAACATATATTTGCAATACAAATAAGTCTTTCCCAATCTTCTTGGTGAATAGAGTAGTATCCACTTTGCCCATGACAAATCCTTTGGATAGCAAGAAGTCCCTCAATCTTTCATACCATGCTCTAGGTGCTTGCTTCAATCCATACAAAGCTTTCCTTAACTTATATACATGGTTGGGTTTCTTGTCATCTTCAAAACCGGGAGGTTGTTCCACATACACCTCTTCTTGAATGTACCCATTGAGAAATGCACTCTTTACATCCATTTGATATAGCTTGATATTGTGAGCACAAGCATAGGCAAGTAAGATCCTAATTGCTTCCAATCTTGCAACCGGGGCATAAGTTTCACCAAAGTCAAGACCCTCTATTTGTGTGTAACCTTGAGCCACTAGTCTTGCTTTGTTCCTTACTACTATTCTATCTTGATCTTGCTTGTTGCGAAAGACCCATCTTGTTCCAATGACATTGTGATCTTTAGGCCTCTCAACTAGTTCCTATACTTCATTTCTCTTGAAGTTGTTGAGCTCTTCATGCATTGCATTTACCCAATCCGGATCTCTCAATGCTTTATCAATGTCCTTGGGTTCTTCCATTGACACAAAAGAAGAGTGAGCACAAAAAGATGCCAATCTTGATCTAGTTTGAACTCCCCTTTGTATGTCACCAATGATGGAATCTAATGGATGGTCTCTTGCAATGTTGGTTGGTTGAAGTACTTGGACTTGATTGCTTGGATGTTGATGTTGATCATGAGTTGGAGATGATGAACTAGCCACTTGTTGATCTTGTTGCACTTGAAATGATGTACTAGCTTGATTTTGCACAAGAGACCCACTAGCTTGTGTAATTGGACTTTGGAACACTTGATCTTTGTTGTCATCCACATCAATCACTTGCTTTGGCCTAATATCACCAATATCCATTTCTTTCATAGCATTGGTCAATTGAGTTCCTCCCACATCATCCAAGTTATTTTCCTCATCTTGAGATCCATTTGTTTCATCAAACTCAACATCATGAACTTCCTCAAGTAAGCCACTAGCCAAATTCCAAACTCTATAAGCTTTGCTAGTAGTGGAGTAACCAAGTAAGAATCCTTCATCACATTTCTTCTCAAACTTGCTCAATCTAGAGCCCTTCTTCAAGATGTAGCATTTGCAACCAAATACTCGAAAGTATGCAATGTTGGGCTTTCTTCCATTTAAAATCTCATATGGTGTCTTCTCTAGAAACTTGTGGCAATAGAGGCGGTTGCTATAGAAGCAAGCCGTGTTGATTGCTTCGGCCCAAAATGAATGACTCACATTATACTCATTTAACATTGATCTTGCCATATCAATCAAAGTTCTATTCTTTCTCTCAACTAGGCCATTAGATTGAGGTGTATACTTGGCCGAGAATTGATGCTTGATTCCAAGCTCCTCACATAGCTCATCAACTCTTGTGTTTCTAAACTCACTTCCATTGTCACTTCTCACTTTCTTGATTGTGGTCTCAAACTCATTTTGTACTCTCTTGATGAACTTCTTGAATATGTCAAATACATCACTCTTGTCCCCAAGAAAGAATACCCATGTATATCTAGTGAAATCATCCACAATCACAAAGCCATACTTGTTGCCACCAATGCTTGTATATGTAGTTGGCCCAAATAAATCCATGTGCAACAACTCAAATGCCTTGGAAGTACTCATAATGCTTTTCAATGGATGAGTGTTGCCTACTTGCTTTCCGGCTTGACATGCACTACATAGCTTATCTTTCTCAAATGTGACATCCTTCAAGCCTCTAACTAAGTCATGCTTCACTAACTTGTTCAATTGCTTCATGCCAACATGACCAAGTCTTCTATGCCATAACCAACCCATACTTGATTTGGTGAGCAGGCATGTTGAAAGTTGAGTGTCACTAGCATTGAAATCAACCAAGTATAGATTCTCATATCTAAAACCCTTGAAGATCAAATTAGAGCCATCAACACTAATTATCTCCACATCATCAACACCAAATATGCACTTAAAACCTAGATCACACAATTGAGCAACGGAGAGAAGATTGAAGTTCAACTTTTCAACTAGGAGCACATTGGAGATGCTATGATCATTTGAGATTGCAATCCTTCCAAGAGCCTTCACATCACCCTTACTATTGTCACCAAATGTGATACTATCAATACCACTATCATTTGATTTGAGAGAGTTGAACATTCTTGAATCACCGGTCATATGTTGAGAGCACCCACTATCAAGCACCCAATGCCTTCCTCCGGCCTTGTAATTTACCTACAAAATAAATTAATGTTTCTTAGGTACCCATACTTGTTTGGGTCCTTGGAGGTTAGTAACTAAGCTCTTTGGTACCCAAATGGCCTTCTTCTTTGGACCCACAATTGGTGTACCAACAAACCTAGCATGCACACCTTTCTCACCCTTGGTAAGTACATAACAAGAATCAAAAGGAATGTAATCCATTTTAGCATGAAACTTATTGTTGTTCTTGTTCATTTTATTACAATTAATCTCTAGATGCCCAACTTGCTTGCATCTATTGCAAAAACGACCATTGCTCTTCACAAAGCGAGACTTTGGAGTAGCAAAGGCCGCCTTGCCCTTTTTGGGAGTATAGCCCAAACCCTCTTTGTTAAGAGAGAACCTTTGGCTACCGAAACATTTTAGCAAGCGGGCATCCCCACCATAGGCATTGCCTAATGCGCGGGTGAGATCATCCACCTCTCTCTTGAGAGTCTCATTCTCAACCACAAGTGATGAATCACTAGTAGTAGAGGTAGAGTTGGTTGTGGTGAATGATGATGAGCTACATGAAGTATTAGTAGGACCAACAAATAAAGAATCATCAATAATATCACATGTTAGTCCAATATCACAAGTGACAATCACTTGCTCCTCCTTAGCTTCCTTCATGAGCTTCTCCAACTTGAGGTCCTTCTCCTTAATGAGCTCAAGTAGAGAGGAGTGGGCTTCCTTAAGCCTAGTGTGAGCAACTTCAAGGTCCTCGTGGTCTTCCTTTAGACACTCACGAGAGGCCTCTAGCTCATCAAAGGATTTCCTAAGAGCTTTAAGCTCTTGTTCAATCCTTTGCACTCCTTACTCTTTTTGAGAGCAACAAGCTCTTCCATCAAGGCATCATTTTCATTGCTCTTGGCAATGAGCTCTTGCTCCAAGATTTTGCACTTCTTGGTTGTCCTCTTGTAGCCCTTGCTCATTTGATCTATTATGCCCAATAGATCATCCTTGGAGTAGTCCTCATCCTCCTCATCATCACTCCTACAACCATCACTAGCACAAGAATCATCATCACTATCATCATATTTTACCTTGGTAGGCTTGGCCATAAGGCATGTCGATGTAGTGTCGAAGATGGATGACTTGTTGGAGAGGGCGATGCTTGCAATGGCTCGCCGAGTGGTCCTCTCATCATCACTAGAGCTATCGTCATTACTATCGGAGTTGTCACTATCCCAAGTGACCACATAGCCACCATCCTTCTTCTTCTTGTTGATAGTGAAGCTCTTCTTTTCTTTCTTCTCCTTCTTATCCTTCTTGTTCTTCTTCAACTTCAACTCTCCATCATGATATCTTTTGTCTTCATAGGGACACTTTGCCACTACATGATCGGGGCTATTGCAATTGTAGCAAAGCATCTCCTTTGCCTTCATGAAGTCTCTTCTCTTTCTTGCACCATATCCTTTCTTCTTCATGAACCTCCCCATCTTGTGCACTAGGAGGGCCATGGTCTCATCATCGAATGGATCATCATCATCGCTCTCCACCTTGCTCTTGCCCTTAGAGGATGAAGCCTTGAATGCAATGGGCTTCTCTTGCTTGACCTTGATCTCCTTCTCATCTTCATCTTCATCATCATATTGAGCATCGGTCATGACATCTCCAAGCACTTGGTTTGGAGTCACCTTGTCCAAACCCTCTCTTTGGATCATCTTCCTCAAGATAGCAAACTTCTTAGGTAAGTTCATCAAGAACTTATGTGAGAAGTCCTTGTCCTTGACATCTTCTCCTAGGCTCTTGAGATCATTGACAATAACTTGTAGCCTATAGAACATCTCCGGTATGGACTCATCATCCTTCATCTTGAAGCTTGCAAACTTATCCTTGAGCATATAGAGCTTGGCACTTTTTACCATTGAAGTGCCCTCATATGTTTCCTCTAATCTTGTCCACACTTCACTTGCCATTTTAAGATCCTTGATTTGCTCAAAGACCTTTGCATCAATCCCATTGTAGAGAGTGTTGAGAGCCATAGTGTTGCATTGGTTGTTGATGCGGTCATTGTTGGTGAGGTTGTCGGGATCAATGATAGCATAATCATGATGTGTCACCTCCCAAACCTTCTCATTGATAGAGCCAAGATATTGCTTCATCTTTCTTTTTCAATGATCAAAAGATGAGACACCGTCAAAGAATGGAGGCTTGCCCCCGACATGGTTGAACACAACTTGAGCCATCTTACACCGAGGTTGTTAAGCCTTACAAACGGTGACCAATAGCTCCGATACCACTTGAAAGGTCTTGATGGCTAGAGGGGGGGTGAATAGCCTTTTAAAAATTTCTACAAAGACAAGCTAAACAAGTTTATCAATACAACAAATAGCGAGATGCGAGTTTTGCTTAGCCTAAGGGGTGTTTGCAAGCCACCTATCCAATTCACAATTCTAGTATATTAGCACTCAACCGCACAAGTCAAACCGAGAAGGAAACTACAACTAGCAAGCTACACAAAAGAGCTACTCTAGCAAAGTAACTAAGAAATTAATACAAGAGAGAGTTAGAAGGATATCACCGAGGGGCGAAGTATTGAGCCAACCAAACAATATGATCAAGAGATGAATTCCACAATATACAACCACCGGGATCGATCAATCACAATAAGAATGGTGACACAAAGATTTATCCCGAGGTTCACGTGCTTGCCGGCACGCTAGTCCCCGTTGTGTCCCTCTTCACCACGTGGTTCGGTGGCTAATCGGTCTCACACCGAGCCTCTCAAAAGGCGCCACAAGAACCTACCAAATGGCAAAAGGTTGCAATGACACGAGCAATTTACTAATGTTGCCTTTGGCGCTTCGCCGAGGTAGGCACAAACCCCTCACAATCACCGGAGGTGGCCAAGAACAATCACCAACTCTTGCCAACGCCTCCAAGCTGCTCCAAGCCGTCTAGGTGGCGGCAACCACCAAGAGAAACAAGAATCCCGCAGCAAATCAACCACCAAGTGCCAACTAGATGCTATCTCACAATGCAAATGCACTTGGATCACTCAATCTCACTTCGAATATGCAAACAAGCAAGAGAGATGAGTGGGAGGGGAGTTGCTTAGCTCAAAGTGCTCACAAGTATGTCAAATGTCCAAGAGATGGAGCCTTGAGCCGGCCAACGAGTATTTATAGACGTACCCCTTCGAATATAGCCGTTAGAAACTTGATTCAGCAGCAGTCGCGCTGACCGGACGCGCTGGTCCAACTGACCGGACGCGCCGGTCACGCAACGGCTAATTTTCGAAACGCCGACCGGACGCGCCGGTCGCAACGACCGGACGCGCTGGTCACGACCGGACGCGCCGGTCCCGTGACTGACCGGACGCGCTGGTCAACCCTGAGCCGCGCACAACGAAACATCGACCGGACGCGCTGGAGAACTGACCGGACGCCACAGTGCCAGCGTCCGGTCAGAGTCCAGTAAGCTCCCAGAACGACCGGACGCGTCCGGTCGACTGTGACCGGACGCGCTGCGCGTCCGATCAAAAAGCTGAAACACGCGCCGACGCTGAACACTGACCGGACGCGTCCGGTCACACGGAGACCGCGTCCGGTCCAGCGTCCGGTCACCACTGTGACCTCCGTTCGCTTTCCGTTCGATTTCCGACTTCCGGCGTAGTGGAAAATAGGTGTTTCAACTTCTCGAAAACGCCTGAATCCCGCCTCGCAAGCTCGGCGGGAGGGAGAGAGGACCCCAAACCCTCTCTGCCGCTCAAACTCCACCGCCTTCGCAAACGTGCTAACATCACCAAGTGACCATCACTATGTGCATGTGTGTTAGCATTTTCACAATCATTTTTCGAGGCGTTATTAGTTCTATCCAAATGCATATGATTATGAAATGCACACCTAGAGGCACTTAGGAGTTCAATAGCCGCGTCATTCCCCTCTTTATAGTACGGCTATCTATCCTATAATGTAACCACACCCACTAGGTGTCTTGGTTACTGAAACACAACCCTTAAGCATATACCTTTGCCTTGATCACGTAGGGTTGCATCCAAATCCAAGTGTGGCCATCATGATCACCATGTCCATCTTGCCACCAACCTTGGAATGTACTAATCCTCATATGCTACATACAACTTAGGCATAGGATTAGTACTTAGGCATTGTCACTAATTACCAACACCAAACATAAGACTTTCAAGGGGCTGAATATGTGGATCGGAAGGAGAAGAAGAAACTCACCTCTGTTCGTACTATAGGGGGTCAACGGCTCATCGCAAACTCGCGGCTCCTCACCGGGCAGCTCATACTCGCCAGTGTCGTTGAGTCCGAGCAGCAGCGCTCCTGCAGCCCGTGACCGTCGTGGGGAGGTGACGTAGTATAAGAGAAGGGGTGGAGGGCGGCCGGTGCCGGGAGAGGTAGCCGGCGTCGAGGCTCAGGCGGCGCCGCACCTGGTCCACGCGCAGCGCTTCGTAGCGCTGATGTACCGGTTGGTCCGCTACCGCTGTGCCAACGCCCGCCAACGGAGAGGGCGCTGCACAGGCCAACGGAGAGGGCGCTGTGCCGGAGATGACGAATGAAGACTGGGAGGGGCCATCCGAGCCCGGTGTCGCCTTCACAGGGGAGCGGGGCCGCCGCCGGTCGCTGCGTAGGGGAGCAGAACCGCCGCCGGTCGTCGCGTCGTGGAGGTTCCAGGGCCGCCGCGGGTCGCTGGGGAGCCGGCCCGCCGCCGACGGAAGGATTGGGACGTCTCCTGGAACTAGCGATGAAAAGGAGCGGGTTCTATCTGCGGCCCGGTGAGTGTTGGAATTTTGTACGTGCTTTTTGCGGGGCGCAATTTGCGGGAGATCGAGACAAGCAGTGCGCTAATTAATGGATGGACCATGCGGTGGATCAATGGACGGGCAATGCATGCAGGCATTAATGCGAGGGGACCAGGCCACCATGCCAAAGCCAAGCACGGTGCACTGGAGGCGCTCGGGCTCGTGAGGTCTGGTCTGGCTATAATGTAACAGTTCTATATATATATATATATATATATATATATATATATATATATATATATATATATATATATATATATATATATATATATATATGCAGACGGACTTAGTACAGAACATTAGAACCAACGCGTAGTCACGGAAAGATACAGTTTGGTTGCTGGAATCTTCAATGCTGCCCCCTAATCACTATTCGGCGTGCGTGTGCTGCGCCATGTACCAGCGCGTGGCGCAAGAAAACCAAAGACGAGTGACGAGCGTGGAGAGTGGAGAGTGGAAAGTGCGGACGTGTGGCGCAAGCGGAAGTCAGAACCGAACGACGAGCGTGTGAAGGGAGAGGGTCACGTGGGTTTTGTGTCAGAGCTGTTTTTTTATTTACAGATGGTATACAAACTTTAAAATATGATAACGAAGCATCCTTTTGTAATTCCGTTTGCACCAGTACGTTCATTACAATGAGAACTGTAAAACTAGACCCATGTTGAATATGTTTCAAGATAATTACATGTTCATAAAGTTTTGCACTTAGGTATACAAAGTTTCGAATGTGGTAGTAAAAAGTTTTCAAAAATTAGGTGCAAAGTTTTAAATTACAGAGTTCCATTTTAGGTGTACAAAGTTCATAGCATCTCAGTACAAAGTTTCAAATGAGTTATTATAAAATAAAGTTTAAAATTATAAAGTTTTAAATCTTTGAATTACAAATTTTTAAATATGCTAATATAAAATTTAAAATTACAGAGTTTTTAAGTTTGAAATATAAAGTTTTAAATGTGCTAGGATAAAGTTCCTCAATTTTAAAAATAAAATTTGAAATATAAAATTTTAATTCTTAAAGTACAAAGTTTTTAAAGGTGCTAGTATAAAGTTCCTGAATTTAAAATGTAAAATTTAGAATTACAAAGTTTTGAACCTTGCATTAGAACAAAAGTTTATAATGTGTTAGTTTAAAGTTTTGAACCTACCATTACAAAGTTTGTAATGTCAGAGTTTAAAGTTTATAAACTCTAAGTGTAAATTTCTGAATCTAGCAGCATAAAGTTTATAATATGATAGTTCAAAGTTTTGAACCTAGCAGTATAAAGTTTGTAATGTCATAGTTCAAAAGTTTATAAATTTTGAGTGTACAGTTTTGAACATAGCATTATAAAGTTTGTAATGTGATAGTTTAAGGTTTATAAATTATGATTGTAAAGTTTTTTAACCTCATCACAAAGTTTGTAATGTGATAGTTCAAAGTTTTTAATCTAGCATTACAAGATTTATAATATGATGGTTCAAAGTTTATGAATTTTAAATGTAAAGTTTTGAATCTAGCAGTACAAAGTTTGTTGTGTCATAGTTGAAAATTTATAAATTCTTAGTGTAAAATTTTAAACGTGGCAGCACAAATTTTAAAATGTCATAGTTCAATGTTTTGTAGCTAGAAATATAAAGTTTGCAATATTAAATTTCAAAGTTTTATAAATTTTGAGTGTAAAGTTTTAAACCTAGCAGTGCAAAGTTTTATAATATGATAGTTCAAATTTTTGAATCTTGCAGTACAAAATTTTGAACTTAGTACGAAGTTTATATAACTTCATGCAATTTTTAATTTGTTTACCTTGTATTGTTTTTTTAGATATTAATGACAACTATTTTGGTATTGAAGAAAACGGAAGCCACACGTGCTTTATATTAGCTATTTATATGTTGACAAATAAGATATACTTTTTTCCTAGTTTTTTTTACGATAACCAATTTTAAGTTTTCTGTATCAGTTGAATTATCAATCCTGTATAAAGTATTATGGAACATAAGGTATATGAAATTTTAAAAATAGTACTTCCACTTCCATATGGATGTCAAACCATCTCCCCACCCTTTTCATCTTCTACGAACCCGCTATCCTAAAAGAGAAAAAAAAGAGCTCGTAGAATTTAGACGGGAGAAAAACTGGACAGTGGAAAGTGGAAAGTGGGCAGTGAAAAGTGGAAAGTGGACAGTGAAAAACTAGATATGAGAAAGAAAGAAAAAAGTCTATCAGAATACGTACGTGCGCTGCTTAGTCTACAAGTGCACGCGTCACTATTAATTTAGGCCGGCGCGCTGCTAGTCCTACGGGCACTGGCGGAGCCAAGGGGGGGGGCCAGCAGGGGCCATGGCCCCCTAACAATACAAACTTCTTTATAATATATACAAAGAGTTTAATAGTTTATGTTTATATTAAAATGCTATAATAAATAAAATCATGTTATATATGTCTACTAATATCCTCTAGATAACAAAATTGAATAGAATACAATTACAATAAAATATTTTGATTTACCTAAGTTTGTTTGTCTATTATAATAGGACATATATATGTTGAAATTTTTGATTCTACTATAATACTTATGTTTCATTATACTTTATATTTTACTGAACGCATACTTGACTAGCAACAACAATTCAGTGATCATCTCTTTTTATTGTGAATCGCATTATAGATGTAGACGCTCACATACATGCACGCACATCACTTCTACGAACAAACACACATCTTCTACTCCACTATGAGCACTTTCGAAATACTGAGACGATATATTTTAAGATTTATGAGTCATCACATGCACCACATTGTTGACAAAACACTCACTTAGTATGGGTACGAGCACTTCCGAAATACTAAGTGGTAGATTTTAATATTCATGAATCATCATATGCACCCCAATATCAATAGACACGATCATCTACCACGGGGAAAATAGCGAGCATGTTAAATCATCAAACATTGAAATAAAATTAGGAAAATAGAGCTTAACCCCGGAACAAAAATCTAAACAATTAAGTTACAACCAATTCTCCAATGTCAAAACTCTTTGACCGGCCCCCCTATACATAATTCCTGGCTCCGCCACTGCCTGCGGGCGCACTTGCGCTGAATAAGGCCTTGTTTAGTTCCCAAAATATTTCCCAAAATATTTCAGATTCCCGTCACATCGAATCTTTGGACACATGCATGAAGCATTAAATATAGATAAAAAATAAAACTAATTACACAGTTTAGACGAAATGGACGAGACGAATTTTTAAGCCTAGTTAGGCCATGATCGGACAATAATTGTCAAATAACAACGAAAGTGCTACAGTAGTGCTACAGTTACATTTCCCAAAATATTTCGCGAACTAAACAATGCCTAAGACCCGCGGAAATCCCTGGCTCGGTTACCTTACCCCTCGCATTTGCATTTGCATTTGCATTTGCATTTGCAGACAACGCGCAGAAAACCGCCAATCTGCCTTTACCCCGACACGCTTGATTTGACCACACCCGCGGTCTTGATTTGGCGTTGGCCAGTGCGGCCTATCTGCACTGCATTTTTTTTCCTGCACCTGCACCCCGTGATCGTGACGCTGTATGGCCCTGTTCGGCTGGAATTATAAGTCGGCTGAAAAACACTGTTGGCTTATTTTTTGTGAGAGAAAAATACGGCTTTAGCTGAAAAAACAAGCTGAATAAGATGGATTATAAGTGAGATGAACACGACAGCATTGAAGATTCCGCTGCACGCATGGAGCCTGGGCAGCATTGAAGATTCCAGCATCCAACGCCAAATCAAGACGCGGGTGCGGTCAAATCAAGCGTGTCGGGGTAAAGGCAGATCGGCGGTTTTCTGCGCGTTGTCTGCAAATGCAAATGCGAGGGGTAAGGTAACCGAGCCAGGGATTGCCGTGGTAAGAGGGGGCGCTCGTCGTTTTTGCGGATGATCGCGGCGGTAGATCAGCGACGGGGCCGCCGACGACTCGCTACGGTGGCGGCCGCAACCCGTCGTTTGGACCGGGTTGGGGGCCCAACTTGCGGCCTCCTGAAGCGCGTAAAAGCCGTTCTCGTTTGGAGCCGTGTCGTCGTGCCCGCTGCAGCCTGCCGAGGATAAGGACACCGCAAAGCAGCTAATCTGTCATGCAGGGGTCGACGGGCTCGAGGAGGTTCCAGCTTCCGGCTCTCCTAGGACCTACGGTCGCTGACCAGCTGGGAACTTGGCATGCACGCTGTCTTTCTCCTGTCAGCTCACCTGTCGTCGACCCCAACCCCATGCTCGATGAGATGAGGCAGCACTGGGAACTATTGCCCCTCCCGGAGGGAGTCGTCGTGTCGCAGGGGAATCCCGGGATGAGCTGTTACTGCACTGTGGCTCAGTTTCTCCCGGCGGGATTCCAGGGTTCTTCCTGGGTCGCTCTCGCTCCTGGCGGGTGATGAAGAATTGATCGGTGACTTGGGCTGCCGCAAGTTGCTTGATTCAATTCAAGTGACGGGCCTGCCTTTCTGTGGGATCCCGAGTCAGAGTGCACGCACCACGCAGCTCCTCCGCACTCTGGTATGGGCCTAGGAATTCAGTGGTTGGAGTCGTAGTTCCAAAGGCCTTTAGAGAAGAAGGACGGGCCTACAGATCCTCCGAGCCCACATGTCGTTGGGCAGTCGCTCCCTGGACCTGAGCCGGATGTGGCTTTTGATGATCCAACGACCTTGGGCCACAACGATGCGGAAGCTCTACGCGAGGTTGAGGCCCAACACGACAACGCCAACACGAGGTTAAATGACTTCATTGAAGCACCGAAGAAGAAGCCATTCAGAAACAGTTGCCTGTCCATTTTTACTAATGATATCCTCAGGACACCTGTGGATATAGCTTCGTACTTCGTGTCTGCTGCCTACCTATGGATACAGCTTCGTGCTCTGCGCCTGCTGTCCGTCCGCCTATGGATGCAGCTTCGTGCTCCGCGCTTGTTGCCACGTCCATAGATACAACTTTATGCTCAGCGCCTGCTTCCGCGCCCGCTTCGCTTTCCACGTGCACGCGGGGACTGCTGCGTACAAAGGGACCACCTTTGCTGGCGCCCTCTTTGCCACATACATTTGCAACATATGTGTATGAGCACTGCAACATATGCAACATCTAGATAAAACACTTGCAATATACGTTTGAAATAGCTGAAACATTTGAGACATACACTCGCAACATATGTGTATAACCAGTGCAACATATACAACATCCGGATAAAAACACTTCCAACATATGTTTGAAACAACTGAAATAGTTGAAACATACATTTGCAATATACGTGTATAGTCATTGCAACATATACAACACCAAATCTACTTTGCAACATCCAGATGAAACATATGCAACAAACATCTAAAACACATGAAATATACGATTGCAACATATGCTCATCTACTTCTGCCCCTCTCTCCCCATGGACGCTCATTGACGCGGACCTTGACGCGGCACGGAGCTCGATGCCACGACGCAGAGGTCAGACCTTGGCTATGCACGGCGCGAGTCCGGGCGGGAGGCATAAGGCACAGATGATGCGAGGCGAGAGTTGCGCATGGCGTGAGGCACGAGACGCGGGTAGGGCTCACGAGGCATGAGACGGGGGGCAAGCAGGTCCATACGTCCGGCCGGACCGATGTTCGATAGAGAGCATTACCAATACAGAAGGATATATCCTTCGTACCCCTCCAAGGCAGAAGAGTCGTCCTCTGGATGAGGATCTAGTCCCGCGCCACAGTGCCATATTGGCAGCAAAGAGTAGGGCCCGAGCATCCAAGCTAGAACTGCAGGCGATTGGACGGTGCCTTCCATCGACTCGGCAGCCTTCAATGAGTTCCAGCAAGTACCTGGTGACACCAGCGAAGCGGGAAGCATTGAATGCCCTATACCTTGTAGGGCGGCATCGGGTTGACGCAGGGTCGGTGCTGCCAGGAGTAGAAGTGTAGTGCTCTCTTTGCTTCGTTGCGAAATTTGTGTTGTATAATCTTTAACGAAACTTGTGTTGTGCCTGTCTAGGGGTTCTTGGTCTGCACCTTGCACCACTAAGAACTTGCTAGATCACGCTTGTATTCTGTAAGAAACTCATTTCCTCTCTTAATGAAAAACTTGTGCTCCGGCGCATGTTCGCCAAAAAAAAATCAAGCGTGTCTGCCAGACCTGGCTCTCGGCGTGCTCATCCCAATACATGCAACCAAATTAACTCCTATGCCACCACCTTCTAACAGCTCATAGAACCTCAGCTTTCAGTCAACTAAACATAAACTTAGTTCAGTTTGCATCACACCAGCTAAACACTCTTCTTTTCAAAAATACGATACTCATAGCCTACAACACCGCGTCTCGAATATACAATACAGGCCCCGTCTAGCAATGAGTATCTAGGAGTATATCTTGTGGTTGTCACACTCATAGCCCATCAATGCCATCGAAACCAACCCATCACAGCACATCAATGCCATCGAAACCAACCCATCAAATCTGTTGTGTTCTACCCTCTCTGTCTAATAAAACTTCTATAGATTACGTGCCGTTAAAAGTAGTTTACATTTAACTAAATTTTTAATGAATACTGTTTACATTATGACCTCAAATTAATTTATTAAGAAAATACATTTCGTAATTAATCTAATGATATTTATTTGATATCATAAATATTAATATTTTTTATTTATAATTAATCAAACTTGAGATACTAAACCATTACAATGTGCTAGAATTGTATGTTTTTCTGGGCGGAGGGAGTATCTTTGAAAAAAAATCCGTTTTATATCTATATGAACTATCATCCTGGTTTGATTTTTCTCATTAAACTCTAAAACTGGACATCTTACTCGCTAATAAATTCTCAAAACCATTCAAACTACCTTCCTAACCTATATTGAAGTGGTTTGCCGGTTTCAACCTTTTTTAGTTAATAAAAATATGATTGAAGTACTTGATAAGATTTTTAAGCCACCAGAAATGTTTTGTCGGTGTTTTTCGTAGCACCAACTAGTGAGTTAAGAGCCGTGTGTCTAGTTCGAATGTCTTATCACTTAGAGACTCTAGTGACCAACTATGCTGGTTCGAACAATGAGCCCTACGTCCAACAGCTATCGATTCGTATTACTGAGCACGAGTACTCCATGTTTGCGACGGGGGTTACAAATGAGGGTAAAAATAGTTGAAGGTTTTGTGGGTGTGATTAAGTGCTAGAGATCGTGACAATTTTGTACAACGATCTCATTCTCGTAGCACATTACACTCGTACAATTTGTTCACTGCTCTATACATCAAACTGCAGCAAAACCATGCCCTTGTGCTCGTGCTGCAGCCTGGCACTTTCAGCACAAGTTCTTGAAGCCCTCTAACACAAGTCACCTGCTACTTTCAGTTTCAATCTCGCCATTCAATTTGGCTGGTAGGTTCCTCTCTAGTTTCATCAGGAACACCTGAAAACATAAAAGGGAAGCACCCAAGTTTCAGCATTTAGTCTAGATATGACACAATGTAACATGAGAGAGTTGCAATTTCGGGACTGTAATTTTAGCTATGGCAAAAGCCGAATTACTGTCCAGTCTTTGTTATGAGCACTGACAAGAAAATTCAGTTTCGGTTATTCACCAATACAGGTACTGCACACTTTTTAGTCAGTTCGTTTGGCAGTTTAGTAGCTAAAGTAAACTTTAGCAAGGGGAAACCAAACAGGCCCTAAATATCTAGACTGCAATTCAGTTTTAGCACTGGCGAGAAAATTCAGTTCTGGCCAACGTTCTGCAGATTGCTGCTGTTGCTATCTGAAACCTCGTCCTTTTTTTTGAAAAGCCTCATGCAAGAATTTGCCGGGCATGTATTAATAGAAAAGAAGTATCGTACAACTAAAACCTCGTCCTTTTTGCTTAGCTTATATGTTCAACCGTGATCAGAATATCCATTACAAAATTGCCATCTGCCTTCTTGTTAGAAACATGTTTCAGAGTCCATTCAAGTTTCATCACAGAAAGCAACGTGATAGTTATGTCACAAGTCTAAATTCACAATTTTTATAGAAGAAGATTATAACCAGTTTCTAGTTTCTACCTGGAGAGTCAAATCATCAACCAATACATTACCTCCAGGTGTGTGATTACCTGCAACCATTTCACATCAGAAGTAAGAATTATTTAACAGATAAAAATAAATATGACTCAACCCACATGTTACTATTACCTTAACATCTAAATATTTTATATGGTTTGCTTCACTGACATAATCTCCAGTTGTACTATGCACTCAGGCAAGATGTGTAATTTCTTCAGAACATTTCATTTCATAGTCCGGCTTTCGTGACTATATATGTCACTATGCTGCCTTAATTCTTGATCTTGCCTGAATTGTTTCAGCAATCTAAGTTCTGACTAATAAGTGCAAAACGTTGCTCCTAGATGCATAAGGAACACTGAAATAAAATAGCAGAGGCAACCATCACCTTGCATCAGAAAACACAGCGCTCTTCTCCTAAATGGCCACCCAGCGCGACCCGCCCCCTAACGGTGTCGCCGACGAAGCCATCCGATTCGCCTGGGGGTGGAAGCGAGATCAGGGGCGGAAACATGCCATGATGGAGAGAGCGGCCATCGGCAAGGAGAGAGACGGAGGC
Source organism: Saccharum spontaneum (assembly GCA_022457205.1). Lineage (NCBI taxonomy): Eukaryota > Viridiplantae > Streptophyta > Magnoliopsida > Poales > Poaceae > Saccharum > Saccharum spontaneum. Next base: position 23,465,016 of record CM039579.1, read on the forward strand.
GGTGGCAGCAATGGGTACGAGGGAGGCGGCGGCGGCGGCGGCGCAGCTTCCGTGTTTCCTTTGTGTGTGCCCGTCCGTGTCCCCGGACGCGTGGAGGCAATCAGGACCTCCACACCTCCGCATCAGGAGAAAACGGAGCCGTCTGTCTCCCACGTTACCTCCATTTTCCCCTCTCCGCTCGAAGCTGGTCCTGGTCTGCTGCTGTATGGCGTGAGGAGCTTCATTCGCAGCGAAGTTTAAATCCAATTGTCTGCTGGTATATCGAGCCGACATCACTATGCATGGTGCAGCCGATGTTGGTGCCGTGCTACGAGCCTACGACCTAGTCATGGCGGGGGCTGTTCCCCTTTTCTCGCGCGCTGAGCCGCTGACATGCGCCGCCTCGGGGAGCTCCGCGGGCGCGGTGGAGGCTCGCTCGTGCGACGGGTCCACGCACATCGCGCCGCAGTCGGAGGCTGCTCCGCGGGCGTGGTGGAGGCTCGCCTGCGACGGGTCCACGCGCATCGCTGCAGTCAGAGGCGGCGGCACGCTCGGGATACCCTTCGGTGGCTGCCACCACGCACGTCAACAAGAGCGAGTTCTCGCTAGCCGCCAGCGTCGAGGACGTGGAGCTTGACTCCACTCTCGCCGCCCGCCTAGACGCCTTCTCGGTGCTCGAGTCGATCTGCTTGTCGAGGAGGACGCGGCCGTGCTGCGGTTCGTCGACGCCGCCGTCAACGGGTTCTCCCCCCACCGCCCCACGAGCATGTGATTAGGAGAGACGGATGCCGTCCACGTATGCGGAGACACGGATCGGCCGGTACACGCAAAGGAGACACACAAGCTGCAGCCGCTCGCTGGCGTTAGTCCTCTCCAATCGGGATCGCTGGCGTGGAACTGTGGAAGGATAGCTAGCTACCTCAGCTCAGCAGCCTCATCCGCATCCCATTCACCCGTGAGCTCCCGGACGCCGCCATCACGCTCGTCTCCACTCCAGGCAACGTCGCCGCCCTCGCCCTGCGGTCCTCCTCGTCGGCCACCTCTACCTCTATCGGCTTCCACGCTCTGCCGTTCGTCCCGGCCGACCACGGCCTGCCCGTTGGCTGCGAGTCAACCAGCTCCCTCCCGGTGCCGTCGTTCGTCACGCTCTTGGAGGTCCTTGAGTCCCTGGAGCCCGCCTTCGACGACTACGTCTCGGGCCTCCGCGGACAGAGCGGCGACGAGGCGGACATCTGCATCGTCGCCGACGTGTTCGTCTCGTGGACGGTGGACGTCGCGCGGCGGCACGGGTGCGCGCACGCGGTCTTCGTCTCCTGCGGCGCGTTCGGGACGGCCATCCTTCAAGCCCTGTGGAGCCACATGCCGGCGCTGCCCTTCGGCTCCGACGGCTTGCTCCACCTGCCAGAGTACCCGGACGTGGTGCTCCACTGGTCGCAGCTGTCGCCCGTCTTCCTCCTCCACGCCGACTTGAGCGACGGCGTTCTACCAGCGGGCCATACGGCACGGGTATCGCACGGACGCGGTGCTCGCCAACACCGTAGAGGAGTTCGAGAGCACGGGGCTGACAATGATGCGCCGTGCTGCCGGCAAGGTTCCGGTCTGGCCCATCGGCCCTCTCGTCCGCTGTGGCAACGACTCGAGCATAGCTGCATAGACAGGACCGACGACGGCGTTCTACGGTGGCTGGACACGCATCCTCAGTCGTCCGTCCTGTACATTTCTTTCGGGTCACAGAACACCATACAAGCCAACCAGATGGCGGAGCTCGCCGCAGCCCTGGGGACCACCGGCCGGCCGTTCGTCTGGACCATCCGGCCGCCCGTGGGGTTCGACGTCGCCGGCGCGTTCCGCGACGAGTGGCTACCCGAGGGGTTAGAGGCGCGGGGGCGAGCCGAGAACAGAGGCCTCGTCGTGCGCGGGTGGGCGCCGCAGGTGCGGATCCTCGCGCACGCCGCCACGGCCGTGTTCCTCCGCCACTGCGGGTGAAACTCGGTGCTGGAGAGCCTGACGCACGGCGTGCCCATCCTTGGGTGGTCGCTCTTGGCGGAGCAGTTCTACAACGCACGGATGCTGGTGGAGGAGTGGGGGGTGTGTGCCGAGGTGGCGCGCGAGAACCTGGAGAGCTCGGCCGTGGAGAGGTCCAAGGTGGGCAAGGCCGTGGAGACGGTGATGGGGGACACCGTGGAGTCGGCGGCCATGCGGCAGCGGGTCAACGAGGTCCAGGAGGTGTTGAAGAGTGCCTGGCGGCAGGATGGGGGATCGTCTACTACGGCGCTGCACGTGTTCTTAAGAGCCATGCACCTGCAATGAAACAGAGCGATGCCATTGTTGAGCGCCTGAGCGCCATGCCCGCGCCATTTTTATTAGGAGTGCGATGGTATATATATATATATATATATATAACCAATTGCGCCTAGCTCCTTCGTCTTCCTCGCGACCCCTCCTCCACTCCTCCTTCACCGCCCTCCACCTCCGGCGGCCGACGGCTCCCACCGCTCACCATCCCGCCCCGTCCCTTGACCCCACCCTCCCTGGCGTCGTCCTCACCCCGACCCTGCTCCCGCCCACGCCCCCACCACGGGCAGCGAGCGGCACCTGCCACCTCACCGTGCCACCCACCTCGCGCCGCTGCCCCTTGATCCCGCCCACCCTACACCTAGGGCTAGCGTCGGCAAGCTCCACTGCGACGCCCCTGTCGCCAGCCCCGTCCAACCGCCTTCTCCAAGACAAGTCAAATGCCTATCATCTTCTTCCTAGAGGAGTACTTTCGGGAATCATCGAGTCCGAATGTTCGGACCCGATCCCTCCGCCGATGACGCGCGGGAACTGAGCACGGGAAACCAGCTGGTGGCGGGAAACTGAGCGCACGGGAATCCAGCGGAGGAGGGAAGCTACGAGATCCCACCAGGTACGTACGTTAGTTTCTCATTTCTTTTTCTTTTCTTTTTTTCTTTTTTTTTCTTTTTCTTTTTCTTCTTTTCATACTTCAGATCCCCACCCAGGTACATACGTTAGTTTCTCATTTACTTTTCTTTTTTCTTATTCTTCTTATTTCTTTTTCTTTTCTTTTTTCTTTTTTGTTTTCTTATCTTTTTTCTTTCTCTTTTTTCTTTTCGTGCTTCATTTTTATTTTTATTTATTTTTATGTGATTTTTTATTATTCTTTTCATTTTTTATATTTTTATGTTTCTTTTATTTCTTTTCTCTTTTTTACTTTCCTTTCCTTTTCTTATTATTTTTATTTCTTTTCTCTAATTTATTTTTATTTTTATTTATTTTTTCGTTTCATGTGATTTTTCATTATTATTTATAATTTTTTTCCGTCCTTGTTTAAGTTATTCTTTTTACTTTATGTGTTCTATATATTTATCATTTGTTAATTACGTTTTTATGTGTATGTTTCTTAGTTGTTTTACTCTAATTAATTGCTTCAATAATTTTTTTATATTTTTATTTTTGCTACATATGTGATGTTCACGTAGTATGCATTAAATGTTCCATGTTGTGTTGTCATGTTTACGTAGTATTCGTATAATATTCTATGATGTTTGTATTGTTCATGTAGTATACACATAATGTTCTATGATGTTTTTTTTTGATATTTACTTAGTATACATGTGATGTATTCAGTGATGTTTACGTAATATATATATGCGATGTTCTACAATGTATTTAGTAATGTTTTATAGTGTATTTAGTAATGTTCACTTAGTGTACATGTGATGTTCTATGATGTTTTTTTTTGATGTTCACTTAGTCTACACGTGATGTTCTATGATGTTTTTTTTGTGATGTTCACTTAGTATACATGTAATGTTCTATGATGTATTTAGTGATGTTCGAGTAATATATATATATATATATATTCTATGGTGTATTTAGTAATGTTCACTTAGTATATATGTGATGTTCTTTTAAATTTTTCTCTATTACATACTCTTTTTTTTCTTATGCTTTGCTCTAGATTTTATTATTATTTATTTATGTTATGTATTTTATTTATTTTTATGTATATTATAATAGCAATATCAGGAATCTAAAACTAGAATACTATTCTTCTAAACCGAAAATATTTTTCTTATTAAGAAGGAACATTGTTTTTTGAACTTCGAACATCGTCTCTGCTCAATAAAAAATGTTCTATCTTCGTAAGACAAACGTTCGTTAAAAAAGTTTTATCTAAATATATCCATGTGGGATCTTATTTTAAAATATTTATTGCAAGAAGTCCGATGTGCAATTGAAATTTAATTTGAATGTTTTGTTTAACCGTTATAACTTTTTTTTGGTTTGTTCTGCACGCAAATCAATGAGAAAAAATAATCTGTACTCAGTCTCCCACTTCCTGCGCTAAGGCCTCGTTTAGATTGAAAAAAATTTCAATCCGATAAATAGTACCATTTTCGTCTTATTTGGCAAATATTGTCCAATCGTGGACCAACTAGGCTCAAAAGATTCATCTCGTGATTTCCAACTAAACTGTGTAATTAGTTTTTTTACCTACATTTACTACTTCATGCATGGGTCCAAAGATTGATGTGATGGAGAGAGTGAAAAAATTTTAACTTTTGGGGTGCATCTAAACAAGGCCTAAATCTGCTTCCCACGCGGTGCAGCCTAGCGGCGGAATTCGCAAGCGCGAGCGTTTAATTGGCGGGCGAGCGGGAAAGCTACGGGACGGGCAGGAAAGCTGCTGGTGCAGGGTTTCCGTCCGATCGATCGGACTCTAGTACGCCCCGAGTACTTTGCCAAAGGAACTGATGGCGCTCTAGATATGCCATTCTGTCGGATAGTTTTTTTTCTCGAATACGCAAAAGTTTTGTTTATCATTGTATTAAGAAGAAGAGTTTAAACATACCAACAACGTATCTCTATGGAGCGCCGAAGAAGGTCGACATAAAACAGCCGTAGTTGACCATCCTAGCAAAAGATCTCTAGTTTTGATATACATAAATGGAAAACAACTAAAACTGACGCAATGGTGTGATCTTAGTGGCCTTGCGCTTCGCGGCTGTCTGGACGAGCCCTTTCCACTGTCCGAGAAGAGCGCTTCCAGCGTTTCGACGTTGGACGCAGTCAGGTTGTCATCGAAAATCTTATTAAAGGCCTCCAGCTCCGACGTGGATGAAGCTGATAGATCATATGCTGCATGATCAACACCTTACCTCGCTTGGAAGTAGGTACTCAAGAGAGGCTTTGAACCGCCAACCGCCTGCTCCGCAGTGGCATCACTGGCTTAGCAGAAGGCTACTTGGGAGGCTCTGAATAAGCGGAGAGTCGACCTTCTTTAGCACGCGTCTAGTAAAGCTCTTGAGGCGGCGTGCGGCGGAGCTGGCGCTGATGTCGACCGTGCAGTCCTCCCGAGGCGGCGTACTGAACATGTCTGCAACCGCCGCGGGCTTGGTCGGACCGAAGCCAGGCGGGCCACGCACCTCGTCCTACGTAGGCGCGTCCACTCCTGAGGTGGTCTGCGTGGCCTGAGACGGCGTGACCTGAGACTAACCGTGCTCGAGTGGCGGTGGAACCGAGTCGCTGCCACTTAGCGAGCTAGGAGACCATCGTCGAAGTGACGCAGCACGCACTGGTGGCTGTGAACGAGGCTGCAACCTCCTCCAGCATTTGGTCATCCAAGACTTCGCGTGTGGCATGCGTGGCGTTCGGGTACGGTAAGAGCAACAACAGATCGAGCTCAGAGAGACCCATATATGGCGCGTCTCGACCTTCCCAGACAGCACTCATGATTGAACCTTGAATAGGGCCTAACCTTGAACTGAGCTCTGTGCTAGTTCCGGCCTTCGTTGTGCTTGAGGAAGGATACGTTGATATGCTTTCGAGGATGAGGTTGTCACGATCATATGCACGTACGAACCGGACCAGAGCTTGCCCCAAATGAGATAACTGGATGTCACGGACAGCAAGACCCCTCTCAAGCCGCAGAAAGTCTCTAAGAATTGCCCTCACCGCCCAAAATTGAGAGCATTACCGGTCAAGGGGTCGAAGGTGGCGATAGCGAGGTCATCGTTTCTTGCCGGCGGTCTCACCGGAGCGACGACACGGATCATGAACTCCTTATTGGCGATCTCCTGCTGCTGCAATCCTTCAGGACGAAAGGAGCAGGGTCCGGGTGTGTAATGTGTGCACCATATGAGCTCTTTCTAACATAAAATGGCGTAATATCTGTGAACACTCAATCTTTCTGCATAGCATGATTTTTTTTGACGTTTATGCATAACATGATTTTAAGCGGCACATCTCTTGTGTTTGCGGAGAAAAGATTATGAGACTGGTGATCTGGCTAGGACCTGTAGGAGTCTTATTGGTCTAACTGTCAACAGTTCCCCTGACCCTTTTCAGAGATTTGAGAGTTTCAGGTTACAGATTAATGCCAGCTTGTTTATGGAAATTATTATCATCATGTGTTGGAGCCTATGGACTGTCAGAAATGATGTAATCTTCATAGGATCCCTGCTAGTAGCTTGCGCTGCTTGGAAATTTTCAGCCAAGAAGAATTACTTCCCTGTTATTGAATCATGGCTAGAGCAAGTAGTGTAATTGTTATGATTTTCTTTGTTTCCTGAATCTTGCCTCCCTACCCGCCCCCCGCCCCCGTCCCCCCTCCCCCCGGTACCCTTGCTTTGCAAACTACCTGTGTTTTGCCTGTAATCTTCTCGGTTACTTTTCAATAAATTTCAGTAGAGGCCCTTGGGCTCTCCTGTTCCTTCAAAAAAAAAAAGACTATGAGACTGGAAATAAATACGCCCAAGTTAACTCTTAGTGATATGGAGAAATTTCGTATCTTTCACAAGCAAGCTCATATCTGGACGTTGCAGTAGCTAATTGCATCAAAGCAGAAAGAGAAACATAGATGGATTACAAGTGAAACAGTCATGGCTTGCCGTTGCAGTAGCTAATTACATCACAGCAGAAACAAAAACATAGATGGATTACAAGGGAAACAGTCTGAACTTAGGCAGAACATGAGCTAACCAATTGCCCAGTCAGGGGATGGACAAGCCATGGATATAAGCAGGGAAAGCTAGGCGCTCAAACCTAATATCCCTGCTACCAACATACTCCAAAAGCTGGAACCAACAGTGTTAAGTGTTTGCCAAATTTCATTTTGCACGAATGACATGCACATTCATCGTGTACTTCGTATTTTCAAGTAGCTCAAAGAGGCAGAGATCTCCCAAACGCAACTTGTTGTCACAAGCAAACTGTTTCCACCCTTTCATAAGCCTTTTGATTCGGTGTGCGTCCTTCTTAATCACACACCGCACTTCCCAACTCTTGCTACGGCATTGAAGCATCAGTGTTTGGTCCTCAAATGGTAGATATACATCAGCATATACCCTTGGTATGTCCTGATTGCAGTAGGAAAGTGTAAAAGTCAACTGAAAAATAGCTCAAGCTGGAGGTACTTGCCTCAAGATTGTAAACTATTTCTTCAAAGATTATGTGTACAGCTAGTAGTACTTCAAAAGATTAAAAAACTAAATCTTAAAAATTATATATTTTTTTCTACTTGGTCTTCTGGTTTTATTCAATGTCATATTGACCTGGCCAAGAAAAAGGGGAGAAGGATTATGTGGTTTAATTTTGCTTGCAAGGGATTTGCTGGGCTATGCCTTTGAAGGAAAAAGATGGTGATTGCTAAGAAGTCCAGTTCTCCTCCCACTGATACTTCAGTTCCCCTATCCCTGTTTCTGAAATTGTACCTCGCTCCCTCAATAAAGCTGGGAAATGCCTTCTCCAACAACATGTTTTCAAAGCGAAGCATAATTGCAGTAGAATATCAATCCAAGAACAAAGTTTCCAAGCTCACCATAGCCTGAGATCTTCCATAAACATTGCCTTTCTTGAGGATGCATCCATAGATAGGTATCCTAGAACTACTAGCTCGGACTCTCTCTTTCAGTTTCTTCATCTGAACACAGGTGAGACAGGTTCCCCGTGGGAGGATGTAACCTGGACCACAATGTGATTTCTGATCCTCTGGACATATAGAATCTTCTACACAGAAACAAAGAGAAAGAAATGTGAGGTTATGGTGATCTGTAAAGTAAATCCAACTCAAGTTGGTTCAACTTGGTGACTCATAACCTGGTGAGTCAGATAGGGAGGTTGATGAACTAGCGGTGACATTCAGGGGAAGATCTCCAAAACTGCTTGAAATTTCGACGTGCATTTCCCTTGTTTCTCTGCCACAGATATGATTTCTCTTGACAAGGCATGGCGGCACTTTCTCGCAACAACTAAGATCAAATATGAAAACCTTCAATCGAGAAGTCCTATCATACTTGAAAACCAAAAAGTCCCCCATGTTTAAGTCATGGGCAGTAACAAACGCCTTCCATCCCGTTTGAAGGACTACTTTGCCCAGATTCTTAGCTACTTCAACATCAAAAGTGTGTCCACAGCGTGATTCTAGCTTAACACTGTTTGCTATTGGCCCTCTGAAATGTTGCTCGAATTTGTCAGGTATGGCCTGCAGCAATAACACGGAACAAGCTCTTATATATATCTTCAATTCAAGAAGTTGGCTGATAGTGCAACGATTTCATTTCAGACATCAAAACAGATAAGGTCTAAGTTTATCCCTAGAAAACTGTTTTAACTATATTAATACGTCCAACAAGCGAAAGAGCCAATATTCTCAGGTTGCACAAGCATTCCTGTCAAAATCTAGCATTGATTACAAATGAACAATATTCTAGCATATCTTCAGAACAATAACACGGCACATATATCTTGGGTTTCAATTTGCATCTACAAGAGGCCAGATCTTTCCATTCAGGTTTCTGGGTTGGTTTTGGTAAAACAGGAGGCCAAAACTTTTGGGACAAATGAACAGAGACGGGGGTTGATATAATTGCTAACACGAAAATTGTTCACGAAAACTTACCAGTCGTTCACGAAAGTCACCAACCAGAACCTTGAAGAAATACTTGTCCTTCTCATCGTCGTGATCCGAATAGAAATATGCATTGCTCTCCCTGCTTCTCTTACAAGGCTTTCTCATCTTTACCACACCGAAGCATGCCGAGGACATGCCAGAGAACAGAACGGAAAAAGTTGGAGAAGTACTACTTAATCCCAAGCTACGGAAGATAAAACTGATGAATGGTAATCTTTGATCATCTTTGGGAAACCCAAGCTACGGAAGGAAGAAATATGGAGTACCTGCAGCTTCCTCTGATGCCAAGCCCAAACTTTGATGATCACTAACACTCGCTTTTCAACCGTAAAAGAGACCAGCGCCTCGTTTAGTTGCCCGATTCGGGGGTGGCAAACTTTGCACAGTGCCACCCCGAACACTGTAGCACTTTTGTTTTTTAGTGGTAATAATTGTCCAAATTTTGATTAATTAGGCTTAAAATGTTCGTCTCGCAGAGTACAACAAAACTGTGTAATTAGTTTTTGATTTCATCTACATTTAGTACTCCATATATGTGCCGACATTTTGATGTGATGGGGAATCTTCTTTTTGCATAGTGGAATTTGGGGGTGAATTTTGGAATCTAAACAAGGCCCAGCCTTGAATCACCTGATGGAAGAACCGAGAACGGAGACGCCAAGGGGGGTTTGTGTCTCTTTTAGCCCTCTGATGAACTTGTGGAGCTTCCTGATTGGCTGCTCCTGCTCTAGAGTCTAGACCTCTACTCTAGTGTGTGCATTTATGCTCCTGCTCTACTGGACCTCTACTTTGCCAGTCGGGGTACAGTTGGCAGTACACTGCGATCTATACACGCAAAGAGGCATGAATACGTCATCGGCCAAACTGTTCTTTCTTTGATTTGGGTCTTGTTTAGATACCCAAATTCACCCTAAATTTCACTATGTAAAAAGAAAATTCTCCGTCAATTCAAAATGCCGGCACATGCAGGAGTACTAAATGTAGATGAAATCAAAAACTAATTGTACAGTTTTGTTGTACTTTGCGAGACGAACATTTTCAACCTAATTAATCAATGTTTAGACAATTATTACCAAATAAAACAAAATTGCTACAGTACCGCACAGTGCTGCACAGTGCATTCGAGAGGTGCCGAATCGGACATCTAAACAAGGCCTTGGGTAGCATTTGGTTTAGGTGGAGTGTGACGGTTCCGTCTCTGATTTTTGGAATGGGATGGAGATGAGACGACTTCATTTTCTGTTTGGTTGACATGGTACAGGATCGACCCATTTTATGTTTGGTTTAAGAGATAAATAGTAATGGGATAGAGGGTGGATTTGATGCCGTTAGCTACTGTTCAAGATTGTACTGTTACACGAGTTCAACAAAACTGGGTTTGTATTTTAGAGTTTTTCTACTAATTACTATGCATTTTAGAAATTTCATCCTATTTTCTGCATAAAAGAAAAGGATAACAAAAAAAAGGAAAACCAATTTTCACCGGGGACCTTAGGGTTCTAAGGAACTAAACCGCAGTCTAAAGTATGGTGCGACACTATTCATATAGTCACAGGTTTTGCATCTGGAACCTGGAAAACTTCCCAATCCTTTTTCAGCTGCCTTCTTAAACCTATGGACGTTTGCATCTCGAACAGAGTGATGAGGACATGGCCTCCACACATATGATCATGCTTGGAGAATTACATGGAGGCCAAGGAGATAAGCAAGGGCATCCAAATCGAGAAGAAGGCCCAATGCTTATCCGGTTCGAGTCACCAAGGTGGAGGCCCAAATCAAGTTCGAGTCCACCTCGGAATCCAGGACCAGTCTGCCTTGAACTGGTCACCCAGGACGTATCTGGACTCCGTTTTCGATGATCCATATATGGATGGAAAGCTTATTTGATAAGGAAGCCAACCCAAGTGGTCCCACGTCAAAAGCTATTCGGAATCAACGGGAATCGTCGAAACAAGTCACCGTCCAGAATCTGTCAGGGCACTGTGTCGCCGTCTTTTGGGCCGTTTGGGCCTTGTAACGTGTCGGCACTCCCCAGGGACGTGAATAGGGGTCCTTGGACGTCCCTTAGGCTATATAATAAGTAGTCGCTGCCTACATTAGGGTTGGGTTTTGCTTAGATTATTCTGTTGATAACAGTTTCGTCGCCGTCGTCGGTTTGTGAGACCCCAACTTTGTGAGATTAATCATTCATCTGTAATTTGGTTGCATTCCTTTGTGTTCTTGCTTGTGTTCTCGATTTGTAGGCAAGGACTTAGCCTTCTTGGTGAGGTCGACCGTGCAACGCCGGTCGATAACCAGAGGAGTCGTGGTGCTGCGATTGCGGGGTTCAGAGCCGAGTTGTTCAGAAGCCGGATCGAATTGTGTCGTGACTCCACCAAATCGAGAGTTATCAGAACCTTTCGGAAGATCGGGAACCCTAGTTCACATCAATTGGTAATCAGAGCTTCAGGTACACCGGCAGGTTCAATTTTACCCTAGTTTAGTTTGATTTCACCTTCGTCCTAGAGCCCACAGAAAAGCTAAAAAAATAGTGTTAGGTTTTTCCCCTATCCTGGAAACCACGTTTAGCCTTTTGCATAATTCTTTTCAGATTCCGTCGTGTTGAGTTTGTGTCCTGATCAAGGGCTTGTTGCTGGTTTAGATTGTGTTCTTTTCTAGTTTGTGTTGATCCCTCCACCCACCGCCATCCCGTATCACCATCAGTTTGCATCTTGTGTCCAATGAAACCCGAATTCGAGTAGCTTTCTTAAAACAGTCATAACTTTTGTATCCGAACTCGAAACAGGGCAAATTTTATATCTACGGAGAATGCCAGAAAATTTTAGATCTGTTTCATCCTAGCAAAGCTAGGTTCGTAAAAATTAGATTTGCGAAATTCGATCAGAAAAATCGAGTTTCCAGGCCCACAAGTTTTGATATGCTTTTTGGAGCACAATCCTAATTTTCTATAGGCCATATCTTTTATCCAATTGAGCTCAATTTTTTTGTGTTTATTGTTGTGTGCTCCTTGCTGAGAAAAAATATCAAAAGAGCAAAAGCAAGAAAAAAATTTGGACAAAAAAAAGAAAAGAAAAAAATAGCAAAAGATAAGAGAAGATATCAAAAAGGAGCACATAAGGAACACTCGATAGCTCTATTGTTTGTTGTGCCTTTTGTCTTGTCCGTATTTCCATTGCTATCTATTATACTTGTTTCTCCATTTTGTTATCACACATCTGGTATTTGGAACACGTTAGACCAGCAACGAGAGCAAGTATTTAGGACTATAATTCAACATTACTTTCTGTTTTTGAATTGTGTTCCACTCACATATTTAGCATGCTTGCCTTAACTCCACATATTTCTTCTGGACAGTATAAGTTTTGACCCCTGTAATCGCAGTGCTACGCCTTCCAAGTATCCTTGACCTTGCTGGTAAGAACCTTGTAAGAGCTTGAGAAGGGGTCTCCTTTTGCTGTGATCTTGAGAGGCACTACTTCACCTACTTAGTAGATTATTAGGGATAACTTTCACCGTTTGTTCCTGTTTTGTGTCTACAATGACAGGTTACAACACTCACCGATACAAGACATCAATGATGCATGAGCCACGCACTATTGCTGCTACACCTTCTTCCGCAGGTCGTTCTATTCTTTCTTCTCCACCTACTTATGATGGTATTGGTGCTGATGAGTACATTGAGTGGGAAAGTAAAATAGATAATATTTTTGCACACTGTCATATGTGTGAACGGAGGAAGATTAAGAATGCATCTAGTGTTTTGAGACATTTAGCATCAATTTGGTGGGAGTCTTTAAGTTCTTCAGATAAACCTCATACATGAAACGATATGAAAATTCTTATGAGAGAAACTTTTGTTAATTCATCTCTTATTTAATTCAGATGATGAGGAACATCAACTAGACCAATCTCCTATTATTTCTCCTGCTGTGCCTAACCTTTTGCAGGACAATACACAAAAGAGCGGGGATGACATGACAGAAAATGAGGTGCTCCCAGTCTCATATAAAAATTCAACACGTGATACTTCCGCTGACAGTGAGAGCAAAGGTAATGCCAATGATGCTAATCTCACAGAAGATGAGAGTTCTCTTGATGTGCTGAATTTTTCCACCAATCATGTTATGATAGAGCAAATATTAGTGGAACCTTCGCTTGATTTACCTTTGTCACAAGATGATTTGCTTGATGTTCCTTGTGATAAAGATGACTTGAATGATGATATTTATATTATTCCAATGCAACCATTAATGAATGAACATGCTATATGTATGTCGGAATCGAACACTACTGCTGAAAATAGACATGTTATTCATAATGTTAGTAATGTTGATGAGTTGAAATTGATGTCTTCTTTAAATACTTTGGGATACATTGAATTTGATGTTCTTTGCAATCTTAATTATATAGAGGAGAAACTTTCTGCATATGCTGATTTGCCATGGTTATCTAGACATACATATCATGTTTTTGGCAAATATAGCAACCAAGGACAATATATGGTACAACGAGTTTACATTTGTACAAATATGAATTCTTCTTTTGTTATGCAAAATAATGATCAATTAGAGGACTATAAAATCAACAATGTTGTCATGCCATATTCCTCTAGTTTTGCTTTACAATCCCAAGTGAAATCAAAGAAGGGGAGCATATGTTTCTTGTTAGTACTAATCTTTTGCAGGATAGTATTGACAAAGATCGTGTGTATTTTAATCGAGGAGACTACATGTTTGTAGGAGAAGGCGTGCTGCAAACCGAAATATGTGGTCATATTCTTTCTCCCAACATTGTCAATTTCCAATATTTTGGCAACCTCGTTTGTCTTCATGCTGTGCAGAATGGACTTCAAGCAACATCGACGCCGAGGACGGCTTTTCATCAAGAAGGGGAGGATGATGAGGACATGGCCTCCACACATATGACCATGCTTGGAGAATTACATGGAGGCCAAGGAGATCAGCAAGGGTATTCAAATCGAGAAGAAGGCCCAAAGCTTATCCGGTTCGAGTCACCAAGGTGGAGGCCCAAATCAAGTTCGAGTCCACCTCGGAATCCAGGACCAGTCTGCCTTGAACTGGTAACACAGGACGCATCCGGACTCCGTTTTCGATGATCCATATATGGATGGAAAGCTTATTTGATAAGGAAGCCAACCCAAGTGGTCCCACGTCAAAAGCTATTCGGAATCAACGGGAATCGTCGAAACAAGTCACCATCCAGAATCTGTCAGGGCGCTGTGTCGCCGTCTTTTGGGCCGTTTGGGCCTTGTAACGTGTCGGCACTCCCCAGGGACGTGAATAGGGGTCCTTGAACGTCCCTTAGGCTATATAATAAGTAGTCGCTGCCTACATTAGGGTTGGGTTTTGCTTAGATTATTCTGTTGATAACAGTTTCGCCGCCGTCGTCGGTTTGTGAGACCCCCAACTTTGTGAGATTAATCATTCATCTGCAATTTGGTTGCATTCCTTTGTGTTCTTGCGTATGTTCTCGATTCGCAGGCAAGGACTTAGCCTTCTTGGCGAGGTCGACCGTGCAACGCCGGTCGATAACCAGAGGAGTCGTGGTGCTGCGATTGCGGGGTTCAGAGCCGAGTTGTTCGGAAGCCGGATCGAATTGTGTCGTGACTCCACCAAATCGAGAGTTATCAGAACCTTTCGGAAGATCGGGACATGGCCTCCACACATATGACCATGCTTGGAGAATTACATGGAGGCTAAGGAGATCAGCAAGGGCATCCAAATCGAGAAGAAGGTCCAAAGCTTATCCGGTTCGAGTCATCAAGGTGGAGGCCCAAATCAAGTTCGAGTCCACCTCGGAATCCAGGACCAGTCTGCCTTGTACTGGTCACCCAGGACGCATCCGGACTCCGTTTTCGATGATCCATATATGGATGGAAATATTATTTGATAAGGAAGCCAACCCAAGTGGTCCCACGTCAAAAGCTATTCGGAATCAACGGGAATCGTCGAAACAAGTCACCGTCTAGAATCTGTCAGGGCGCTGTGTCGCCGTCTTTTGGGCCGTTTGGGCCTTGTAACGTGTCGGCACTCCCCAGGGACGTGAATAGGGGTCCTTGGACGTCCCTTAGGCTATATAATAAGTAGTCGCTGCCTACATTAGGGTTGGGTTTTGCTTAGATTATTCTGTTGATAACAGTTTCGCCGTCGTCGTCGGTTTGTGAGACCCCAACTTTATGAGATTAATCATTCATCTGCAATTTGGTTGCATTCCTTTGTGTTCTTGCGTGTGTTCGCGATTCGCAGGCAAGGACTTAGCCTTCTTGGCGAGGTCGACCGTGCAACGCCAGTCGATAACCAGAGGAGTCGTGGTGCTGCGATTGCGGGGTTCAGAGCCGAGTTGTTCGGAAGCCGGATCGAATTGTGTCGTGACTCCACCAAATCGAGAGTTATCAGAACCTTTCGGAAGATCGGGAACCCTAGTTCACATCACAGAGGCTGCCCACGGACATGCCCTGTTCGCTTAGCTAAAAAGTCATGGCTGAAAGTACTGTTCGCTGATTTGTTGTGAGAGAAAAACACTGTTCGTTGGCTAAAAAAGTACGCCTTATAAGACAAGCGAACATAGCAGAAACAGAAATAGAGGACGCATGGGCAGCCTCGATTCTGCCGAGGGATGGTCGCCGGCGGCTAGGGAGTGGAGCCACGGCCCAGCGGCTGCAGGCCGTGACCCTAGGTGGTCTCGACCTGGCCGGAGGCGGCCCATGGGCCTGCTAGCCATGGCTGCTCCGGCAACACCCTGCCTCGCTCGCCGCCTTGCCTGCGCAACTTCATCTTCGTCTCCTCGCTCACGTCGTGGATCGGGAATGACCCTGTGCCCTCAATTTGGAGGGACAGGAGTCAAATGAATATGCTTCGAATATATCTAGTAGGGACCGTCCCATCCTCCATCGACTCTGAATCAAACAATCCGAAAGAATCATGAGCCAGTGGCAATCAATTCAGGCTTCGTCAATTTTTTTAGAGATCAGGATAGGCAAGCCGGTTAATGTATATTACAATTTTTATTATGGTTGAGAAAAATTGGACAGCGGGTGAAGAGCGATCCTAGAAAAGCAGGGACACCGAGGGAGGAAGCACCAGAAGGCACCAAATGTCTACTAAATTGGTGGGATCATAGGCACCGGGTGTATAATAAATTGGTGGGACCATCACTAAAAAGTTTTTTTTATTTTTTTTGAGTTTTTATGTAACTAGTTGCTATGCACATGCGACACACTCGTGTCTATGAAAAAATTCATAAACATCAAAGGAACAGTAATGCCATTTTTTACAACCACTTTCATAATCATTGTCCTTCCCCATATCATGTTCATCTTCATACGTGTAGTAAAGTCCATCATATTATGAGACCTCCTATGGGGAGGAAGAAGTACCAAATGGAGGTGCAGTGAGCTTGCGTGAGCAGTGTCGGCGGCAACAACCAATGTGTATCGTCTCTTCCCCTCTCATGAGGGGGCGCATACCAGTTTGTGGCCATGAGCACGAACGTCCCTACGACAAGCAGAAAATGCAATTCTTTCACTGATCCAACTTATTTGTTGCAAGGCATAAGATAGAGTTACCTGGCAACCAATAAGATTGATATAACAATTGCTGCAACTATGGCAATTGCTACATGTTAAAGTAGCATCAACATGTAATAAATATAGATACAAATAATGGATAATACTGTTAAGTTCTGGTAAAGTGGTAATAAATAAAAATAAAAATATTTGATGAGCATGTAAGAGTTTAAACCTTTTCAGGTCCTTGACCTTGCTTTGATCTATAAGCTCCCAGCTTCAATGCCATATTTGAAGCCCCCAAGCATTCTAGTTTTTCCTCCAAAAATAAACCATATGTGTGAATGCATGAAAAATAATAACAAGCTGGGTATATTTCTGAAATATAAAGACAAAAAATAGAAGGAAAGTACATAAGAATATTAATGAGTCAAAGAAAACAACTGGTTAATTTAAATTGAAGAAATACATACCAATTGGGCTGGAATAATCATTGAAGTTTGATAACTACAAAACTTGCACTCTGTGTGTATAAAACTATAAATGTAAGAAACTCTTCACAGAATAGGATCACCTTCCCAAAGAAGTTCTGAACCCTGAAAAAATCAGTCCAATTAGAATTATTCTATAATTTAACAAACATCTGTACTTGATGGAACAATATATCAAAATTGCTAAAGTGTAATCAGCTAGAGAAGTAAACACAAAACAAAAATCTATTGTATTTGAGTCTTGAAATTAATGGGGATATCAGTGGTCAGCAAGACAGCAAGTAAGGAAAAAATAACTATAATACCCGAGATGGTTAGGGCCTTTTATAGGTCGCAGGTATAGGGCACCGGGTAAGAAAACGAACAGAACAACTCGAGATAATCTTGCGTGCGTGCGTTCGCTCGATGAAACAGCCCAAGGGTGGACGGGTTAGGAGACCGACGCGGGTACAGGGGCGGGTACAAGTTTTCTGCGTAGAAAAAAAACCCAGGCGAGGGGAGATTGCGTGTATAAATAAACACGCGTAAACAATAAACAGTTTTTCGGCTGGGACCACTTGTCAGATCACGATGAGTGATTTAGATGCGTTGGATCTGATTTTAAAGTAGATCTAAGGGATAAGAGTTTAGGTGAGTACGAAATATCAGGGTGAGAAGCTAATTTCAATTCCTTCGCTCTTGTATAGTATAGATAGAATAAGGGCAAAATGATAAATTTATAAAAGAAGTATATTGTTTCTTGTAGTATAGTTAAGGTGGATGATTGAAGTACTAGATTAATATCTTCCTCTTCTTACCACTCATAGTTCATTCCAGCTCTAGCACTCAACAGTCGATGTCATGGCAATAGCTCCGGCCACACCCACCCCGGAGTTTTCCCCACTCATGGCAATAGCTCTGACAAGTCCGCGGCTGCGGCAACATGCGAGGGCGACGACGAGGGCAGGGCGGTGTCAGCGAGGGCACACATACTCCTCCTCACCCGGCTCAATGAAAGTGGGACCGCGTAGATCCAGTGAAGGGTTTCGCTCTCCACCGTCGCTGAACGGACCAGCGAATAGGGATGGCGGCCACACGGCGCAGCACCTCAAATCCAACCTCCCCTCCCCATCTTTCCACGCCAATCTTGCAGCCTCCAAATCTGTGGCTGTTGCCCAGGTCCCTCCCTAGCTCCCTTTTTTAAGGTTCAAACAAAATAATTTTATCGATTTCGATTGGCCTTCGACCAGATCTGAAGGAGGATAGAAGGCAGTGAAGCTGGTGATGCGGGTGAACAGGGCATCGCAGCGGAGGCTGAGGGTTCGGTTGAAGAAGACTTCCACGGTAGTGATGGAGCTTGTCCGGGGATCTTGATGAAGACAAATGTGGTGTAGGAGGAGACTACAGGTGATGCGCGAGGACGATGGGTCGCGCCTTCTGGATCTTGGACTCCTCGCCGTCGTTCTTGACGGCAGTGGTGGTGGCTGGGGAGGTGCCGAAGCTAGGATGCGCGTTTGACACCAGCGTCGGCAGGCGATGACGTTGGCGGTGGGGCAAGGGCCGGGCAGCCACCGCGGTAAGTGATGGTGAGGGCAGGGCAGCATGGGGGGAGGACAGAGCGGCTACCGCGGCAGGCGACGGTGGCGGCGCGTGAGGAAGAGGGCGAGGGCAGGGCGGCTGCGAGGACGTGAAGGCAGCAAACCCTTTGCGTGGGCTAATCGGCCAGTGACCCTTCAGCGGGTGTGCGGGTGGGAGGAGGGGGCGGAGGTCAGGGCTGCAAATATAGGTTCACTTTTTATCGATCGAGTTGTTTCGATGAATATATCCATCTGATGAAGCTATAGCGTGGCGGCCTGTACAACTTTGGCTTTAGTCATTATTTGTTTCGTGTACCTGAGAATTGTTCTTCATTAATTACTTGGAGTTAGAATTTTTTTTCATATCATGTAAAAGCCATCCCTTTGTCACTAATGAATATATATATATGCTTTGTATATCGCAGTAGTTCCAGACTAGGACATTAGTTTATTGTCATATGTCATTGTTATTCTTTGTTCTATTATATCTCGGTTTTTTAAGGCACATACATGTTGGACCTATGTGCGGGCAGGGTCAGATTGTGCATGGGTTGTATTTTGTGTTAGCACTTAATCAAGTCTGCCTTAATTGGATCAATCCAATAGTTCTATGCATTCCATCTGGTGTTGGTTTTCTAAAAAAAAGATTCTTTGATACACCATAAAGTTATGCTGCCTTTTAATTCGTGGGAACATCAGTTGTTATTCTAGGAATGATGGGCAAGGATCATTTTTCAAACGATGAAATTACTATGCCTTGGCAACGCACGTGCATTCACTGAGTGAAAATAAAACATTATAAATGCTTGGACACGTATCTATATTATCTAGCCTATAATTAAGTGCCATTAGTTTCTAATCTAGTCCAATGTTTTAAGTTTTCCCATGTTACATCTTTCTTTGTTCCAAACATGTCTTCTTATATTTTTCATGCGTTTTTCCTATTCTATTCCTATGTTTCTTTCCATTCCTCTATATCATAATCCTGTATTTTAAATAGGACCTAAATTTTGTAACCTCTATGCCACTACCATCTAGTGTAGCAAAACAATGGATGGAAAGACTATTTTGTCCTTGGTCAATGGTAGTCAACGGTATCTTCTCTCCTGTCCTCCTCTAACTATTTATTTGGGGACAGAGGGAGTAGTGTATGTCGTCGAAGAGGCGCCGCGCATCGCTAGAACTATTTTATGCATGTCTGCAACAGCTTTATCTTGCACTCAGTTGTATTCTTACAATGTTCTTCTAGCACATGCCAATTCCTTCGATAGTTAAAATGGCGTGGCTAGTGCCCGGACTTCCAAATGCTAGCCCCCATCCGGACGCCCACGCCCGCTCCGCCTGCTGCACCTGTCCCGCCTGCCACGCATGCTGCTAAACCTGCCCCACCTTTTCCAAAAAAAAAAGCATGCCCCAGCCCGCATGCAACTGTTGCCCGCATGCAACTCTGCACCTACACGTCCCGCTTGCAAATCCTACATCTGCACACCCACCCCTGCATGCTAGTGCTCCTACACATACAGTTGTGCGCCTCGTGCCTGGTAATGCGCACGTAGGTGGGGACCGCTACGCCCGCGGGGACCGCATCTGCATACGCCCGCTTTCTATGCCGGCTAATGTTGCAACATAAAGCACTTCTGTAACATACATCTGAAATAGGTGAAACATTTTCAAACATACGTCTGCAACATATGTGTATAGTAACTACAACATCTAGATAAACATATTTAAAACATATGTTTGAAATAGATGAAATATTTTGAATAGACGCTTGCAACATGTATCTGAAACAGATGCAACACTGTAACATACGCAACATCCAGATGAAACATTTGCAACATAGGTCTGATATAGGTAAAACATTTGAAACATACACTTGCAACACGTAGTATAGCCACTTTCATCATATGCAATATCCAGATAAAATACTTGCAACATAGAGATGAATTATTTGAAACATACAATTGCAACAACGTGTATAGCCATTGCAGCATATGCAACACCAGATTTACTTTTTCAACATCCAGATGAAACATATGCATCTGAAACGCTTGAAACATACGGTTGCAACATGTGCTTATCTACTTGCTGCCGCCCAATGGAGGCCAGTTGATGCGGCACGGAGTACAGCGCGAGGCATGGGTGGGGTGTGCGGCACGAGGCGCGGGCGCACACGGCACAAGGTAGGTCTAGTGCGATTGTGGGAGGCATGGGGTGTAGAGGCGCACAACGCGAGGCGAGAGGTGTAGGGTGCACGCGACACGAGGCAGAGGCATGAGGTTTTTTAGGAAAGGTGCGAGGTGCAGAGGCACACAACATGAGGCGGGAGGCGTAGGGGCACGCAGTGGGAGGCGCAGGGGCGCTCAGCGCGAGACAGAGGCACGAGGTTTTTTAGGAAAGGTGCGAGGCGCGAGGTGCAGAGGCGCACAGCATGAGGCAGGAGGCGCAGGGGCGCGCAGCGCAAGGCGCGTCCATCCTATCCGTCCAGATGAAAGTCATGATAGTGGCTAACGCTCAAACGTCCAGACACTAGCCCTCGTTCGGACACCCGCATCTGCCCTACCTATTGCGCTCGTCCCGCCTGCCACGCATGCTACTAAGCTTGCCCCGCCTTTTCCAAAAAAAAGGCCTACCCCGCCTGCCCCGCATGCAACTACTACCTGCATGCAACTGCTGCGCCTACACACCCGCCCCTATATGCTAGTGCGCCTACGCATGTAGTTCTGCGCCTCATGCCTGATGATGCCTGCCTCGTGCCTGATGATGCCCGCCTTGTGCCTGGTGATGCGCATGCAGGTTGGGACCGCTACACCCGCAAGGACCACATCTGCATGCGCCCGCTTCCTACACTTGCTAATGTTGCAACATGAAAGCACTTCTGCAACATATGTCTGAAACATATGAAACATTTACAAATATACATTTGCAACATATGTGTATAGCAACTACAACATCCAGATAAACACATTTGCAACATGAAACAAATGAAACATTTTGAATAGACGCTTACAACATATGTCTGAAACATATGCAACATATGCAACATCCAGATGAAATACTTGCAACATAGGTCTAAAATAGGTGAAACATTTGGAACATACACTTAAAACATATATGTATAACCACTGTAACATATGCAATATTCAGATAAAACAGTTGCAACATACAGATGAATCATTTGAAACATATACTTGCAACATACGTGTATAGTCATTGCAACATATACAACAATAGATCTACTTTTGCAACATCTAGATGAAACATATGCAACATACAACTAAAACGTATGAAACATACGGTTGAAACATGTGTTCATCTACTTGCTACCACCCAATAGAGGCTAGTTGACATGGCTAGAGGAGCGCAGTGCCAGGCGCGGGTGACGTGAGGCACGAGCGAGGGTGCGAGGCGCGGACGGCTGAAACTCCTATATTTGGTGTTGGTAATTAGTGACAATACCTAGTGCTAACCACCGTGATCTAGCATGTATGTAATAGCACGATGGTGGTTGGAATATGGAGCTTGGATCAAGCAAAGGTGAATAAAATGATCAAACTCAAGTCATGGAGTTGGAACAAGGTGCAACAAGTGGATGCTCAAGGCAAAGGTATATGATAGGACTTTTTCGTTTTGCATCCAAGACACCATAGAGGGTGTGGATGACATAGGATACATAGCCATACTATGAAGAGGGGAATTCTCTTTGCAATTGAGTCCTACATGTGCCTCTAGGTGCCATTCTTTGATCATATGCATTTGGATAGAGCGCATCATCTTCGCCCTATATGCTTAACTTGAAAATGAGCTAAAATGTGTGCTTGAATGATCTACATACTTGGAGTAGCTCATACATGGATAGGGCAATCAAGAAATGAACTTAAAATCTTGAAATCAGCAAAGTCGTGAGTGTCGGACGTTGCACCAGATGCACTGCTTGGTGCATCGGACGCTGGCCGCGCGTCCGGTGACTGCGCCGCGCTGCAACCTGTCTGGAACCGAGCATCGGACGCACCGACGAGTTCACACCAGACGCTGGGTGAGCGTTGTTCATGCGTCCGGTAAAATGGTGATGTCGGCAGCCTCGCGAAGCTCTGCATGCACCGGACGCTGGAGTGTCCGATGACGCACCGTCAGACGCGTCTGGTGCGTCAAAACCGGCTCTGGACCCTTACAGGACTGCATTGGACGCTGAGCGCAGGCATCGGACGCGTCCGGTGGCTGCTGGATCGACCGTTGATCTTTGAACGAGCAGGGACACGTGGCGGCTACAGGAGCACCGGATGTTGCTGGGTGCATCCGATGCATGGGCGTCGGAGCATCCGGTGCCCCTGTAATTTGCCCAATGGCTCTATTCGAAGGGGTATCTCTATATACATATGTTGGCTGGCCATGGGAGCTTCTCTCTTGGCATTTTGACATACTTGTGACTCTCTTGAGCTAAGCCAACTCTTTCACACACATCCCAACTCATCTCCTTGCATTCGATTGCGATTCTTGAGTGAGATTGAGTGATTTAAGTGCATTAATCACTGCTTTGCATCTAGAGGCACTTGGGGGATTGTTTTGCTGCGAGTATTCTTGTTACTCTTGGTGGTTGTTGCCACCTAGACGGCTTGGAGCAGCGGTGGAGGTCTGACACGTGTTGGTAATTGTTCGTGGCCGACTCCGGTGAGCTTGTTGTGAGGGGTTGTTGTGGTTCCCCGGTGGAGCACCGAATTCCAACTCTAGTGGATTGCTCGTATCGGAACTTCTCACCATTTGGTAGGTTCTTGTGGCGCCTTTTGAAAGGTTCGGTGTGATACCGATTAGCCACCGAACCATGTGGTGTAGGGGGACATAACGGGGACTAGCATGCCGGCAAGCACGTGAACCTCATGATAAATCTTGTGTCTCAATTATACTTGATCAATTGGATTTCATCCCGATGATTGGTTACTTCACTGGCTATCTTGGTATTCACTTTGGTTGGCTCAATCATCGCACCTCGGTATAACTTTCAAATCCCCTCTTGCACTTACTTTATTATCTTCTTGTTTAGTTTGTTATTGCTCTTGTTTAGTTGCTAGCTTGTGTAGTTCTAGTTGTAGTAGCTTTGTAGATTTGCTAGCTTACAGTTTGTCTTGTGGCGGTTGTGTGAACCAAACTAGAATTGTCAATTGGATAGGTGGCTTGGATCACCCCATTTGGCTAGGTAAAACTCGCATCTCGCCATTTGTGTTACTAATTAAATTGTTTAAGTGATCTTTATAGAAACTTTTATTAGGCTATTCACCCCCTTTCTAGCCATCAAGACATTTCAACGGCGCACGGCGTGCGGCGGGGTGCGCAGCACAAGGCGTGAGGCACGGGTGAAAGCTCTATGTTTGGTGTTGGTAATTAGTGACAATGCTTTAGTACTAATCATATACTTAAGTTGTATATAGTATATGAGGATTAGTACATTCCAAGGTTGGTGGCAAGATGGACATGGTGATCATGATGGCCACACTTGGATTTGGACGCAACCCTACGTGATCAAGACAAAGGTATATGCTTAAGTGTTATGTCTTAGTAACCAAGACACCTAGTGGGTGTGGTTACATTATAGGATAGATAGTCGTACTATAAAGAGGGGAATGACGCGGCTATTGAACTCCTAAGTGCCTCTAAGTGTGCATTTCATAATCATATGCATTTGGATAGAACTAATAACGCCTCGAAAAATGATTATGAAAATGCTAACACACTAACATTTTTCGGGACAAAACATGATGGTACTTTCTCGCAACCACTAGGATCAAATATCAGAACCTTCATCCGAGACATCCCATCGTACTTGAATACCAAGAAGTCCATCGTTTTCAAGTCATGGGGAGTAACAAACGATTCCCACCCAGATTGAAGCACTGTTCTGCTCAAATTCTTTGCAACTTGAACATTGAAAGTATAATTGACAAGTGTTTCAAGGGTAATACTTCCTTCTATTTTGTGTCCGAAATGTTTAGCAAATTTACCCCGTATGACCTGCGGCAACAAGATTAACGAAGAACAAAGTTCAGATGAGGTAAGGGAGATGTATAAAATCTGCATCGCTGTATTGCAAGTTTGGTTGATATTATCACAGCTATTTATGTTTAAACAAGTGATGCACACCATCATATGATGAAACACTAAATTGATTCCAGATGCAAAACAGCTAGCAACTAAAGAATCAAAGAGTTGCTAGATCTTGATTAATTCAATTTCATTACTTGAAGCTGTTTGATATTAATGCTGCGAATATCTTTTTTTTAATCAAACTGCCAATATATCTTGTAAAATCAGTAAACATATATTTTGTCCCTACCCCATGGTACAGAAAGATTGCTGTAAAATAAAATTACTAAAATAGTCTTGTAAGTGATGTTAGTCTTAACATGCTAATAAAAATTAGTAACACAAGTTACTCCAGTTCTGAGAAGGTAATGACCACATTCCGGTATTCTACAAGCTGAATACCCGGAAACATAGTGTGCAGGAAAATTGCTCACCAATCTTTTATGGAAATCACCAACCAAAACCTTGAAGAAATGCTTGCCATGGTCATCTGTGTGGTCATTCCGGTGGTAGTTCGCATCCCTCTCCTTGCATCTCGTGGAAGGTTTTCTCATCTTGGTACCATATACCTGCATAAAATAAAAAACTTTGCTTTTTACCCTTTCTTTGTTAGCTATGATCTGTCAAATTTCCTCCAATTCTCCCCTTTTAACAATTTGATTTGACGTTCTATTCTTTATAATAAGGGACTTAAATGCATTAGGAAAAAGTCAAAATTACTCCCCTCAAGTTTGGCACATGTCCAGATTACCCACTAAACTTATATTTGGTTCAATTTACTCCCTCCAACTATTTCAGTTGGTCTAGTTTACACCTTAACATGGTTTGTTATTTTTGTTTTTCCACGTATTAGTTGAGTCTTAATATCAACTTTGGTGATATGACAGAGAACATCATAAGTTATGTTAGAAAAATATATCTTAACTTTTTGTCACTATTTTGATACCTTAGGAAATTTAACAATAAATTAACACTGGAGGTACAATATCGTTTAAAATATAATGATGAAAAATTTATAGTGCATTTTTCTAATACAAAATACAATGTCCTCTATTACCTCACAAAATTTAAAACTAAAATATAATTTGTACATAGAGAAACAAAAAAAGAAAAATCTCTTTTATAAGGTGTTAGTTGGACCAACTTAAATAGTTGAAGAGAGTAAATTGAACCAATTGTTAGTTTGGGGGTTATTTAAACATTGGCCAAACTTGGAGGGAGTAATATGGACTTTTTCCAATGCATTATAGAGAGGGAGAAACAAACTACATGAACGATCATCTGAGAGAGAGAGAGAGATTAGAAAAAAATGGAATTAACAAGGGGGACAGCTAGGCTACGGAAGAAACAAAAAGCACGAAACTTTAATGATGTATATGTTACAGGATCCTCGACTATCTAAATAAAAGAAATCGATAGAAGTCACTGAAGGAAAGACTACCTAAAGAAAAGAAATCCATAGAAGTCACCAAAGGACGAGGAGAGGTTACAGTGATTTGTGCAGAAACGTTTTCTACAGGGAGACGAGAAGAACAGGATGACCTTGCGCCCGTTCCACTTTGGAGACAGAGACGGAAGAATGCGAGAGCTTTTATTGGATATATATATATATATATATATATATATATATATATATATATATATATATATATATATATATATATATATATATATATATATATATATATATATATATATATATATATATATATATATAACCTATATATATGGAATCCACTAAGTGTCATTAACTGCTATTTCTCTCTTCTCTTGTGAAGCCACGCCATCACTAATATTTCAGCCAACCGATCTCAAGTAACTATGTTGATCCTGGCCATCCGTCCTCAATCCGACTAACAGTCACTCTGTTTAATTGCTTTTGCCGTACCATAAAAAACTTGCTCTCATTAAACATGCAAGGTTTGTGTTTCATCTCCCAATAATCAGTGTATTTGAATGCACGCTTTCTATCATATATGCCCTTTCTCATTCCTACATATGCATCCGACGCTGCCTATCATGTCCTTTTCCATTCCACTACATATGCATGCATACAGATACATGCAACATGCAATGGCCTTAATTTGTAAACTAATTTTCATAATCACCTTCCTATACAGCCTCCATTCCCCCACTCACGTAGTACATGGTGTCTTTTAGTTTCTACCATAATATCCTATTCAGGTTCTCTCTATATATAAATACAGTACTCCACACCAAAGGAATGGGCTCAAGCCTTCTTAATGTTGGTTTATTAATTTTGGCGGTGTGAGATCGATCAATCTACTTTTGTGCTTAATGAATTTTTTATCCACCGTTGTTTCTCACGACCAAACCTACTACATAAATTGTAACATTTAGGGAGGAAGTCCCATTTGTATTTTCTAAATTTCTAGAGAAGCTACATGTATGTTTGTTTGTATCATTGACCTTCATTTACTGCTTTGCTTGAGGGAAGAACAACTCACCTTTAATACTATATTTTTTATTTTATTTTTGTGCAGGTTTATAGTAGCATTCAAGATTTCACTCCCATGCATTTAAAACAAAATAATTGAAAACACTCCCGCACCAACGCACGGGAAACCAACTAGTTATATAGATGAGACCTACCAATTACCAAAACCCCCACGTCTGCATTTAATATCAGTATATCACCTACCTAGGAGTACTCTATAAAAAAATACAACCATGGTTGCATGCCTATTAAAGTGATTCACGCTTGACCAAGTATCAATTTTTTGTGAAGGGAAGGGATTATATTAAAACTCGGCACAATACATCCCAAATTACATATAAAAAAATTTTGAAATAAAAAATACACAATATTCTATCCACATTTCTTACATCTTGTTCTTCCCCAATGACATCCCTCGAACATCGGAGCCAAAGTGCACGGACATGCCTGAAAGGATCAAGATGCCCAAGAGGAGGGTGAATTGGACTTTTCTAAAAATTAATTGCAAGAATTAAATCCTACAAGCCGGAATTCACCCCTAGTGCCTACTTGTGTTCCTAGAGATTCTACCGGTAAAAGTTTTGCACCCTAGTTTCCAATCCTAGTCTAGCATGGCAATTCTAGGAAAGTAAATCAAGCAATGAATGTAAATACGAGAATATAAATGCTTGAAAGTAAGGGCAAGGAACACGGCGATGTTTTTCCGAGGTATCGGAGAGTCGCCACTCCCCACTAGTCCTCGTTGGAGCACCCGCGCAAGGGTGTAGCTCCCCCTTGATCCGCGCAAGGATCAAGTGCTCTTTACGAGCTGATTTTTCGACACTCCGTCGCGGTGAATCACCCAAAACCGCTCATAAGATGAGTTGGGTCATCCACAAGCTCCGTCGGATGATCACCAAACTCCCAATCACCACCAAGCTGTCTAGGTGATGGCGATCACCAAGAGTACAAGCTATAACTCTCACTTGACCACAATGAGTCTAATGAGAAGGTGGATGCACACTTGCTACTCTCTATTCACTAATGGAGGACTCTCAAGCTTTGATTCTCAAATCACAATCCTCACTAGAGCTCTTGCACTCCCTTGCACTCCAAAGTTGTTTCTCAGCTGAACAAATGAACAAGAGACCTCTAAAAGAGGTGGTGGGGATGTATTTATACATCCCACAGTCAAATCCAACCGTTACCTGCCAACTCAGCAAAATACGAGGTGACCGGACGCACCGGTCGAAGTGACCGGACGCGCCGGTCGCTCGTAACGGTCAAAACCTGAAATAACGGCTGAGTGACTGGACGCGCCGATCAGGGGTGACCGGACGCGTCCGGTCGTGCAGGGAGCTTACTGTACTCTGACCTGACGCGCGACCGCGTCCGATCAGTGATGACCGGACGCGTCCGGTCGTTAGAGTACCTTACTGGAACATGACCGGACGCGCCGATCACACTTCAGTCGCGTCCGATTAAGTGGTTTCCCTCAAGTGACACGTGTCAGCCTGAACACCGCGTCCGATCCTCGCAAGGGCCGCATCCGGTCGTCAGCGCTGAAACACAGTTAGCGGTTAGAACTGACCGGACGCGTCCGGTCAAGCCAGACACCGCGTCCGGTCAAGGGAAAACGCCTAAACACTTCGAAACGCGACGCAACTTGAACAAAGTTGCTTCCAACTGAACTTTGAGCTATTCTAGAGCTTCCTAGTGCTAAGTTAGACAAGTGTGCACCACACCTAAACATAAGACTCACCTAGGTCAAGCTACTCGCTCATGCTCCCCTTTATAGTATGGCCAAAGGAAAAAGCGAAGATCCTAACGACTATTCCAAATGTAACTCAACACCTTGACATCCGGAACCAACCGTCCTTAATCTTGACGTCAATCCTTTGAAAACTGAAACGATTTCCATCAAGGGGCATGAATACCATAGTGCCCAAAACAGTTATCATATCCATGACCTAACTTACCAAAGTTTCTGCAAAACACACGTTAGTCATGGTAATAAAGCGTTGTCATCAATTGCTGAAACCAACTCTCGGGGCCTAGATGCTTTCAATCTCCCCCTTTTTGGTGATTGATGACAACACCAAGATTCAGAAGATAAGAGTTGAGGATTTCGAACATGCTTGGTTCACATAAGCAAAAAACAATAAGCACAAGGGGTTAGGAATTGCTTATGTGCCCCAAGCCAAAAGAGTGTACTCATAAGATAAAACATAAAGCGTTAGTTCACAAAAAGATATAGCTCAAAAGAAATCAGAGTAAGGCACGGAAGCACAACCTTAGAGCTATAACGAACCAAGTGACATGATTTAAAAACGGTGACTCGATAGACTCAAAGTATCTCACACGGCCACATGTCACAAGAATGCAAGTGCTGGAATGTAAACATGATGCATGAATGTAGCGCATAAATAAAAACGAGAACCCTCTATCAAAACTCCCCCTGAATCTACTCTCTCTCCCCCTTTGGCATCAACCGCTAAAAACTAATCTAAGGATCTGACGGGGGAATAGACGGAGTCGAGTCGGGTGCCGAGGAGCACAGAGTGATCACGAACTGAGAAGTGTCTTCCTCGGACTTGGAGCTGTCAGGCTGACCCTCTGAAGAAGCACGCGGCTGTGAAGCGGTCTGGGTCTGAACAACAGGATCAGGTGCTGACGAAGTTGCAACTAGTGGAGCAGGCTCTGTGACCTGAGCCTGAAGTGAGCCAATAGCTGGGGGATCTGTCGAGGCAACTGACGAAGGTACTGTCTCTGTAGTGTCCGTCCCTGTCACAGGAGGAACAGCTGCCTCTGAAGCGGACAACCCTGAAGAAGTAGCTAAAGTAGTGTGCGAGGGCGTCGGCTGACCAGTCAACTCGCTATAGGCGTGGCACACTGAAATCAACAAACGGCGTGCCTGTCAGTAGGTGAGGGCAAGGCTGGTCTGAAGGAGTGAACCCTGTCTGAATAGGTGTGTAGCTCGGGGACTGAAATAACTGGGGGACCTGCTGCTGTGGAGAAGTGAACTAAAAGCTCGGTTGTCCCTGACTCGAAGGTCCACTAGACTGTAAGGCTGGAGTCAGAGCAGATGCAGGTGGAGGAACCCCAACAGTGACCAAGTGACGCAGAAGCTCCAAGTACTGCTGCTAGCTTGCTGCGTGCTGTCGCTGCATCTCGTACTGCTGTCGCTGCATCTCAACCTGCTGGCGCTGAATCTCAAGCTGCTGTCTCTAGAACTCGTCCTGTCGAGTCTGTATCTGAGCAAAAACGGCAGTTGTGTCCTAAGCCTGTCTCTGTAGCTGAAGCTCCTGTCGCTCCTGTGCCTGGGTCAGCCTCTCAAGAATAGCCACCATGGCCGGGTCTGAGCGGGAGGCTGAACCAGAGCCACCGGCCTCGTGGTCGTGAGGCCGAGGAGACCGATACCTGGGGATGGGCTGATAATCCTCGTCAGTGCTGTCAGAGGCCTCATCCTCAGCTAGATCAGCAGGTTGAGCATCTAGATCTGTAAGCTCTGCTCGGCATGACCATCAACAGTCGCGTCCTGCTCCGCTGCTGTCTCTAGCACCTCAGGTCTCTCTCGTTGTCCTGGTACTGGGGCCTACTCTCTGGTGACAGAAGCCCATAGCTAACAGATATCATACTCTGGAAAGGCAGTGGTAGTATCAGATATCTCAGCTCTTATCTCTGAAGGCAGCTCAAGTGCAGATCTGATGATGAAGCATATCCAATGAGCATAGGGCAGCTGACAGTGTCCCTTGAAGCCCTCTGCTAGGGTGTCCTCCATCTCACTTAGCATAAGATCCCATATATCAAACGGTGTCTGTGAGAGGAGGTGGTGTACAACCCACAACTGCATCCTGGCCAGTCCCTCTCTATAGCCCAGCCTAGAAAGAAGAGTACGTCTGACAATAGCATCAAGGACTCGGGAAAGCGGTGTCAAGCTAGCGGGTGTGCGATGAGACCCTTCGCCAAAAGGCTCATGGAAGCAGGGTCGGATCAGATCAGTAGGAGGCACTGTCCCGCCGTGAGGGCGTCTAGGTGGAGCTATCTGACCAAAGCAAAGCTGATGTATCTTCATGTCTGAAGCTGGGAGTCTGAGAATCTCCCGTACTCTGGTGCTGTACAGTCTGCGGTCACGGCCTTGGAATACAAAGTGTATGAACTCATGGGCCGGATCAATCCATAGTGAGGCATAGAACTCCCTGACCCAAGTGCCGTAGTATGCTCCTGTCCGTCTAAGAAAGTCAGATAAGCTCGGAAGAAAGGACAGGTGCGGACGAAGCTGCTCACCCACTACCTCAACAAGTGACTCAATGCGATAGACCCTCTGTGGTCGAAAAGCAATCCCACTGTCAACATAGGCTCTGTAGAAATCCTCCTGTAGAGGTGTATAGAATCCCTCTGAAGCTCTGGAATCCCTCTGAGGTGGGAACCACCGGCTGACCTCAACAAATCTCAAGCCCTGCACCTGACGTGCTGTAGCACCCCTCAAGTCAAAGTGCTCGACTAGGGGTGAACCTCGAGCCCTGGGAGGTGGACGTCCTCCACGACGCTGGCCCTCTGGCCTAGGAGTCACCTGAGCTCGTGTACGTGTGGAGCAGCGACGCGGTGGAGTCTGAGCTGGCTGCTCCTCTGTCTCCTCTGGAGCCTCTGTAGGTGGATCAACTGACATGTCCTCTGTCCCCTCGGTGCCCTCTGTGGTCTCTGTAGCCTCTGTACCGAGCTGTCGACCTTCAAGATGAAAGCGACGCTTGCCAATGCGAATACCACTGCTCCTGCCTCCCCTCTCTACCTGCTCAGCTGCATCTGCGACTGCCTGAGCGATCTCAGCATCAGTAAGGGTCTTCTTCTTCTTTCTGGCCATAACCTTTATGCGCTTACCACGTGCAACCTCAGACATACGGGGAGGACTCTCGTCCCCGTCACTAGGAGCACCCCCGGTGTTCTTACAGCAAACCATACTTACGACTGTCGGGAACCCTCTGAAAGATGGTGTACTGACACTCAAGAGGCTTGGCCTCAATCCGTATCCGCAGGCTTGGCCTCGGATTCAAGCACAGAACTGCAGTCACCCCGATACACCGACAAACTCGCTGAAAAGACGGAATAGATGGATCTACTATAAGCAACATATATAAACTAAAAGGTACGAAATCCTAAGTAGCAAGCATGTAAGATAAGATGTGAACGCAACGCGATGGCTACCTCGGATCGACGAGAAACCGGTGAAAAGAGGAGATGACCTTGTTTCGCGAGAGTTCCCCGAAAGCGCCGGACGAGCGCTGATTTGCCGAAACAAAAGATAATTAGAATCTCAAAGATGAAATTACGGCAAAACCTAACAAGGAGATCAAGGTAACGCGAAACAACCTCGCGAAGAAGACGTCACGCGAAGAAACCTCAACGACGAACGGCCAAAATCACGTTGTGCAAACCCTAGGGTTAGGGTTAGGGCAACACTTGCGACGGTGGCCGATCGGAGGCATGCGCGAGGTGAGGCAGTCAACGCCCGGAGGTGGAGCAACAGGCAGCGGGCAGCGGCGGCGGCGCGGCACAGCGGCGGTGGTGCAACACAGCGGCGGCGGCGGCGCGACACAGCACAGCGAGGCACGTGGCGCGGGCTAGGGCGACGCTGTGCGGGCAGGGATGGCGGCACAGCTCACCGGAGGAGGAGGGAGCACGGCGCGGTGGAGGAGAGCGGCGCGGCGGCGCTCCGGCGAGCTAGGGCTAGAAAACGGAGAGAACGGGCGATTAGGGCACGGGCGGCGGACGGATTGAAAAAAGAAAAACAGAGACGGAGGGTTATATGGGGGATCAGATCCGCTCGGCACGCACTGACCGGACGCGGTGGTCGAATGACCGGACGCGGTGGTGCAGCGTCCGGTCACACTCCAGTTAGCTCCTGGAGCGACCGGACGCGTCCGGTTAGGACTGACCGGACGCGGACAGAGTCCAGTCGAGGGTCATCCGAGAAAGTCATCACGAATGACCGGACGCGGTGGTGGTTACCGGGACCGGACGCGGTGGTCAACAACGACGCGTCCGGTGCAGCGTCCGGTCACAAGGTCAGGAAGAAGTCTTCGGGATGACCAGACGCGCTGGTGGTCGCCGGGACCGGACGCGGTGGTGAAGCATCACTGCGTCCGTGCAGCGTCCGGTCCAGCGTCTGGTCACTGTTTTTCGCCTTTCTTCAAACCGATCTTCAACGCGACTTCTCTCAATCAAGTTCCAATTCAAAGAGACTCAAATAAACACCAATTGGAACCTGATATGAGTGACCTCACTCAAACCCTCAAGTTTTTCAAAATAATTTGCCTTAGGCTAATAGTGTTTTTAGGAAAATAAGCAATAAACACTCGAGGAGCAACGTATGGCCATGCAATAGAGTTTGTGAACCCTTAGGAGCGTCAAATGCTCTCTCTATTCATGGACGAACACAGAGGTTGCTCAAAGCCAAACCGAAAAGAAACGACAAAGCAACAACCATGCATAGCATTCACCCAATCCGGATCTTGAAGAGCTTCTTCTATATTCTTAGGTTCAACACAAGAGACAAAAGAGTGATGTTCAACAAAAGAAGCAAGCTTTTGAGATCAAGTCATTACTCCCTTAGTAGAACTCCCTATGATAGAATCTTGTGGATGTGCTTGAAGTAGAGGTGAGTTTCTTCTATCAACCATTTGAGGAGGAGGATGGGGAGCATCAACATCTTGAGCTTGTGCCTCGACTTGTTCATGAGAGACATGAGTGTCTTCATTTTCAACTCTCTCATCCTTGTCATCATCTTGAGGCACACGTGATGAAGATGGTGGATCAACAATTTATACATCATCTTCATCATCTTTTGGCTTGATGTCTCCCACCGGCATGTTCTTCATTGCTCCCTCAAGGGTTCATCACCTACATCATCACAATTCTCAATTGCTCCTTGGGAGCCGTTAGATTCATCAAATTTCACATCATATGTTTCTTCAACCAAACCGGTGGCATGGTTAAATACTCTATATGCTTTAGACTTTGATGAGTAACCAACAAGAAAACCAATATCACAATGTCTTTGAAACTTCCCTAGGTGTTGACGCTTCTTGAAGATGTAGCATTTGCAACCAAACACCCGGAAGAATGATGTAACAGAACCGCCCAATTATACGAGATTAAGTAAGAAAATCATCCAACAGACGGACAATTTACCAAACTTAAGCCCGTATAACCCGGTAGTCTGTGAAATCTCGACGGATTTCAAACAATTTCACATCACAGCCAAGATCGTAATAAGCTTAGCGATTACCTTCATAAGTTACATAGTAGTTTGCGGCACAAAATACATCGGAGTTTAAACATAGTTATTACAAACCAGTTTCGCATAAAGTAGCGGAAGCATTAGTTCAAAGCGCGCACACACACAACTTTCCAAAATAAAGTGCCAGTTCGTGATCATCTCCCACAAAAGCATCAGGCGAGGAGTAGTGAGTGACCATTGCCCATGGTCCTAGGCTTCGCCCATCGCAGGGTAGAGACAGTTGATACAATAACCATAGTACATCTGTCCATCTGCAACAAGTGGGAACAAAGCCCTGAGTACGAGAAGGTACTCAGCTAGACTTACCCGACAGAACCAAAACAAAATGACTCCAAGGATCATGATAGGCTTTTTGGTGGGGTAGCTGACTCATTTGCAAGAAAGCATTTTTAACTTATCAAATCATTTACAAAAGCATGTCATATTTTAATTCTTTATTCCCCTGTCAACTATGTTTGCACTTATGCTAAAGTAACCATGTAATTAAGCAAGCAGGGATAACCATTGATAATTAACAATAATTACCATGTCATTTTCCACATAACTATCCAAGTGTTTCATCAGTATTACTACGATGAAGTAACTCAAGTCAAGTGTTCACTATCCAGTGAACGATGGCGATTCGAATCGATTATTGACCAGCTGGTAATTTATTCCTCACACAAACCTCACTCACCCGCTAAAGTGAGGTATTGGTCACCGAGTCAACCATTCAGGTAAAGTCGCGAGCTTGCCAGGAACCACATGTACCCGGGGGGCCGCCCGACTGCTCTTTGGCCTTATCATCGCGCCCCCGTTTCCTGCCACTACTGCTCCGGTACAGTGCGTTGCGGGCAATCCACTCGGCCCGAATAATCTCCCGGCTTCGCGGTCGAAAGGTACTTTATTCGGCCAGCTAAATGTGAGGCATGCGTTCAACATGACCCGAGGCCCGACATCGGATGGTCCTTAACCGACACAGACGGAAGACACTACAGTCCAGAACCCTGCAAGCTTCCGCCCGGTCTCAAATTCATTTCCACACTTAGTTATTCTCACATGACATTCTTTCACATAAAACCAGGTAATCCCCT
The DNA here is from genome assembly GCA_022457205.1 of Saccharum spontaneum. Classification (NCBI taxonomy): domain Eukaryota; kingdom Viridiplantae; phylum Streptophyta; class Magnoliopsida; order Poales; family Poaceae; genus Saccharum; species Saccharum spontaneum. Next base: position 23,500,366 of record CM039579.1, read on the forward strand.
ATAGCTCGCGGATGACAGGCAATCACCCGACTTCTACCGGTCTAAGCAAGCTAAGCAATTATTGACCGCGGACACCAGGGTAACAAGGATCGGGTAAAACAAGGTGAAACAAGGTATAATGCAGCAACGTTTGCAAACAACTCCTAAACTTAATGCATCAGATTAAGTTAAATTAATAAATAATTATTTGCAAACCGAGGGAGAAATGCTCCGGGGCTTGCCTCGCTCGAAGGAGCTGGGACGATGGTCAGGGCACTCCGGAAGCTCTTCACCGGACTCCTCTTCTGCTTCTGCTGGTTCCGGCTCCGTCACCTCGGGCTGTTCCTCTGCGTCCTCGGGAACTACTGCCGGAACCACTTCCTGCGATCCTGTATGATGCAGAAGTATGAGTGCAACATGCATAGGTGCATTGCAGAGGTGACATGAGATGATGATGATGCGGAATGCATGCGATGTAATAAATATGTTACGTTATCGGATTATGTGGAACTTATGATTCTTCTACAAGGTAGTCTACGTCATCCAAGAACATGTACTCGAAAACTACCAACACTATTCCCTATCATGCGAGAGTACTTGACAAAACAAGATGCTTCAAAGATACACCAAAGCATATTTTACTAACTATCTTTGCATTAAGAATGAATAGAAACCCTAATTAGCCCTATGGTTGAACAGCAACACATATTTTAGTAGCTCAGAAAATTCTTAGAAAATTACAGTGGATTACTAATATCAAGAATAGTTTGACACAAGATTTTTACTGCATTTGGATAACTAGAACTGCCTATACAAAAATAACAAACTAAGGCCTAAAATAGATATTTAAAATACTTTACATTATGAAAAGTATCAAACAACAGATTTAGGAATTTTCCTACTATCTATTCCCTAAACAAACACTATAGAAAAATTATCACTTGCATGTTTTATTCAAATTTATTTAAATAACAAAAATAACAAATATTAGTGATAGAAAGCAATTGAACTGCAACTATACATTTTTCTACAGAAAACCATGATATAAAATTTTCCTAGCAAGTACATGACACAAAAAGATTAATAAATTTGGAATCATATTTTTCTGACCTTTCTAGGATTTATTAAGCATTTAACAGAAAATAGCCATTTTACTAGTTAATTAAAAACTCTACAGAAAAGTATCTCAAATTTGACATGCAATAATTTTATATCATAGATCTGGTCCCAAAGAGTCTATAGAAATTTATTTCACCATTTTTGGAGCTAAAATGAGCAAGTTATAAATTTTCTAAAGCATTTATACATTTTCTGAAAATCAATTTCGAAAATCCTTTTTAAACTCCAGCCGCTGGACTGCAAGGTGCACCCGGCGACCTGTACACGCGCGCGCAAAGAGAGACAGACAGGCGGGCCCGTGGGTCAACTGGGCCCCACGCGTCAGCCGCTCCGAGCCAAGGGAGGGCGCTGACCGCGCGGATCTCGACGGCGGCGAGGTCGCCGGCGACGAGGTCACCACCGTCGTGATCACCAAGACGAGGCGGTCTCGTTGAGACAAACGGCATGACCGGAGGGGCTCAAAATCGAGCTTGCCCACGGCCATGGCGGCTCGGCGGCGCTGCTCGCCGGCGGGAGCGCCTCTCTGGCCACGGGGCGGCACGGAAGACGGCGTCCGAGCACCGGGAGGACGAGGCGAACGGAATGGTTGCACGAGCGAGGGAAAAGAGGGAGCGGATGGGAGGTTTCCACGGAGCGGAAAACCACGGTGAGCTCGGCCGGAACTCCGGCGAGCGATTGGTGCGGCTGTGGGGCTTACCGCGGGTGATTGAGGTGAGCACGGGCTGCGCCAGAGAGAGAGGAAGCTCGGGGCGAGGTGGAGCGGATTGCGGTGAGCGGAGGTCGTCGGAACGCGCGTGTCCGGCGAGCGCGCGCGGTGGCGGAGGCGGAACCGCTGCTGCTGCGCTTGGTGAAGGAGCAAGACGACCGAGCGGAGGGAGGAAGGGCGAGGCGCTGCGGGGGGGTTAAGGAGCGAGCGCGCGCGCTGGTGGGGGCGACCGAGCGCCACCCGGCCGGTGCTGCCGGCATGCGGCCGCCACGCGGCGAGCACGCCCTGCCGGGGCGCCAGCGCGCGTGGGCGCGGGCGGGAAGAAGGGAGAGGGGGCCGGCTGGGCCGGGCCGAGGCGGGGCGACGCGCGCGCGGGCGCGGGAGTGGCGCGGGCCGCATCCGGACATGGGCCGAACAGGAGGCGGCGGCCTGCTAAGGAAAAACCGGATTTTTTTGATTTTTCAAATTCAAATTTAAATGCATTTCAAACTTCAAACCACATTTTGAACAAGAAGAAGACATTTTATGAAATTGGCCCAAAAATAAAAGTTGCTCAAAATTAAATTCTCTACAACTTTGATTAAGGGGCCAACTGAAAATTCTTGATAGATTTTGAATGGCAGAATAAGAGCTAAAATAGGGGATAATTTTGAATATTTTTCATAATTATTTTTGAACAAGTTTTGACAAAGTTTGGGTCACCTAGCTGCTCCAAAATTTTGAACTAGAACTCCAAGTGATGTAAAATTTATAGCTGCAAGATTTTTGGTGCAATGTGATTATCATATTAATATAATTCATCACATAGTTATTTTCAAGCTTTCGTTTAAATCAATTTATAAATTATCACACATGATTATAATGTTATGAATGCGGTGCAATATGAGTGCTATGCAAAAATGCATTGCGTAACACCGGAGTGTTACAGCCTTCCCCCCTTATAAAAATCTCGTCTCGAGATTTGGGTTACGAACCATTTATTATAAAAATCTTCGTATGCATTCTTTAAGTATTCACCCGTTTCCCAAGAAGCATCCCCTTCATCGTGATGACTCCATTGTATCTTATATGTTTTCACCACACTGTTTCGAGTAGCCCTTTTCTTGGTATCCAATACTCGAACTGGCTGCTCACGATACACCAAATCTGACTTGAGTTTTATGCCTCGAGGTTCAATCCTTTCCTCTGGAACGCGCAAACATTTCTTGAGATGTGATACATGAAAAACCGGGAATATAGCACCCATTGACTCTGGTAACTCCAATTTGTAAACCACAGGACCCTTCCGTTCCAAGATTTTGTAAGGTCCTACAAATCTGGCGGCCAGCTTTCTGCGCACACCAAACCGTTTCTTTTTTATTGGCGTAACTTTTAGATAAACATAGTCACTAACTTCGAACACAAGCGGTCTCCTTCTCTTATCTGCATAACTTTTCTGACGTGACTGAGCCGCTCTCATATTCTGCTGGATGATATGAACTTTCTTTTCGGCTTCCTCCACGAAGTCAATACCATAATACCTTCTTTCTCCTGGCTCAATCCAGTTTAAAGGTGTTCTACACTTTCGGCCATACAGAGCCCCGAAAGGTGCCATCTTGATACTCTCTTGATAGCTGTTATTGTATGCGAACTCTGCTAACGGTAACCATGACTCCCATGAACCTCTGGAAGACAACACACAAGCTCTTAACATATCCTCTAGAACAGCATTAACTCTTTCAGTCTGACCATCTGTTTGAGGATGATAGGCAGTGCTACGAATCAGACTAGTCCCCAAACCTTTGTGCAAATGCTCCCAAAAGTGAGCAGTGAACTGTGACCCTCTGTCAGACACTATAGTCTTTGGTATGCCATGCAATGTCACAATCTCTGCAATATACTTCTCAGCATATTGAGGTGGTCTATATTCCGTTTTGACAGGCAAAAAGTGGGCTGTCTTAGTAAGACGATCCACAATTACCCAAATAGAATCGTGACCCTTTTGAGTAGTGGGTAGACCCGTGATAAAATCCATACTTATGTCATCCCACTTCCAACTCGGTACTGACCAAGGTTGTAACATTCCGGCAGGCTTCATGTGAATTGCTTTCACTCTACAACAGGTGTCACATCTGGCTACATACGCTGCAATCTCCTTCTTCATCTTGGTCCACCAATAACGAGGTCTTAGTTCTTGATACATTTTACTGCTGCCAGGATGAATAGACAACTTAGAGAGATGAGCTTCATCCATAATTTTATTCTTAAGCTCTCTATCCTTTGGAACAACAAGACGGTTGTCGAACCACAACACATCTTGCTCATCCACCCTGAAGTGTTTCGAGGGTTCTTCTTGAATCTTCTTTTTGATGTGGAATATCCCTTTGTCTGCTTTCTAACCTTCTATAATCTTACTCTCTAAGGAACAACTGACCTGAATACTATGTAGCACGGCAGGGTGCATTAGATCGAAACCATCTTCCAGTAAGGGTTGCATATTCAGACAATGCGACTTTCTGCTTAAAGCATCAGCTACCACATTGGCTTTCCCAGGGTGATACTGTACATTCAAGTTGTAGTCTTTGATTAGCTCTAACCATCTTCGCTGCCTCATGTTCAATTCTGGTTGGGTGAAAATGTACTTGAGACTCTTATGATCGGTGAAAATGTTGCACACATTACCCAGTAAATAGTGTCTCCAAATCTTTAAGGCATGCACCACAGCGGCAAGCTCAAGATCATGTGTCGGATAATTGATTTCATGTTTTCTCAACTGCCGGGAGGCATAAGCAATGACTCTTCCTTCTTGCATCAGCACACATCCTAATCCTGTCTTTGATGCGTCACAGAACACATCAAAAGGTTTCTCGATGTCGGGCTATGCCAGAACTGGAGCAGTGGTCAATAGTCTCCGCAAGGTATGGAAAGCTGTCTCACACTCCTCTGTCCACACAAACTTGTGATCTTTCTGTAACAGACTTGTCATTGGCTTGGCAATCTTCGAGAAGTCTGGGATAAAGCGGCGATAGTAACCAGCTAACCCTAGGAAACTCCTGACTTCTGACACTGTGGTTGGAGTCTTCCAATCCATAACCTCTTGCACTTTACTCGGATCTACAGAAACTCCATTCTCAAATAGAATATGACCGAGGAAAGGAACTTTCTTCAACCAAAATTCACATTTGCTGAACTTAGCATATAACTTATGATCTCTCAGCCTGGTCAAGACAATTCTCAGATGCTCTTCATGATTTTTCTCATTTTCAGAGTATACTAGAATGTCATCAATGAAGACAACTACAAACTTATCCAACTCTGGCATGAAAACCGTATTCATCAGATACATAAAATATGCAGGAGTATTTGTTAGTCCAAATGACATAACAAGATACTCGTACAACCCGTATCTGGTAGAAAAGGCGGTTTTCGAAACATCTTGTGGTCTAATCTTTATCTGATGATACCCAGACCTTAAGTCTATCTTGGAGAACACTCTAGCCTTAGCTAACTGATCAAACAGAACGTCAATATGAGGCAAGGGATATTTATTCTTGATGGTTACAGCATTAAGAGGTCGATAATCCACACACATCCTGAGAGTACCCTCTTTCTTTTTCTTTACGAACAAGGCAGGACATCCCCATTCAGACTTACTTGGGCGGATAAACCCCTTCTTTAATAACTCTTCCAACTGTTTCTTCAACTCAGCTAACTCATCCGGAGGCATCCGATAAGGTCTCCTCGAAATTGGAGCTGTCCCGGGGATCAACTCGATTCCAAACTCAACATCTCTATCTGGAGGAAGGCCAGGCAACTCGTCTGGAAACACATCCGGGAACTCACACACTACTGGGATCTGATGGATAGGAGCAACTTCCATGGCACAGGTCACACTCACAAGATCTGTTCTTTTAGGCAATGGTACCTGGAAAGTACCCTCTGCCTGGGGATCTTTAAGGGTAAGCATCCGACTGCTTGTATCTATGACTGCTTCCCAGTCTTTCATCCAGTTCATTCCTATTATTACATCCAAAACTAGTCCAGGCATAACTACCAGGTTCACTCGAAACTTCCGACTACCTAACTCAAGGGTTGCCCCTCTAACCATCTTATTGGTTAACACATCAGCTCCTGCTGAACTTATGCGATAACCATAACTCAATTCTGTGCACAGTTGTTCATGGTTCCGTGCAAATGCTTGACTCATAAAAGAATGCGAGGATCCAGAATCAAAAAGAACAACTGCAGGGTGATGGTTCACAAGAAACTTACTAGCAGTTACAGGCTCTCCCTCAGGAACTTCATCAATGGTGGTGTGGTGCACACGAGCATTGTAAGTCTGTTGCTTCTTTTTAGGCGGATAAGGGCAGAACTTTGAAAAGTGTCCTGGCTGACCACAGTTGTAGCAGGGCCCTTTCACTGTACCAGCAGACCCTATAGCTCCCTTGGAGTTGCTCTGTTCTGCAGCTGCGTTGGTCCTTGTTGGCGGCACTGCCATCTTGTACGGTTTCTGTGGTCCCTTGTAGTTCTGGGTTTTATGCTGCGGCGGCCTGAACCTTGCACCAGGTGCGGACGGACGATAAGATGAACGATTTGCAGTGACAACTCTGGACTGGGATGGTCCTGACTCAAACACTCTCTTGCGATTCTTGGATGCGGTGTAGGCGTTATTGTTCTTTTCTTGCTTCAAACAATCACTGATAAAGTCGTTGAATCTGTTGCGGGTATTGGTACCCACATGCTTCATCATCTTCAGACTTAACCCTCTCTTGAAGCTGGCAATCTTCTTTGCATCTATGTCAACCATGTCTGGAGCATAGCGGCACAAGTTATTAAAGGCATGCAGATACTGGGTCACCGTCTTGGTACCCTGATTCAAGGCTAAGAACTCTCCAAGCTTCATCTCAACCAACCCTGGGGGAATATAAACTCCCTTAAAAGCTTCAGTGAAATCTCTCCAAGTAATCTGGGCATTGGGAGGAAAAGTGGTGCGGTGATGCTTCCACCACATTCCTGCTGGTCCCTGTAACTGATGTGCAGCATATTCTGTTTTCAGAACTTCTGTCAGCCTCAACACACGGAACTTATCTTCCATGGTGTTGATCCATTCTTCGGCACCGAGTGGCTCTGCTGCTTCCTTGAAAATAGGTGGCCTAGTATCCATGAAATCCTTGAAACTGTTGTACTGGTTCACTCCATGGCCACCACCTTGATTATTACCTCTTTGAACATTTTCAGCGATGGTACGTAGAAAATCTTCCATATTCCTCTGTGACTGTTCAGTATTGCGTTGACTCCCAAGAAACTGTGTGAAGAACATCTCTGCAGTGAGCGGCGGAGGAGGGGGCAAATGTGGCTCTGGCCGTGGTTCCTGGTGGTTGACGTTGTTTGCACCACTTCCACCAGCTCCTGCACCATTGCCACCAGTCTCAGCGGCTTCGTACGTGGCACGACGAGTGTTGGCCATCTGCATGTTTCATCAATAAGCAACGATTGAGTGAAGTCGTAGAATTGTGTTCGAATGAACAATCATGCCATACTGAATTCATTGGAGAGAACAAGTCATACAAGAAAACAGAGGCGCAATAATTTCATTCCAATTAAACAACAGCACCAATTAAGTTACTTCAAATGCAACATCGCGTTCCATACAACCACGTTGCCAGCATACACACACTGGACTTTTATGCGTTCGGATATCGCATACACAACCAAACTCCAAAGATCGTCAGCCTCAAGGTCGAACAGGATACAACATGATACATGGGAACCAAAAGAAGGCCATCGCGTCAAGCCTAGCTACTAACGCAGGACACTATCCTACTCCTCGGGGCCGTCGTCGAGGTCGGAGGCGTCGCCATCGCTACCTTCAGCAGCAGCGTCGTCATCGATGTCCATCTGAGCGGCGTTTGGAGGAGCATACGGGCCCATCCCGTTGTAGAGGGCATGGAACTCTTCATGCAAGTTGGCATTGTACTCTTCTAGCTCCTTGACCCTCTGCCTCAGAAGGTCCCTCTCGTTCCAGGCTTCATTCCTTTCTTGTACTAGCTGTTCCATCAGGCGGTCTGCATTTCTGTTGGCCTGAGTCAACCTCTGTACCTGCTGCATGGAACTCTCGCCTCTCTCGAGAGCTCGGTCCCGCTGCAAGCTCATGTCAGCCAACTGCTCCTGCAAGCTAGCTATGGCACGTGCTTGCTTCTTCTTCTGTTTTCTTGCTTCAAGCCGATCATCACCGCGTAGGCCAGTCAAAGTCCAATAGGTATTCTCCAGACCTTGATATGCTCTGATGGCTGCATACATGGCACTCATGGTGTGGTTGTCGCTAGCCCGTCCTTCACTGGGGCCTCTAACTAGGGCACTTCCTTGTGGCTGTACCCAAATGGCATCGCGAGGATCATCTCTCGGGAAAGTACCGGCCAAAGCTGCTGCCAACTCATTGGAAAATCTGCTCATGATGTCTCGGATGACGCGAAAAGCTGCGCCCTCTGCACCCTCGACTGGAGTGCGTCCTTCAAACTCCAGATGCCAACCATCCCAATCTGGCGCATCACCAAGAGCAGGGACGGTGATCTCCACAACAGCAAGTCCATCTTCAGCTAGCTGGCTGTCGCTCCAAGAGTAAACTGGCTCTTGACCCTCCGGGTACCCCACATCATGGAGCACTCTCCAAAGCAAGGTGGGCATGCCAAACTTGCTTAGAAAAGTGTCCGTGTTGCGGTGCTCCCGCGGGGCCAGCTGACGACGGGGTGCTCTTCCGCCAGTGGACTTACGGGCAGTCTGCTTCGTGCGGGCCATCTGTAGCACAAGTTTTAATTACCCGGTGAGAACATATTTTAGTTGAGGTCACTTTTATCAAAATGGGATAATCCTTTTATAAGGGGAGGAATGCATGACAGGAATGGAATGCACAGGCAATATGATGCATGCACGAGTCTTACGTTCTCACAAACTTATGAAATAAAAGCATCTAACGGTGAATTCGGTGGCATACAAACGATCTCTCATATACGTAACTAATTCGGTCTACACGATACGCTGTTATGTACCTGCAGAAAACTTCATTTCAGCCCATTCCCCATGAATGCATGAAAGCAGTAAATCTACCTACACGCTTTACACGAATCCCCAGATGCGTGTACAACGGTAGTAACTACCCAAACACATCGTCCTATTGATGGCATCGCCTCAACGGACGGAACACCCACACATGCGACACTTTCATAAGAACATGTGTAAAACATGTAATTATCAAGTATCATATAAGCACTTTCCCTAGATCGGCGGTGTATCCGATCATGCTCTCACAGCTCACACTTACCGAAGCGTAGAGGTAACTGATCCATACATTACCACTCAATTAAGTGGCACTCATACAATAGCACGCCGTATGAGCAACGAAAAAGGAATATGGTGCAGAACCCCAAGTTAGTACTTAAATAGCCACCTAGAGTCCTTAACTGGGCATATAGGATATGACCACTGGCACACTTTTAGTTTAAAAATCACACTTTTTAAACAGAGTTTTGTTTTAAATACACTTATGAACAGTAATTACGCTAAACCTTGCTCCGATGCCAGCTGTAACAGAACCGCCCAATTATACGAGATTAAGTAAGAAAATCATCCAACAGACGGACAATTTACCAAACTTAAGCCCGTATAACCCGGTAGTCCGTGAAATCTCGACGGATTTCAAACAATTTCACATCACAGCCAAGATCGTAATAAGCTTAGCGATTACCTTCATAAGTTACATAGTAGTTCGCGGCACAAAATACATCGGAGTTTAAACATAGTTATTACAAACCAGTTTCGCATAAAGTAGCGGAAGCATTAGTTCAAAGCGCACACACACACAACTTTCCAAAATAAAGTGCCAGTTCGCGATCATCTCCCACAAAAGCATCAGGCGAGGAGTAGTGAGTGACCATTGCCCATGGTCCTAGGCTTCGCCCATCGCAGGGTAGAGACAGTTGATACAATAACCATAGTACATCTGTCCATCTGCAACAAGTGGGAACAAAGCCCTGAGTACGAGAAGGTACTCAGCTAGACTTACCCGACAGAACCAAAACAAAATGACTCCAAGGATCATGATAGGCTTTTTGGTGGGGTAGCTGACTCATTTGCAAGAAAGCATTTTTAACTTATCAAATCATTTACAAAAGCATGTCATATTTTAATTCTTTATTCCCCTGTCAACTATGTTTGCACTTATGCTAAAGTAACCATGTAATTAAGCAAGCAGGGATAACCATTGATAATTAACAATAATTACCATGTCATTTTCCACATAACTATCCAAGTGTTTCATCAGTATTACTACGATGAAGTAACTCAAGTCAAGTGTTCACTATCCAGTGAACGATGGCGATTCGAATCGATTATTGACCAGCTGGTAATTTATTCCTCACACAAACCTCACTCACCCGCTAAAGTGAGGTATTGGTCACCGAGTCAACCATTCAGGTAAAGTCGCGAGCTTGCCAGGAACCACATGTACCCGGGGGGCCGCCCGACTGCTCTTTGGCCTTATCATCGCGCCCCCGTTTCCTGCCACTACTGCTCCGGTACAGTGCGTTGCGGGCAATCCACTCGGCCCGAATAATCTCCCGGCTTCGCGGTCGAAAGGTACTTTATTCGGCCAGCTAAATGTGAGGCATGCGTTCAACATGACCCGAGGCCCGACATCGGATGGTCCTTAACCGACACAGACGGAAGACACTACAGTCCAGAACCCTGCAAGCTTCCGCCCGGTCTCAAATTCATTTCCACACTTAGTTATTCTCACATGACATTCTTTCACATAAAACCAGGTAATCCCCTATAGCTCGCGGATGACAGGCAATCACCCGACTTCTACCGGTCTAAGCAAGCTAAGCAATTATTGACCGCGGACACCAGGGTAACAAGGATCGGGTAAAACAAGGTGAAACAAGGTATAATGCAGCAACGTTTGCAAACAACTCCTAAACTTAATGCATCAGATTAAGTTAAATTAATAAATAATTATTTGCAAACCGAGGGAGAAATGCTCCGGGGCTTGCCTCGCTCGAAGGAGCTGGGACGATGGTCAGGGCACTCCGGAAGCTCTTCACCGGACTCCTCTTCTGCTTCTGCTGGTTCCGGCTCCGTCACCTCGGGCTGTTCCTCTGCGTCCTCGGGAACTACTGCCGGAACCACTTCCTGCGATCCTGTATGATGCAGAAGTATGAGTGCAACATGCATAGGTGCATTGCAGAGGTGACATGAGATGATGATGATGCGGAATGCATGCGATGTAATAAATATGTTACGTTATCGGATTATGTGGAACTTATGATTCTTCTACAAGGTAGTCTACGTCATCCAAGAACATATACTCGAAAACTACCAACACTATTCCCTATCATGCGAGAGTACTTGACAAAACAAGATGCTTCAAAGATACACCAAAGCATATTTTACTAACTATCTTTGCATTAAGAATGAATAGAAACCCTAATTAGCCCTATGGTTGAACAGCAACACATATTTAGTAGCTCAGAAAATTCTTAGAAAATTACAGTGGATTACTAATATCAAGAATAGTTTGACACAAGATTTTTACTGCATTTGGATAACTAGAACTGCCTATACAAAAATAACAAACTAAGGCCTAAAATAGATATTTAAAATACTTTACATTATGAAAAGTATCAAACAACAGATTTAGGAATTTTCCTACTATCTATTCCCTAAACAAACACTATAGAAAAATTATCACTTGCATGTTTTATTCAAATTTATTTAAATAACAAAAATAACAAATATTAGTGATAGAAAGCAATTGAACTGCAACTATACATTTTTCTACAGAACAACCATGATATAAAATTTTCCTAGCAAGTACATGACACAAAAAGATTAATAAATTTGGAATCATATTTTTCTGACCTTTCTAGGATTTATTAAGCATTTAACAGAAAATAGCCATTTTACTAGTTAATTAAAAAATATACAGAAAAGTATCTCAAATTTGACATGCAATAATTTTATATCATAGATCTGGTCCCAAAGAGTCTATAGAAATTTATTTCACCATTTTTGGAGCTAAAATGAGCAAGTTATAAATTTTCTAAAGCATTTATACATTTTCTGAAAATCAATTTCGAAAATCCTTTTTAAACTCCAGCCGCTGGACTGCAAGGTGCACCCGGCGACCTGTACACGCGTGCGCAAAGAGAGACAGACAGGCGGGCCCGTGGGTCAACTGGGCCCCACGCGTCAGCCGCTCCGAGCCAAGGGAGGGCGCTGACCGCGCGGATCTCGACGGCGGCGAGGTCGCCGGCGACGAGGTCACCACCGTCGTGATCACCAAGACGAGGCGGTCTCGTTGAGACAAACGGCATGACCGGAGGGGCTCAAAATCGAGCTTGCCCACGGCCATGGCGGCTCGGCGGCGCTGCTCGCCGGCGGGAGCGCCTCTCCGGCCACGGGGCGGCACGGAAGACGGCGTCCGAGCACCGGGAGGACGAGGCGAACGGAATGGTTGCACGAGCGAGGGAAAAGAGGGAGCGGATGGGAGGTTTCCACGGAGCGGAAAACCACGGTGAGCTCGGCCGGAACTCCGGCGAGCGATTGGTGCGGCTGTGGGGCTTACCGCGGGTGATTGAGGTGAGCACGGGCTGCGCCAGAGAGAGAGGAAGCTCGGGGCGAGGTGGAGCGGATTGCGGTGAGCGGAGGTCGTCGGAACGCGCGTGTCCGGCGAGCGCGCGGTGGCAGAGGCGGAACCGCTGCTGCTGCGCTTGGTGAAGGAGCAAGGCGACCGAGCGGAGGGAGGAAGGGCGAGGCGCTGCGGGGGGGTTAAGGAGCGAGCGCGCGCGCTGGTGGGGGCGACCGAGCGCCACCCGGCCGGTGCTGCCGGCATGCGGCCGCCACGCGGCGAGCACGCCCTGCCGGGGCGCCAGCGCGCGTGGGCACGGGCGGGAAGAAGGGAGAGGGGGCCGGCTGGGCCGGGCCGAGGCGGGGCGACGCGCGCGCGGGCGCGGGAGTGGCGCGGGCCGCATCCGGACATGGGCCGAACAGGAGGCGGCGGCCTGCTAAGGAAAAACCGGATTTTTTTGATTTTTCAAATTCAAATTTAAATGCATTTCAAACTTCAAACCACATTTTGAACAAGAAGAAGACATTTTATGAAATTGGCCCAAAAATAAAAGTTGCTCAAAATTAAATTCTCTACAACTTTGATTAAGGGGCCAACTGAAAATTCTTGATAGATTTTGAATGGCAGAATAAGAGCTAAAATAGGGGATAATTTTGAATATTTTTCATAATTATTTTTGAACAAGTTTTGACAAAGTTTGGGTCACCTAGCTGCTCCAAAATTTTGAACTAGAACTCCAAGTGATGTAAAATTTATAGCTGCAAGATTTTTGGTGCAATGTGATTATCATATTAATATAATTCATCACATAGTTATTTTCAAGCTTTCGTTTAAATCAATTTATAAATTATCACACATGATTATAATGTTATGAATGCGGTGCAATATGAGTGCTATGCAAAAATGCATTGCGTAACACCGGAGTGTTACAAATGAGACGTCCGGCTTTTTCCTATTTAGCAACTCATATGGGGTCTTGCCAAGAAACTTTTGTAGGAAGAGGCAATTTGAAGCATAGCATGCGGTGTTGATTGCCTCGGCCCACAATTTCTCCGGAGTGTTGTACTCATCTAGCATTATTCTTGCAAGGGTGATCAAAGTCCGGTTCTTTCTCTCAACTACACCATTTTGTTGAGGAGTGTAGGTTGAAGAAACTTCATGTTTGATTCCAATTTCATCACAATAAGCTTCAATGTTTGTGTTGTCAAACTCTTTGCCATTATCACTTCTAATCTTCTTTATCTTGACTTCAAATTCATTTTGAGCTCTCTTTGCAAACTTCTTGAAGCAATTTGCCACTTCGGATTTATCATGAAGGAAGAAGGTCCATGTGTACCTTGAGTAGTCATCCACTATCACAAGACAATAGAGATTTTCACCCAAGCTCTTGTAGGTTGTAGGCCCAAACAAATCCATGTGTAGGAGTTCTAGCACTCTTGAAGTTGACATGTAAGCTTTGGTTGGATGAGTGTTTACAACTTGTTTGCCTGCTTGACATGCACTACAAGGTTTGTCCTTTTCATACTTTACATCCTTCAATCCTCTCACTAGTTCTTTCTTCAATAGCTTGTTGAGAGTATTCATTCCAACATGAGCAAGCATCCTATGCCAAAGCCATCCAAGTGAGGTCTTGGTGAACAAACATGTCATCAAGTTTGCATCTTCAGAGGTAAAGTCAACAAGATAAAGATTATTGTATCTAAAGCCTTTGAATATCACTTGCTTGTCATCTATCTTTGAAACAACAACTTCATAAGGTGTGAACAAGCATTGGAAACCAAGGTCACAAAGTTGCCCAACGGATAATAAGTTGAAACTCAATGAAGCAACATAGAGCACATTTGAGAGTGAGTGATCATTTGATATTGCAATCTTGCATATACCCTTGACTTTGCTCTTTGAATTATCTCCAAATGTGATCTTCTCTTGACATACCCCATTCTCTTCAATGGAGGTGAACATACGAGGATCACCGGTCATATGTTGAGTGCAACCACTATCAATAACCCAATGAGATCCACCGGTCTTGTAGTTCACCTACACACAAGAGATCAAGCTTTTTGTTTAGGGACCCACACTTGAGAGGGACCCTTGACTTTCTCAACTAGTGACTTGGCAACCCATATTTTCTTAGGCATATTCTTGTTTGGGGGACCCAAGAACATAAATTTCATCTTTCCACTTAAATCTTTTCTTAGCATGTAATGAGCATTGAAGGCAAAGGGTCTAGCATGTTTGGGTAAGGGTTGTGGTGGTGGAGTTTTGCACTCATGAGCAAAATGGCCTTCTTGTCCACACACAACACATCTCTTTGGTTTGGGCTTTGACTTGCTGTGTTGTTGTTGAGCTTTTGCCTTCTTCTCTTGATTTGCCAAATAACCAATGCCACTTCTATCCATCTTCATTACGGTGTTCATGAGTAGCTCACTTTGTAAATATTGGCCTCTTGTGAACTTGCTTAGGCCGGTCTTGAGATGCTCTTTTTCTTGCTTGAGCTTTTTGTTTTCTTCAATAAGTGACTCATTTGTTGTTTGCTTCTCAAGAGCTATCAAACCTTTTAGCTTCTTGTTCTCATTTGCAAGCTTCTCATTTTCACTCTTGATCTTGGCATAATCATCATAGTTGTTTGACTCAACCACACTCTTGCCTTTGCTACTAGAACCTTGCTCAATGCTTTCAATGATCAAGTCATCACATGATGTAGCTATATCAAACTTGACAACTTTGTTAGTAGCATCATGTGTCTCAAGAGAAAGTTCATTAGCAACCATAAGACTATCATAGTTAATTTTCAATGTAGTGTATTTATCTTTTAGAGAGTTATGCCTAGTGATGAGCTCATCATGCTTCTTCTCAAGTTTATCATGTTGATCTCTAAGCTCTTTGTTAGAAGTTTTGAGCTCCTTGAGAGTGGAAGACATAATTTCATTTTGATCTTTGAGCTCACCACTAGCCTTTTGTGCACTTTCAAGCTTGGATGAGAGTGATTTATTTTCATTTTGAAGTTCATCATTTTCATTTCTAGTCCTTCTTATGACTTTAGTGTATTTGTTCAACAATTTTACAAGTTCATCATAAGAAGGTGCGTCATATTCATCATCACTATCACTATCATCATCATCATCACTATCATGGTTTTGTACCTTTCGTTCACCCTTGGCCATAAGGCATAGGTGAGTAGTGGATGATGATGGTGGTGATGAAGATGTTGGTGAAGATGATGGCCCCATCATAAATGCGGCAACCTTCTCTTTTTTATCATCACTCTCATCTCCGGAGGACTCACAAGATGATTCAGTGTCGGTGAGCCAATCACCAACAATGTATGCTTTTCCTCCCTTCTTCTTCTTGTGGAACTCCTTCTTTTTGCCATCCTTCTTCTTGTATGGCTTGTTTTTCTTCTTCTCTTCTTCTTCATCACTTGAATCATTCTTCTTGCCCTTGTTCTTGTTCTTGTACTTGTCTTTTCGAGGTCTAGGGCATTGATGAGCTAAGTGGCCAAGTTTACCACAATTGTAGCAATCCATCTTCGAGATTGGCTTCCTTTTGCTACTTGTGAAGAACTTCTTTTTCTTGCCATCGAACTTGATGCCACTCTTGTTGAGCTTCTTTAGCATCTTGGTGGTCTTCCTCACCATGAGTACAAGTGATGCATCGTCAATGTCACTTTCACTTGAGCTCTCTTGCACCATCATTGCTTGGCCCTTCTTATTCTTCTTGTCATGGCTAGCTTTGAAGGCCAAGTCTTTCTTGTTAGAAGATGATGAGCCCTCTTCCGGAGTGATGTGCATGTACATCTCATGTGCATTGATCTTCCCCAATACTTGTGTCAGTGTTGCGGTGGAGAGATCACTTTGGTGAAGCACGGTGACAATGTGACCATACTTCTCAACGGGAAGAACACTCAAGATCTTCCTTGTAACATTCGATTGACTCATTTGGGTGAGCCCAAGAGCATTGAGGTCCTCTATAAAAACATTCAAACGAGTGTACATGTTATTAGCACTTTCTTTGGGAAGCATCTCAAAAGAATTGATTTTCTTTAAAGCAATATGATAGCGTTCCTCACGCTCACTCTTAGTTCCCTCATGGAGAGCACAAAGGTTTTCCCACAATTCATGAGCGTTCTTTGCATTACGCACACGATTGAAGATATCCTTGCCTAAGCCCCGGTAGAGTGCATTTTTGGCCTTTGCATTCCATCGGTCGTACTTCTCCTCGTCACCACTTGGGTTGGCGGGATCCTTGATAGCGGAAAGCCCTTGGGTTACGGCTCTAAGACAACCAACATCTATGGCTTCGAGGTACGCCTCCATACGGATTTTCTAATATGGAAAATCATCCCCCTCAAAGGTGGGAGGTGGTCCTTCCCCGTTAGACATCTTGCTCTAGGCGGTAAAGCCTAAATTAGGAGCAACTCAGCTCCGATACCAATTGAAAGGATCAAGATGCCCAAGAGGGGGATGAATTGGGCTTTTCTAAAAATTAATTGCAAGAATTAAATCCTACAAGCCAGAATTCACCCCTAGTGCCTACTTGTGTTCCTAGAGATTCTACCGGTAAAAGTTTTGCACCCTAGTTTCCAATCCTAGTCTAGCATGGCAATTCTAGGAAAGTAAATCAAGCAATGAATGTAAATACGAGAATATAAATGCTTGAAAGTAAGGGCAAGGAACACGGCGATGTTTTCCCGAGGTATCGGAGAGTCGCCACTCCCCACTAGTCCTCGTTGGAGCACCCGCGCAAGGGTGTAGCTCCCCCTTGATCCGCGCAAGGATCAAGTGCTCTTTACGGGCTGATTCTTCGACACTCCGTCGCGGTGAATCGTCCAAAACCGCTCACAAGATGAGTTGGGTCATCCACAAGCTCCGCCGGATGATCACCAAACTCTCAATCACCACCAAGCCGTCTAGGTGATGGCGATCACCAAGAGTAACAAGCTATAACTCTCACTTGACCACAATGAGCCTAATGAGAAGGTGGATGCACACTTGCTACTCTCTATTCACTAGTGGAGGACTCTCAAGTTTTGATTCTCAAATCACAATCCTCACTAGAGTTCTTGCACTCCCTTGCACTCCAAAGGTGTTTCTCAGCTGAACAAATGAACAAGAGACCTCTAAAAGAGGTGGTGGGGATGTATTTATACACCCCACAGTCAAATCCAACCGTTACCTGCCAACTCAACAAAATACGAGGTGACCGGACGCGCCGGTCGCTCGTAACGGTCAAAACCTGAAATAACGGTTGAGTGACCGGACGCGCCGATCAGGGGTGACCGGACGCGTCCGGTCGTGCAGGGAGCTTACTGTACTCTGACCTGACACGCGACCATGTCCGATCAGTGATGACCGGACGCGTCCGGTCGTCAGAGTACCTTACTGGAACGTGACCGGACGCGCCAATCACACTTCAGTCGCGTCCGATTAGGTGGTTTCCCTCAAGTGACATGTGTCAGCCTGAACACCGTGTCCGGTCCTCACAAGGGCCGCGTCCGGTCGTCAGCGCTAAAACACAGTTAGCGGTTAGAACTGACCGGACGCGTCCGGTCAAGCCAGACACCGCATCCGGTCAAGGGAAAACGCCTCTAAACACTTCGAAACGCGACGCAACTTGAACAAAGTTGCTTCCAACTGAACTTTGAGCTATTCTAGAGCTTCCTAGTGCTAAGTTAGACAAGTGTGCACCACACCTAAACATAAGACTCACCTAGGTCAAGCTACTCGCTCATGCTCCCCTTTATAGTACGGCCAAAGGAAAAAGCGAAGATCCTAACGATTATTCCGAATGTAACTCAACACCTTGACATCTAGAACCAACCGTCCTTAATCTTGACGTCAATCCTTTGAAAACCGAAACGATTTCCATCAAGGGGCATGAATACCATAGTGCCCAAAGCAGTTATCATCTCCATGACCTAACTTACCAAAGTTTCTGCAAAACACACGTTAGTCATGATAATAAAGCGTTGTCATCAATTGCCGAAACCAACTCTCGGGGCCTAGATGCTTTCAATGCCGCAAAATCCAACGCTTTAGAACCAGTCCAAAATGTATCTGAATCGATGAAAGAATATCGGCAGTTGCATCGCCGAGAGCTGCATAAGATGCAGATTCATCACCTTCAAACCTTGATGTCCTCTCTATGACCAACGACGATGAGATCGATGACCTAGAGTACCTATCTTTATTGGGGGAACCCAGAAGCACCCCTCCCCTTTAGATAATGGACACAACTTGGCCATCTACCGATGAAATCGGCACCTACAACGGCGATTTCGTCGTGGCAATCATCGAAGTCATCATAGGAAACACAATCCCGACTGAAAATCATCTGATTTCGCTGGAAGATTTGTTTGGACTAAATCCTAAGCAACTGAAAAAAATTGCGAGAAATTAAAGAGATGGGTCCCCTCCCCTTCTTATCCCCGGTAGACGCGCCGGAGAGAGGAAGAAGGAGAGGGGCCCTAGGTGGAGGCGCGGCAATGGCAAGAACGAGCATGGGTGGCGGCGGAGGCATTTTCACGTGACCTAGGCGGCGGCTCGTGTGTTTCGTGTGAGCACGCGTCCTTCTCTATTTTTGACCAAGTTTCTAATGAACAAGTTTCTAGTTTCTAATGAACAAGTTTCTAGTAAAGAAATGGTATTCACATTTATAGTTTCAAATTAATTTATTATAAAGATATATTTCATACTTAATCTAATGGTATTTATTTGATGTCATAGATATTGATATTTTTTATTTATATAGTTGGTCAAACTTATAAGATACTAAAGTATGATACTATGCTAGAATAGTAATCTTTCTAGGACAGAGCGAGTACTACTACAGCCCAGCTATGCGCGGCATCAACTACGCATGGAAATGAACGGACAAAAATCTGCCCATTTTCTACTTTTGTTTCATTAGTTTCTTTTCTACTTTTGCTTGATCCGTTTTCATAAGAGAGGGGTTTCCTTCTATTTTTACAGGATCCTATTTTCATCAAGAATGAATCTGTATTTACTATGAGTTTCAATATATACGAATATACGTGACAACTACATGTTCTTGTGTTATGTTTATACACCCACTAACCATTAATTATGAATGTTAGCGTGTCAACATACACAACATGCAAGTGAATATTAGATCTATCTCCGTACGTGTACATTGTTGTGACTTTACACATGTATACTCAAGAATATGAGATTATGCGATTTAACCTAAAATTTTCAACTACCCAGAGGTGTTGTGTGACTTACATATACATGCATCTCTTTTTTGTTTCTCCGTGTCGATTTTTTTTCATCCTCAAACTTTGCATGAGGATGATGCTTTCATCATCTATCCGCTATTTTTGGTTGAATTTTTCAAGCACTTTTTGATGGGTTTCTTGAACAGGAGCATAGGGAGCACCTAAGACCATTCTCAATTGAGAGTTTCATGGTGTTGTTTACAAATAATGTCGACCCAAAGGATGTTCCAACTTAAACTTTTCAAAAACACCCTTGGAAGCTCGAGAACCTAACCAACTTCTCCTTGGACCCTGAACCGAAACCCGCTACACCTCACAATGTGCTTGGACCAGGGTCACGAGTCTTCATCAATCATGGCATGAGCCATAGTCTCCTTTTAACTCCTTTCTAGCAAAGAACAACGTTATCAACTCAATGGAAACTTTTGGATCTAGCAATCTTGAAGGACAAGGACCTCAAATTCAGCTCCTAAACCTCATAACCTTCTGTAGTGAAACAAAGTAAACTCAGGTCAACCTTGGTCAACCTGATGTTTGACTAATCTAATATTCTCAAGGTTATCACCCAAGAAGTGATCTCTGAACCTCAAATGATTTCTACAATCCATATGAGATGTATTAAAGACCTTAATTCCAATATCTCCTCTCCAAATAAAAAATTCCTAATTTTAATGTTCTGCATGACGGATCATCCGCTAGATCACTTATATAGGAGAATAGGTTTAGGTGAGCTATCATCCCCTCCATCCATTAGTGGAGTCTCCAAACTGCCTGGTTCAGATCCCTTCCCAATCTCCACTCACTCACTCTCACCTCCTCTTCCTCTCTCCTCATAGTGAAGAAAGCAAGAACAAGATGTGCATCACGCATGCATATAATTTTTTTTCCCATGGGTATACACACCAACTGGGGCACAACATAGGAATCGTGGTCAGTGTACTAGAAAAAACATTAACAATTGTAGAAAAAAATACATTACATGTATGATTTAAAATTGTGTTGGATGCATAACTGATCTAACGTTTAGTTGGCTAAAATTAAGGACTACTCCCTCCATTCCCTTTTGTTGGACATAAGGTGAGGTACATAAGAGTGTCTCCAATAATCTAGCTTAGAGCTACCTCATGAATTTTTAATCATCAAATAGTATAAATTAAAAGATAAGAGACTAGTGTGAACTCAAAAGATAGTCTCGCACATTTTACGATGCATTACACTCTCACAGCACGATGTTCAGAACAATCTCCCTCTCTGCTATACTTCCTCCGGTCCATTTTATCTGGCGTGAGTTAGAATGACACGGTCTCCTAGATTACACTTTGACCATTCATTTACTTTATATTGTATTATTTATGCTTATAAACTTATAGTCATTGGATAGTATAATTCCTTACAAATCTAATCATATAAAGTTTGTATTATAATAGTTAAAAATTATTAGCCTAATTATTGGTTAAAGTTTTTAAAGTTTGAATCTTAGTATACATGTGCCCCAGTTAAAATGGACCAGAGGGAGTATTTATTAGCTTCCAGCTAATGCTAGTTCGTACAATTGGAGATGCCCTAAATGGAAGGGCTAGCGTCGGCAATTTACTCATGCAGAACAAATACCTTTTGTCCTCATGGAGAGCAGGATTTTTGGGCGTTGCGGTGGGCGGACCACGCGCTGGTTGGTTGAGCAAGATTTTTCGGACTGCATGCATGCATGCTTGCGTGAATACAACGCGGGCGCTCAAATGCTTCGTTAATCCTACACCTCGTTCTCTAATGCCAATCTCAACTAGAGTTTCGTAAGAGTTTTATTGACATTAAATCTGTTGTGTGTTAATGAACAGAGATACTACCTCGTTCTCTAATGCCAATCTCAACTAGAGTTTCGTAAGAGTTTTATTGACATTAAATCTGTTGTGTGTTAATGAACAGAGATAATAACCCCTACTGAGATTGGACTAAAATTACTTGGTATCTAAAAAACTGTTCTCCACGCCTAAAAAGGAGAATGGAGGAAGTAAACCTTAGGCTATTTTAGTTTACTTGTATGATCTAAAGTTTTTTTAGGCTGGCTAAATTTAAGACGACACTTTAGATCTGCTTGAATTGTCAAGAGTTATTAAAGTGATCTACAATTTAGTGGCTAAAATTTAGAGTTTAGACTATAAAATTCAAATAGTGAAACATAGCCATAGTGGATCAAGTTTGAGTTCCATGACGATTGAAACCTGCTTTGAACGAGCACGCGGAAGAAACACGCAGATGGACACAGGCCTTGCTGTCTCGCGCACGTGTCAGGAAGGGAAGGACCTACAGAGACGCCGTGGAATGCTGCAGTCTTACGGGTCGGGCCACCGGGGGCCCACCGATCACGAGAGCGTTATCGTTGCCTAGGGCGTGCTCGTTCGTGTGGCTTACAAGGCGCACTCGCCCTTGCACACTCGCGGATGTGCGACCGAACAGCCAACGGAGCGCGCCTCGCTTGGCTGTAAGTTGAGCCTTCCAGCGGCTGAAATGGATCGGCAGAAAACAGCAACGCTCCAGCGTCTCACACCGGGTGGCTATCTCCCATGCGCTCCCTCTGGTTCTCCCCACTCGCTGATGCGCATGCAGGCTCGCCCTGCTGCTCGCCACGCCCTGTTGCTGCTTGCCCACCTGTGGAGACCACCTGCGCCCGCTTCCCACGCCTACTTATGAAACACTTGCAACATGGACGAGTCGCTACAACATACGTCTAAAACAGATGAAACATTTGGAACATATGCTTACAACATATGTGTAGCCACTGCAACATATGCAACATTCAGATAAAACACTTGCAAAATATGTCTAAAACAGCTGAAACATTTAAAACACACTTGCAACATGGTACTGAAAACAGCTGAAATATTTAAAACATACATTTGCAACGTATGTGCATAGCTATTGCAACATGTGCAACATCCCGATCTACTTTTGCAATATCCAGATAAAACACATGCAACCTCCCGATGAAACATACACTTGCAACATGTGATTTCAGTGTAATTTCACCTTGCTGCTTGGACAAATGGAGTCTCTTCACCACGGAGCTCGATGCGCGGCGCGGAGGTCGGCGGCGCATGCAGCTCGCCGGTGCACCAATGGAGTGGCGAGAGCTAGTAATAATTTTTAAGCTTTTAAGGAACAGACTCTTGCGCCTCTCAAGAAAATATTATGGCAACGCCAGATGGCTCAAGTGAACCGTACAGCGACGATTTGCTGCAGAACATTTACGCAAGCAAGTTCATGGTTGCAGAAGCATAGGCATCCAACCAATGCATCACAGTTGCTGTTGCTGCACAAGCAAAAACACAGATGGATTACAAGCGAAGCAGCCTCAACTTTAGCACTAAAACTGAATCGGTTAAGTAATCAGGGGATGGATAGACCATAGATTATATTGTTCAGCACTCAACAGAGTAAGCTGGAGCCTTGCCAAGCATAAAAGCTTTAATATCACTACTACAAAAGTTGGCACCAACGGCTGACACACATGACCATAAGAGACTCTTATCAAACCCAAAAGCACAAGTCGAAAACAGCAGCAGAAAGCACTTCCCAAATCTCACTCTTTGCGAATGATATGCACATTCATCGTGTACTTCTTGGTCTTCAGTGGCTCAAAGAGGCAGATATCTCCCAGCTGCAAATTGTTGTCACGTGCAAACCATGCCCACCCTTTGGAAAGCCTTTTAAATTTGCGTTGAGCTTTGGGAGCCTGAATGCTGCACATCACTTCCCAAGTCTTGCCATGACACTGAAGAATCAACACTCTGCTCTTCAATGGAAGACATACATCAGAGTACTTTCTGGAGAATTCCTGGTTATAGAGGGGAAGGGTTTTCAGTGTTGGAAGGTCAAAACAATTGAAGTTCTCTATCGAACTTAGCATGTAAATAAATTTCTTCAATGCATCTAGAAAGCTAAACAACCTGCTCGCCTAACAACGTGCATTTGAAATGCAATATGAATCCTGTAACAAAAAAAAACTCACCACAGCTTGAGATCTTCCATAAACGTGTGTCTTCTTCATGACACACATATAGATGGGCATTTCAGTACAAATGGCTCGGAGTCTCTTTTTCAGTTTCTTCTTTTGCATACTATCAAGGTTGGTGCCTTTTGGGAGCATGTAACTCGGAACAGAATGTGCTTCATCATCTTCTGAAGATGTCATTCCTCCTATAACCAAACAAAAATAATGATATCATGATCTTGTAGATGTACATAGATGCTACTAGGGTTGACATTGTGGCTCAACCTGATGAGTTGGAAAGGATTCTTGATGAACTGATACTGATCCTACTCCTGCCCCTTTGCTTCCATGCTTTCTTTTTAGTTTCTGGTGTTTTCATAGGAAGATGAGCACAGCTGCTTGAAATGTCAATGGGTTCTTCTCTCTTCCGTCCACCATTAATAGCATTTTTCGCGACAACACATGGTACTTTCTCGCAACCACTAGGATCAAATATCAAAACTTTCATCCGAGACATCCCATCGTACTTGAATACCAAGAAGTCCAACATTTTCAAGTCATGGGCACTAACAAACGACTTCCACCCAGATTGAAGCACTATTCTGCCCAAATTCTTTGCAACTTGGACATCAAAAGTATAACCACCAGGTGATTCAAGTGTAATACTTCCTTCTATTTTGTCTCTGATATGTTTAGCAAATTTACCCGGTATGACCTGTGGCAACAAGATTAACGCAGAACAAAGTTCAGATGAGGTAAGAGAGATGTATAAAATCTACATCACCGTATTGCATGTTTGGTTGATATAATCACAGCTAATTATCTTTAAACAAGTGATGCACACCATCATATAATGAAAAACAAAATTGATTCCAGATGCAATATAACAAGCAACTAAAGAATCAAAGAGCTGCTCTAGCTTTATTAATTCAATTTCATAACTTGAAGCTTTTTGATATTAATGCATTCAATATTCTTTGTAAAATCAGTAACTAGTTTGTCCCTGTCCCATGGTGCAGAAGAATTGCCGTAAAATAGCATCGCCCATTTGACTTGTAACTTGCAAGTGATATTTTCCATTCATGGCTACCAAAATAGTTCTTTGATCAGTAGTCTTCGGGACAATATGCTAATATAAATTGGAAACACTACCACCACAGTCCACAGTACTGAATTAGTAACAAAAGTTACTACACTTCTGAGAAGGTAATGACCGCATTCCAGTATTCCACATGCTGAATAGCTGGAAACAAAGTGTGCAAGCAAATTGCTCACCAATCTTTTATGGAAATCACCAATCAAAACCTTGAAGAAACGCTTGCCATGGTCATCTGTGCGATCATTCCGGTGGTAATTCGCATCCCTCTCCTTGCATCTGTTGGAAGGTTTTCTCATCTTGGTACCATACCTGCATAATATACAATAGTATCCACTAGAGATGGAGAAGTAACTTCTTGAGAGAAAAAAAGGAGGAAATTAGACAGGTCATCGCTAACAAAGAAAGGGTAAAAAGCAAAGTTTTTTTTACCCCACTTCAGGGTAATTCTGTAAGAAAATTAGACAGGTCATAGCTAACAATTTGGCGTCCCAAGCATCTCCAAGAGACTCTCTATATTCTTCCTAAATGCTAGGAATAGAGGTTTTGGTGAAAAACTACCCTCCAACAGCTTTTCTAAATGGTCATCCAAATATAGCCATCTTCTATTCCGGATTTTTCGCTAGCCAAAAATAGAAGACGAGAATGGCTCTCTAGAGTGCGCATGAGATATAGAAAAGCTGTTGGAGAGTGGAAAGATATAGAAAACGATTTTTATGCAAATGACTCTCTAAATGTTGATTTAGAGAGTGAGATTTAGAAAGGCTCTTGGAGATGCTCTTAAGGAACTTAAATGCATGATAGAGGGAGAAACAAACTACATGAACGATCAATCTCAGAGAGAGCGCGAGATTAGAAAAAAATGGAATTAACAAGGGGGACTGGCAGCGGAAGAAACAGAAAGCACGAAACCCTAATGATGTATAGGTCAAAGGAATTTCCTCAAGACTATCTAAAGGCAAAGAAATTTCCTCAAGACTATCTAAAGGAAACCGCTAGAAACCAAAGGACAAGAAGAGCTTACAGTGATTTTTGCCAAGTCCAAGCGCAGAAGCGTTTTCCACAGGAGAGGAGAAGAACAGGATATGACCTTGAGCCCGTTCCTCTTCGGGAGAGAGACGGAAGAATGGGAGATTATTAGACTTGCCAAATGTCCCTGACTCCCACGTCTGCGTTTAAAGAGATTATCCAATGGTTTGCCAAATTGCACTTGCCAAATCTTGGGTTTTGGCAAGTGGCTAAAACAAATGGCAAGTGAAATAATCTTGTATCTCCAATGATTTGGCATTTGGGCTTGGTAAAATAGAAAAGGAGGCCCACATCCTTCAACCGTTCAACTGTCGCGACGCTCGGCCTGGACCGCGCCCGTGTCTCTTCATATGCTCGGTGCCGAGATCTCGTGGCCGTCGTGCGTCGCTGCTTCATCGCGGCGATCTCCATCTGCTGGCCGCCATCCTACGCCGGTCTCCATCTCCTGGACGTGGTGCTCCGCCGTGGTCTCCATCTCCTGGCCGCCGTGCTGTGCCGATCTTTGATTCCGCCGTGTCTCCATCGTACGTAGGTCAGTATCTCGTTCCCAGAGTGCTCCAAGTTTATTGCAAAATAATATTGCATCAACGAATTATGGAGAGTTTTAGTTATGATTTGCCGGCCTTGAACTAAACAAGAAATGATATAACTCAAACTTGAACTAAACTTAATTTTCAACTGAAATTAAGGATACATAAACTGAAATGAAGGTTTCATAATTGGAACTAAACAAGAACTTTAACTAAAATTGATATAACCCGAACTTGAACTAAACTTAATTTTCGCGCATCCTCTCGACAATCTGCTGTTGCATCTTCGCAAGCCATTCACGCTGGATCGGATTGAGGGAGGACATGTCTGCTAACATAATTTCTTTCTCTTCCTTCATTAGCTTCGCTTTTGCTTTTTTTTCTTCGGCTTCTGCTTTTTTTTCTTCGGTTGCCACCCGTTTCTTCTCTAGCTCAAATGTCGCCTTCTCTAACTCTAATGTAGCCATGAACCTCTCCTCTTTGGCCTTCTCCTTTTGCATATCCAAGGCTTTCTTCTCCTCCATCATCTTTCCCAAAGCCTCCATGCAAGCCTCGCCACCTCCACGCCTCAAATTTTCTTTCGCCTTTTTTATTCCTTCTGACCTTTTCCTTGGTTCCGGAGACTCAGAATCAACTTGTATGACATGATCCTCACTATTGACTTCATCATCTCTCGGCCTTGACACCTTACTCGAAGGCTTCTGTTTCTTCTTGTTGGCTTGCTTCTCTTTCTCAATCTCGGCCAGTTCTATCATCTTCGCTTTCCACTTGTCTTCTCCCTTCAATATGGTGTAGCAATGTAGAAGGCCAAATGATTTGTTGTCCTTGTCCCATTCAATATACAACTTCTTTGCTTCGTTAATCTGTACAAGAAATTGTCAGTGTATGTCATTCACAAATAATCACAACTAAAATAAAACACCACATGATTTTGTACCTTGTCTTCAATAGTGAACCCACTTTGATTCCTTCGTAGAATTGCTTCATAGCATGCACAAAACTTGTTTACTTGGTACTGAATTGTCAGCCACCTATGCATGATGGAACTCTCAGTCCTCACAGCTGTACTTTTCTTGTGCTTCTCAAAAAAAGCATGAACTCTACCCCAAAAAGATGAACGAGATTGATTGGCACCAACAATGGGATCTTTGCTTACATTCAGCCAGCCTGAGCATATAATTTCATCCTCCTTCCAATGAAAATTTTTGGTCCTCTTCGTTCCCTTTGTATTCTTGATAGCTTGCACTTCGTCCTGACCTTGAGTGTCTTGAGTGAGTCCAATGCTCAACTCGTCCAAACCAGCAACGGTACCATCTCCTCCATTGAGAAGAATGTCCGACAAGAAACTTGCATCTCCTCCTTGCATCTCCATAACTCTACAAAACATACAATAAAAAAATTATAAACAATAGTTTTTCATGGCTTCCTGCAATTAAAAAAATTATAAACAACAGCTTGCTGCGATAATAATAACTTGCACACTACTGTTTCATGGCAACGAATGATTGGCTACAGTTTTGTTATTTATTCATGATTCCGAACAAAATAATAAAAGGACAGTAGGCTCTACAAATTGACAAAAACAACAGCAGCTTGAACATAATGATGGATAGCAGCCTGAACAACAGCTTGCTGCAATTAAAAAAAAATTATAAACAACAGCTTGCATATTACAACTTTCATGGCAATGAATGATTGGCTACAACTATTCATCGTTCTGAACAACAGAGATATCAGATGGACAAGTACATGCACAAAAGAACACTAGTCTTTGATTACGATAGCAGATGGACAGCAGAGATACATGCACAATATGACAAATAAAGGAGCGGATCCATCTAGCAGATACATGCACAAGACGATTAACATATACCTTCATCAATCCATCTGCAACTCTACAACTACCGGCCTTCATCAGTACTGCTACCCTACTGCTACTCAGTTGGCCAGTTCCAGGAACATACCTTAACGGACGGGAGGGACGGAGGCCGCGCGGACAACGACGGATGGAGGACGGCTGCGCGTACAACGACAGACGGACGCCGCGCGGACGACGACGGAGGCAAGAGGACGGGGCGGCGATGACCACCGCGGCACGAGGGAGTGACTCGATCTCATCGGCGAGGAGACCGAACGGCGCGGCGATTTATATGACGAGCGACGATAATTGAGATGCGCGGGAATGAGTTAGGAATTTTCCGAGGCTGCGCGGGAGAAGGGGCGGCGCGGGCTTCCTCGCGCGATGGCAAGTCGAGGACTGCGCGCAAATTTGCGCGTGTCTCACCCCTGGATAGCAACTCCTCATAATTTGGCAAGTGTTTTAGCAAACCAGTGGAGAAACAAATTTGTAGTTTTTGCCAAATAACCAAGGATAGCAAGTGCAAATGGCAAACCATTGGAGATGCTCTTAGACTTGCCAAATGTCCCTGACTTGCCAAATGTGCCCATACGTGGGTGGCGGCGGGCCGGCGGCCGGCAGCTCTCAGGAAGTCAGGATTGTGAGTGGTGCGGCCTGGACCCTGGAACTGGAATGGGCTTTAGAGTTCATAATTGATGGATGGATGGTTGCTATTTGCTACATGGACAATCCAACGGCCCAATAAAAGAACAAACGATTGGAAAAAAGAAGAGGCACAGGGATTCGAACTCGCTTGTTCAAAAAGTACTCAGACTTGCATCAACCAACCACCACGTTCCCTGCGTGTTCCATTGAAATGTGATACGTGTTCCAGTACTTGAAGGAACAAGTCGAAGCAACCCCTTCCATTCCCCAGTTTCTGAGGTGTCGTACCACGTTCCATATGTTCCGAGAACTTGGCTGCTAGGAGCTCGTCAGGGGGTGCTCCACCAACTCAAGTTCGGTAGAGTTAAGAAAAATTACTCACCATTGCCACTAGTTACACATTGTACCGGTTCGTTCCAAAATTTTCCCTTCTCTTCTTCCCCGAAGATTTTCCTCCCCAACCTCGCCTTTCTCTCTCCACCGCCAGGCCATGGCCAAGGAGCGGCTCCCCCGCTAGCCAGGCCGGTCCCACCCCGCGCTGGCCGTCCATGGCCGCACCTTCTCGCACAGGCCCGTGCGCGCCCTGGCTAGCCCCGCAGCGGCCAGCCCTTTGGCGGCTGCGCTCTGCTCCGGCCACGCCCCCGCACCCCCCTGGCCATGGCCGCGAGCCCTCCGACTAGCCATGCCCCAGCCCCCACGCATACCCTGGCCAGCCATGCGGCGACAACCCTGCTCTGGCCGCACCCCCTCCCCGATCGGCTGCAAGCCTGGACCCCGCTCGGCGGCCCTGCACGCGTGCTCGAAGAAGAAGCCAATGCTTTTTTTCTCCTCACGCGTGGGTCCTGGTGTTAGTGAGACAGAGCAACGCCAGAGCCAAGGGCAAATCTGGCCATTCCAATGAAAATGCCATTACGTGGATCTAGAGCTGCTGCATTAGCCAAACAGTTTCCTGGTCGATCTACAGTGGATCTCAGATCCACGATGAATCCCAAATCCAGATTCACTTTTTCTAGTGGTGAATCTCTACCAAACAGGCCCTAATACTATGCCATAGGCCCATGCTACGTATGGACCATTGCTCATGCTTTTGGGGGCTAAATAGGCGTGAGAGAATTTTCTTTTTTTCCCAATGTAATGCAACTGAACATTTGTTACTCCATCCATTCTAAATTATAGGATGTTTTAGCTTTTCTAAATACATTGTTTTTATTATATATCTAGACATAGTTTATATCTAAGTGCATAACAAACACTTTGTATCTGCAAAAATCAAAACATTTTATAATTTGGAATGAAGGGAGTACTTGTTGCTTATAACTTATTTGAAAATAAGTATATTCACAGTGTCATGTCACTGGAGTAATTCAGTTCATTGGTATTTTGCTCACCGGCTGATGATTAGGGGACCAGAACCGATGAGCTGAAACAAGCATTTAGCTGCTTAATAGTAATGCTTGCTGACAACATACCAGAATTGTTCTTGCCAGACTTGCCCTCCGGAGTCACCATTCATACTACAAATCGAATGCAACTAAGTTTTAGAAACAAATCGAGTACCCATTACAGCGATTCTTACCAATAATCTATTTTTCGTATGCACAAATGTAATTACTATGTTACACTTGCACCTATTCTTCTTTCCCCCATCATTAGCATTACATTGGGATTCCTAGAGGATTCATCATGCCATTTTCCAAGTTAATATCCAGAATGCTCTAGTACTGTTCAATTTTCTTCTGTCATTTCCTAATTTTGAAAGTGGCAGGAACTCTGCATTTTAAGCCCTTAAGGTTCAGCAAAAGCTGCTGAAGGCAGAGGCCAGTGGTCCAAACATGTTGGGCTAACAAACTACTCAAGTCATTAAATTATTTGTTATCTCCCCTAAAAAAATTAAATTATTTGTTATCTGTATTGCCACCTTTTTGCACAACCCAAGTAAAATATGCAAGTGCCACAAACATGTCTGGAATGACCAAATTCACGATGCCTGAATAGAAAAGCAATCTTAAGGCCTAAAGTCAACCAGATCAAACTTTATGCTGGCTTCTCAATATTCCAAAATATTGCGACCAAACTCTGCATCACATAGCAACACATAAAAAGTATGCTGCTCTGAAAAATTTCACCATGCAATAGCAAAGATTGGTTCGAACCTGTATTTTACTGTACATATAAGGACTGGTATCATCGTATCTACATTCCATAGAGTAAAACAAGACTGCCAAGTAAGCACGAACACACTGCTATTGCAAAAACCTCCCAGTAACAGAACATATACGCCTATAACAGCATTTTCTATTTCCGAATAATATGGATGTTCATCGTGGGCATCTTTTGGTTCTTCAGTAGCTCAAAGAGGCATATATCACCTATCTGTAACTTGTTGTCACCTACAAATTCTTTCCATCCATGAGAAAGCCCTATTGAATTTCTCTTGGTAATACGAAACAGCACTTTCCACACCTTGCCATGTTGCTGAAGCCTTAGAATTTGGTTCTCACTTGGAAGATATTGACGGGCATATTTACTATAGAAGCCCTGGTAACAGAGTTTGAGAAATGTTAAGCCAATAGTTAACAAAAAGGAATTTTGTCTTCAAGACACAAATTTAATGAGGATTTGCTCATGGAACACCCTAATGCTCAACAATGGTCTCAAGGCACTGCAAAATTATGGTTTTGTTCATAGGACAGAGAAGGGGAAAAGACCTTTGTACCCTCATCTTCACTTACAGTAAAACTTTAAACTTTCACTCCATGCATAGATTGTATATACTACCTCGGTCCCAAAAAGGACGCAACTTTATGTTTAGTCTAAGTCAAACTATCTTAAGATTGACTAAGTTTATATAAAATATTATCAACATTTATGACTCGAAATAAATATACTATAAAAAAATTAATTTATGACTAGCTACTTATTTGGTACGATAAATATTTTAAGTTTTATTTAAATTTGGTTAAATTGGAAATAGTTTGGCTTAATCAGCACTGTGCTAGGGTTACATTCTTTTGGACACATCGGTAGTAAATTATCCTAATTTCTTGCAAAATGATACAATGCTGAGGTGCAATATTTTTTTTTCCAAATTTTCCAGACCTGAGCTGAGAGCCTAATGGTCTTTTCCCCTACACTGTCCTACAGATGAAACCACGATTTCCCCTAAACTGTCCTATAGGCAAAGCCACGTCAAAACAATGTCTAGAAGATTCTGTCTATAAAAAATATGGAAGAAAATTGAGATGGCCTCTGCTTCCATTTGATAATGGTAAGGCTCATGATGGTGATGAACTTAAATATCTTACACTACTAATAATCACAAACACATTCAAGCATGGAAAAAAATCAAACTCACCAGATAGCAGGGGTTTCGAGTAATGTTGCATTTGGTCATGACACACCCAAAGATGGGGGTGCTAGAACATACATCTTGGACTCTCTTTTCTACTTTCATCCTTTGCATTTGTGTGAGATGTGTACTAGGTGAGAAGATGTACTTAGTGGCAGATGATATTTCTTGATCATCCTCTGAGGAAGAAATACCTGCACACCCTGCTCAGTGCACAAAAAAAAAAGAGTAAGCAGGATGTAGGAATTAGGCCCCGTTTGGTTGCCTCTGTTTTTTTTAACACACATCACATCGAATGTTGCGGCATATGTATGGAGTACTAAATATAGACTAATTACATGCATGTCGGCATAGATTAAGAGTAATTTACGAGACGAATCTATTAAGTCTAATTAGTCCATGATTGGACACTAATCGCCAAATAAGACGAAAGTGCTACAGTACCTGTTGAACTTTAAAAGGGCAAACAAAACACCCCCTTAACTAGAACTGCACGAGTTATACACAGTTACACATAAAAGTATTAGTCATGTTATTACCAGATGCATTGAGGTCACAGGTTGATGAACTTCTATTGATCTTGGTGTATTGGTTTGTGCCCTTCATTTTGTTTACAGTTGGCTCTTCACTTCCTGGTGATTGCATCGGCTTGTGGTCAGTATCAAAGTCGCTTGAATTGTCAATAAGATCTCTGTGCCTTTGCGGGACATGATCGCAAATGTTCCCAGCAACATTTGAGGATTCTTTTACGCAGCAACTTGAATCGAAGATTAAAACCTCAAACTGAAAGTTTCCATTGTATCTGAATACGAGGAAGTCACACAGCCTTATATCATTAGTGCTGACAAATGCCTCCCAACCTGCTTCGAGGACTAACTCATTCGGATATCTGGTGACTGCAACCGTGCAAGTGCTTCCATTACATGCTTTCAGTTCTATCTTGCCTGGGATCTTGTCCCCAAAACGCCGTGCAAATTTGTTTGGTATGATCTGCAAAGATATGGGGGCAAAACTCATGTAATGTCAGGAAATGGTACATTGCAAGTACCATGCAAAGGAAAAAAAATCGAAATTTTTCCTCAGTGATGTATTGTTACACAAGGATTGAATTGCTTTTGGGCTTTTTAAAACGTTTAGTCAGAATTTACTGCTGCGCCTACAAGTCAAGGAGCAACATTACAGAGGAACAAAACATAGATGCTGAATCTAAATCTCACGCATACCAAACTGGGAGCATCTGGGAAGAGGAATAATACAAATAAAAGATCACTTCAGGTAATCTTTTATTACAATGTGGCAGTCAAATTTGAGAATGGCTTACCATTCGACTCTGAAAATCACCCGACATAACCTTGAAGAAATAGTTGCGTCGATCATCCATATCACAAAAGTGCCACTCTCTGCTCATGTATATATATGGTCGAGATTCACCTAGAAATACTGAAATGTGATTATAAAAATACAATAGCACAGGTTATGTGGCGTTGACCCCGATTGGTGAAAAAACTCTATCTTTTTTCTTTCGTGGTATCTTTTGGTACGGTAAGGGCCTAGGATTCCTAAAATAGAGGGACAGACAAAACTCAGGAGCAGAGTGTCCTAGCAACTCGCATCATACTATGAAATATCGGAACATATAAAAGAATGATCTTTATAGGTCAAAAGAAAACAAAGAGAGAGAAAACCACAGTGTAATTTTCCTCAGAGATCCGACTTCATGTTAGAAATACAATGAAAATTTCTACAGTATGAAAGAAGCCATTTGATACAAATTTTTGAGGGATTTCTAGACCTCAATCCTTTCTTGCAAAGGACAGCCTAGGAATTTTTTCCAACTGATTTCATCAGATCCTTTGAATCCTTAAACATCTTCCACCACTTTAAAAGAGGCCTAAAACAAGATGATCAAAGTAGTCCAAAGGCTAACCAAGAACAGTAAAACCGCAAAAGTCGCGAATAAAGTACTAGTAGCAGTAGGAGTTCCAATCTCACCTGTAGGGCTGTGACTGTCTGACTGATGAGCGCTCCGCCTCCGCGGTCCCGCTCGCGGGAGAGACCCGAACTGACCACAGCGAAGGAGAGGAGGCGGCGGAAGCAAGCGACCGCGCGCTCGGTCCCGTCCTCCTGCCACTGGACGGACAGTGCTATGCAACAAACTTTGGTGACCAAGAAAAGCTTACTGATATTTGTTACGGAGTACTTACCACATGCATAATGGTAACTACCAGGAAGTGGGTGCATTAACTAATTCCTACCTAGTTGTCTCCCACATTGCTGATGCCCTGTACAGTGTATAAAAAGGGTATATTTGTGCGGATTTTCGTAACATAATTTTTTATATAAAAACTTGACCACCTTTTAAAATAGTTAGGGTCAGCTACACTACATTGCACAGTAAGCCATCTTTGAAAAAGGATTTACTGCATCTAGCGTAACCAAATACACTCTAAGTTTATATAAAATAAAATAATATTAACATTTTTGCCTCTAAGGAGGTAAGTTCTAAAAATATAATAATACTTATTTGATATTGTAAATAGGAGTCTACTATTGAGAGCCCAATAGCTAAACGGGAGCCCAAACGACCTGACATAGGCACCTCCTGCCCACCCCTGTGGTCATAAAACGCGGGTGGCAAGAGCACCACCCACCACTCCCACTGCGCCATGTGGCCCCTCGAACAAGATTGTATCGTAACGCATAGAAACCGGTACACATAAACATAAAATATAGGACCTCTCCACAAGATGGACATCTCACTGAATACAACCTGACACGGTCTATCTCACCGGATACAAACTGACACCCTGCATGCATGCAACCCAATCCAATCTTTTCTATTTTTCTGCGATAATTCTTCAACGAAACATCAATTCAAAAACGATTTTCACCGTTGGACTCCTGACATTTTTTATATACGATTCAAGATCCATTTTGAATTTTTTTGAAATGTTTAAAATTCATAAATTTGCTCTTTAAGATATAGAGTTTTATGCTTCCGACGAAACATAGAATCACGTGACCACGAGCATCAAACATGGAGATGATCTCTTCTTCTCCAAAATTTGAAAATTGAATCATGGCATGATGCGAAGGTTCTCATCATTGAATGTCATGCACCCAGGTATAAATACTGCATAGAAACCAACGACCTGCCACAACCGTAGAGTGGGGATTATTATAACAAACACTGTAACAGTCCCAATCCACACATTGCTTCCTACAGGGACGTTTAATTAATAGATAAAACAATGCATAAAACCCACAAAAAAACTTATCCACTGGGGTTATTATAAGAAACATTGTAACCGTCCCAACCCAAACATTGCTTCTCACTAGGGGATGCTTAAAACATTGCTGGAACAATGCATAAAAACTTACGAAAAAAAACTTGCCCGCTAGGGGAGATTATTATAATGAACATTGTGGTGTCCCCAACCTACACCATCCTTCCTATAAGGGTGTATAACTAACAGAGGAATAATGCATAGAACCCCACAAAAATCACCTCTCTACGAGGAATTATTCGTTTCACTGAAATTTAGCCTATGTTGATGTTTATACTGAAATATTGTGAGAGGAAAACATTGTTCGTTTGCTGAAAAAATACTGCTGAAGTAATGCAGCAGAATATAGCAAATTGTTTCGAAAATCGTGACGACCCCCACCCACACCATACTTCCCTCGCGTTGAACAATGCATAGAACCCACGAAATCCTCGCAGAGACGGAGGACGGTGGGCTGACTTCAGCTCCTTCCGCCCGCCTCCGACCTGACGGGGAGGGCGGCGGACCGCAGACAGCCCCGCCGCACTCGGCCACCACCTTAGGAGAAGGCCGGCCGTACTCTTGCACCCGCACCTGAGATCCCAGCTTCAGCGCAGACCAGGGTAGTCGATTCCCTGCTCGCCGCTTCGGAGCACCATCTGCCACTTCCCATGGCTACACGACACTGACTGATCTGTCCAAGGAGAAGGAAGAAATGAAGGGCAGGCTCGAAAAGGTCCTGGGCGAGCTGAACC
The DNA here is from genome assembly GCA_022457205.1 of Saccharum spontaneum. Taxonomy (NCBI): domain Eukaryota; kingdom Viridiplantae; phylum Streptophyta; class Magnoliopsida; order Poales; family Poaceae; genus Saccharum; species Saccharum spontaneum. The sequence continues at coordinate 23,536,526 of CM039579.1, forward strand.
CCCATCGATCCAAAGGCGAGCGGGTCAAGAGGGAGAGCAACCACAGTCGCCGCCGAAGCCGCAGGGGGGCTACGACTCGGACTCTTCTTCTACCTGCTTCGGCCACGTTGTCTTGATATGTATACATATCAAGACAAGCAATAAAGTGATTCTAGAGTTTTCCCCAAACTCCACGTGTTCCATCAACAGACATCTTTACTGTTGAAGGGTGCCAGCAAAACAGGGTGACATAACACAGCATGCAACGTGTGACCCTGGAGGTTGAAGTTTAACCTGAAATCTCTGAAGAAACCTACGGATCCAAATATTGAGGTTGTTCAGTGCATCTTCAAATTAAGGTTCGTCCTTTTCTTATTTGACAGCAAAGGCAACACGAAGTAGCTAATACCAGCAGGAAGTTCTGCAAAGCCCAGCATCCTATCATCCTATGCACGATCGAACCAGGTACGTAGAAACTAAACTAACAATGGTTGACATGGCGAATGATGTAGACCGTCATTGTAAGCATCTTGATGTCGTCCTTGGTCAGCTGGAAGAGGCAGATATCGTCGAGTTTGAGGCAGTTGTCGCGGACAAAGCCACGCCAGCCTTTAGTGAACATCTGCGCATGCATCTTCACCTTCCATGCCGAGCTCTTCCCGTTCCTCACGAGCGTCACGGTGTGCTCCCCGTATGGAAGGTGCTTGCTGGCATATTGCTTGCCAAAGTACTGTTCCATGATATACATATATATACAGTGTTAGTATGTTAATAAGTAATTGTAGTAACTGAAATTGGCACCGGAGAAATAAAGGGGTTTTGAGCTGCTTACTAAGACGCAGCTGGTGGCAGCAACATTGGACTTGTTCATCACTGCCACGTAAATGGGAACTTGAGACTGGATGCTGCCAACTACGTCTTCCACTTTCTTCCGCTGCTCATCACCCAAATGAGCATGGGATGCCATAATGTAGAGACCTGCTTTAGAAGGTCCACCGGAATCGCCGGACTCATCATCAGTCAAATGACAATTACAAGGTGAAGGCGCCTGATCGGCAGGTTCCTCCTTAACACGCGCTACCGGTGTCACTGTCACCTTCGCCTTTGCTCTGCCTTCACCTGAGTGCACAATCTTAGGCTCGTTTGCCTTTGCCATCGTTGTTCTGCCTCTGCTGGAGCTTGTTCCTCCTCCTGATCCTGGACTAGGACTGTTTCCATGTTCATGTAATGCACCAAGCTTTGACTGACGAATCAGATGAACCATCACAGTGAACTTTATGCCAGCAGTCTTCAATGGCTGAAAGATGCAGATGTCGCCTTCCTGCAAATGGTTGTCTTGCACGAAGTCTGACCAAGGCCCACTGAACACGTGGGAAACTCTGTCTTTCCTGACCTGAAGCTTGGTATGCCACTTCTTGTTCTTGCCTGGCCGCTGAAGCGTCACCATTTGACTTGTGTGTGGGAAGTGCGCGGCTGCATAGCCGTGAGGAATTACCTGATTCCAGATGGGAATGGGATGGATCAGGACTAAATTAGAAAAGCTCGTACATAAAGTTAGAACAGCTCGGTTAGTTCTGACCAACAAAAGAGAAGACCAGTTTTTAATTGACAAAAGAGAAGAATTCAGTGTTCCTAGGCTTCTTTGTGTTTTGCTTTTCAAACTGGTAATCCCAGTATTGTACCGCATGTTGCTTTCTTAAAAGCAGAGTTTATTCTCTTTTAAAAAAATTGACAAAAGAGAAGAGCACAGCTTACGAGACTAGAGTATCGTTTGACATTGCTTGGTTTCATGACAGCCACAAATACAGTAGTTTCAGGCTGGATTTCCTTGATAAGTCCATCTACTTCCTCCTCTTGTTCTTCAGATAGAATAGTCATACATGATAACACATAATCAGGTGCCGCATTTGTCTTAGGATCGTCATCAAAACCTGAAGAGCATTCATATTCAGCAGTGCCCTCAGAATCTGGTCCTGTACATAACTAATAATTACTAAAAACCGCTAGGAAAAAACAAACAAACAAATAAAAGACCTTTTAGATAAATCAAACCAAAGCTCATTGCACACAGGAACATTTAAGAAAATAAATTATCTTTATGCATGTGTAAGGCAGCCAACAATTATATATAACACGATAACCTGATTCCTCAGATGAAGAGGCTGATGTTGTGGTAATCCTTGCAGCTTTTCTATGTTGACTTGGACAATCCCCTTGACAGCTAGAGACTCTTTTACGAACTCTGGATAATTTGTAGGTACGGTCATGGGAGCTATCTGAAACATCAACATAATCCGTGTCTCGTTCTTGGATGTTACTAGAACTGATTCTGATCCCATCGCAGGGAAAGACTTTCTCACATCCATCAGAATCGATTATCAGAACCTTAAAACGGGCCTTCTCAATGTGCTGGAACAGCAACGAGTCATTCTCCTCTATGTGATGGGCATCGACAAATGCTTTCCATCCACACTGGGGGAGCATCTTGTTCATGTACTTGGTGCCCTTGACAACATAAACACTGCCGTCAGGGGATTCGATGTCGATGCTCTCCGAGATCTCTCCTCCAAATTGGTTCATGAACCTGGCAGGCATTGTCTGCACCAAGAACAGTGAAACAAATATAATGCATATACCTTTATACAGAGCAATCCAAGCATCAGAGAGCAAGCGTTGTCTACTTATGTTTTCTGTTGCATTGTTTTGCAATTCACTGATGAAAAGTAGGTTTGAAATTCAGGAATGTAATTGATTTCACTTGCTCAATTAATCTTGATGTATGGTTCTAGAATCTTTCAGTTCTGTGTAGCACACAGATTCAGTGAAATTTATGGAAAGGGTAGGCAACTATATACTACTACGAAGATTGAAATCTATCTCCAAATGAAACATGGTAGATAATGAAAATGTATCAGGGAAAAGATATTAAACTTATAGGAAGACTCACCATGCTGTGTCTATAATTAGCAGACATGAGCATGAGGAAAGACGTCATCTTTCCACGCAAATGATCCATGTACCTTTCGCAACAAGCACAAGATTTCTTCACCTGGGAGCCTTGTCCAGCCATGTTCACTGCAATTTGCAGGATATGTCAGATAGAAATTAGAGTCAACAAATGAACAAATATTCAGTATAACTTGGCGACACCACATTCAAGTTAGAATAGGAGAGAAGATTGCCCTTAACTTAGGACAGATGCTTTATGACACAATAAGGGCGGAGCAGAGAATTAAAGAAAAATAAAAGATGAAAAAATGAATCTAAAGCATAAACTTATATTGCAGTTTAGCACTACTACTATGTATATGAGATTTTTTCGGTAATGCTATCTCGCACTCGAGTGTTTCTCTCCCTCTCAACACTCTTCTGCAAATTTGGCGTCTCCCCCTCTTCTTCTCCAAGTCAAGCGGCCCTAGAAGGAGCTCGGGGGAGGCAGGCCGGCCAGGCGGTGGGGATGGCGGGAGGGCGGCCTTCACGTCCTGGCGGCAGCGGAGGCGGGGGCGCTCATGACCGGAGCTCGCCACGGAAGGTGGAGGGGGAGAGAAAGAAGGAGGCCACCGCGGCCACCCTAGGGTTTCGCCGGAGCTGCAATAAAACCCTAGCGCGGCAACGACAGGGGCAAGGAGGAAGATGAACGGTGAACAATCGAATCGTGTGTTCTGCCCTCCCCCCAAACACTCGAATGTACTTTTCACTGAAGAACGGATAGGAATCTGCAGAAGATGTCATGATTTGCTTTCCTGGCAACTAGCTGTCCCAAGATACAACACAACAGATGAGCACCGAATTTTGACATTTGTTATATATCCCCACAACCTGAGGAAATGAAATGTCAAATGAATGGTGCAGAGCAATACCTAAGTATCAACCAAGCTTTGCAAACATTCCTCACACCGGCCAGGATCGCAGCTTCATAGTTGCATTTCTATCTATTCTGTGGAGACAAAAGATAGACAGGAGGCCAGAAGTCGAAAGCGTTTGATGAACTCCCACGCGTGCGTTCTATGTGTGGTCGACTGTGCGTTCTATGTGTGGTCGACTGGTGAGAGTTCGGTGGTCAGTTGTGTTGTAATGCAGCGGCCAAGTGCTTGATCTTGTCAAATCAAAAGATAAAAAATGAATCGAACAAAGATCTATCCAAGCACTGGCCAAGATCAAACAAAGCACGCATGACGGTATGAGGAGAAACTGACCGTCACTTGCTGCTTCCACGTTGTCGTTCGGCCACTATCCAAATCCGTCTGGCCGTGCGATATGGAGCGAAAGAGGAACGCTCGTCACTGGAAGACAACAAACGCCATGCGGGCCTCCAGGATGACGACGAATCAGATCTGCGCCGCCGCTCTTGTTGGAGATTCAGACGCGCCAGTAGGCCTCAACAAATGCGACCTGGGTAAGAAGCACGAATGGGATCTATGGGGCAGTGGCGAAGAAGGCAGCTGGGACTTGTGCTGCCGATGAAGGGATTTCCCTTTTTTTCTCCCGTAGCGTCCCTTGGCCTTTATTTTCTTTTCTTCCTATTTTTCCTCTCCTTCCACTTCCGTAATGGCCGTCATTATTTCCTTTACTTCGTAATTCGTAGTGATTCCGTTACTTCCTTTGACTTCCAGATTGGCGCTTGTCTTCCATTCACCGGTGGGAGTAATTTTTTCCGTGTGATTTTTCTGCCAGCAATTTTTTTTCACTCGTTTTTTTCCTTTATTTACGGCGGAGAGGTCGCGGGAAATTTTCTTTCTGCGCTGGGTTGTCATGGATCGCAGGGTGGTTTTGGTACTATCGGGTAAACGTCGACAATGTTGGATCGCAGGATAGTTTTAGTGTTGCCGGGTAGACGTTACAATCCGCATGTTTTAGTTGTACATATATAGATGTAGAAGATAGATAGATAGATAGATAGATATAAGAGGGAACTGAAGACCGGAAATTATATAGGGTAGTTAATATGGGAGGCCACAATGCAAGAGAAAATTAATATGGGAGGCCATGTAAGGAGAGAAAGATATTGGGAAAAGAAAAATGTGTACGAGAAGAAAAAAAAAGTATGTTGGAAAGTAAGAATGTCGTATTTTAGAATAAAATTTGAATTTTATAAGATCAAGTAATTTAGGAGGAAAAAGTCTATACAACCCCCTCATGTGTTAGTCAGTGGACTGCTTCACCCCCTAAAGTACAAAAACAGGTATCTAGCACCCCAAAATTTGACAAACCGTTCAAAAAACCCCCTGCCCTGGTTTTGCTATCCGGTTTCACCTCCACGAGCAGACAGTATGGCGGTTTCACCTCCGCACGAGCAGACAGCATGGCACACAGCTGCTTTGGCGGCTCCGCCCGTTTGACCTTGAGACTTGAGTCACTTGAGAGGACTGCGACGCTAGCAGATGCACAAAACCACCGGCCACCTCTACCTCGAGAACTAAGAACGCCACCGGCCTCCTCCTGCTGCTCAAATCTCGTTCTCTCAGGTGTCATGGATCCAGTTGCAGGCACGGCGACGGGGGTATCGGGAACCAGTGGAACTACACGCCCGCGCGGCCGGCAAGATCATCCTTGCGGGCGAGCACGCCGTCATCCACGGCTCCACTGTTGACACGTCGCCGCCGCCATCGACCTCCACACCAATTCCTCCATCCTCTGCCACCTCGCAGGTGCTCCCGCCCACCCACACACTAGCTTCTTTTCATTCGTCATCGCTGGCTCGCTGCTGCCGCTGGCACCCTTCTCAGTTCTTACCACATTGTCCTTCCTACGAGCAGCCGGTGCTGACTCCGGCGCGGTAGAGCTGGATCTTAGGGACTTTTATAAGGTCTGTGTTGAAAGACGTGATAACTATCTCCTGTGGGCTGTGGCTTCGATAGGATAGGTGTGGAGTTGTATAAAATATCAGCTAACAAACTCTTGATTTGCATGGTCTTGTCTTGAGTTAGTTGTGTTGATGTAGTCATACGTGAAGATAGCTAGTTGTGTTGATATAGTCATACATGAAGATAGCTTGTTGTAACAAACTCACGACCAGCTCTCTCATCTGATATTAGCTTCTCAGCTTCTGTACTCACATCTATTTTTCTCCATATAATTAACACGTACCCGTCGTACTCTAGTAAGAGAGCCGACGTTCTGCCCACATTCCAAGCGCCTCTGTTGAATTCACATTCTGGTCATGCAAGCACGCGCCGCGTGCCACCAGACTTCTTCCAACTGCATCGCCGCCATTCTCGTCCACGCGCTAGCTAGTAGCTGCCTAGCTGCTTCATCTCTGCTTGCTTGTGCTGCGTTGCCAACGAAACATCCATTGATCTATCTGTCGAGATTGACGATTGCTAGGAGCGGCGAGAGCCCCTGACCGCAACAGGACATCGATGGAGAAGCAGTGACGCCGGCCCGGCCGCCCGGGCAGTGCGCGGCAGTGGCGACACATCGATGGAGAAGTAGCAGCATCGACGGAGAAGCAGCACCACTCGAGATCGAGCGGGCAGTGCGCGGCAGCAGCGACGCCGCCCTGGCTGCGCCTGCATGCCACAAGTATGAGGCCGCTCATCATCCGCCGAGCCCTGGCTACCGGTACGTATGCCATGCACACGCTCTACTCTTCGGCATGTCCCTTTGCCACGGTGGAATGCCAAGTGAGCAAAACCAGGTGCAAAACCAAAATTTAGGGTGTTGGATACATGGTTTTATACTTCAGGGGTAAAGTAATCTACAGGCCAAAAGTTGAGGGTTGTATAGGCTTTTTCCTAATTTAGGATGAATGGAGTATATTTGTATGAATAAATTTCACCAGCGGTCCCTAAACTTGTCCCGAGTTCTCATCTAGGTCCCGGTACTCTCAGTTTGCACACCAGGATCCCTAAACTTCATTTGACGTGTCATCCCGGTCCAAACCCTATCTCCCACTTCTACAGCGCTGATGTGGACTGCCAGCTCTGCCCACTTGTGATTTAAAGTTAGGTGGGGGCAGGGTAAAATTTGTAGAAAACCTCTTGACTTCCTCGCTCTCCTCATTTGGCATACCACATCCGTTAGTCTTCAGTTCTTCACCACGTCCAAGCGCGACCACCGCTCCCTCGCTTTTGCTCTAGAGTACGCACACAACCGCATATAATCTGCAGTATCCTTACCGTGTTCAGTCGTCGTCCTGCAGCTTGTTGACGATGCCTCTGTTTTTTCCATGGGCCAGCCCAGTTAGCACGTCCGTGGCGAGCTTTTGCAACTCCGTGTGTAGGTGTGCTGCTTCATGTACTATATTGAATAATTCTTGTGCATGGTAGTTAGTTAGCACGTTTAAATATCCATGTCATTTGTTTTAGAATGTATGCATGTGTATAGCTGTAGCTGTTGGCTGTAGGCGAGTAGAGCCGAGACGTGCGTGTGTGTTCACCAGTGCGTTGTGTGTGTGCTCTGCGCTGTGGTGCTGATCGCCGGCATCTGGGAGGGACGTCTCTCTCCGGCGAGCATCACACAATACTGCAGTGTGTCGTGCAGATTGCTCACCGTAAACACGGTCCCTGTGATGCATTGCCGGAGTGCCTTCCCTTGTTACCCTCCATGGACACAAGCACCTTCACTGCCTGGAGCATGCGCTTCATAGCGCGCACACCTGCGAGCTGCGACCCGGTCCTGTGCGGGTTCTGGAGAAGAACCGGTAATGCCTCGCACTCGTAGACGAAGCGGGTCAGCCGTCAGGGTCTCAGGGATACGAGCTCGTACGCGGCCAGCTCGCACTCTGGCTCACCTGATGGAGTCGCTTGGATCTAGAGGCCTTCCACGTCTAGTACACCGAAGAGCGATGCCTCCATGAACGCCAGGGTGTAGAAGAGCGGTAGCTGGTAAGCTGGAGCGCAGCACGCCGCCCGCGCGGTGGAGGTCTGCGCGGCGTGGTGCTGCCACTCCAGCTCGTGGCTGCAGATGATGTTTGCACCCTCGCTCGCTGGCGAGGTTCACAGTGATGCACCGGAAGTCTGTGATGTTGAGTGCGCTCGCAAATCCACCGAGGAGCACGGCGATGCCCCAAATGAACCGAAGCTTCCCGAGCCTGTTCGCCGCCTTCTCAGCACGCCCCAAGCCCCCAAGCGTGACACCGTTAAGCCATGAACCGCTACCACTACCCAACGCCACAGCTCGAAGGACGCTGATTCGGCACCTCTGGTGCTGAGCCCGCCGTCGGGACATCTGGATGCATGCTTGACTGCACATCAGTAGTTCAGCACCAATGCCCTCTCCTTCATGAAGACGAACGGGTGTGGGATGCCAAATGAGGAGATTGAGGAAGTCAAGGGGTTTTCTATAAACTTTACCCTGCCCCCACCAAACTTTGAATCGCACGTCATCTGAAACATCGCAGGCAGTCCGCATCAGCACTGTAGATGTGGGAGATGGTGTTTGGACCGGGATGACACACTAAACAAAGTCTAGGGAACTTGATGTGCAATTTGGGAGTTCCAGGACTTAGATGAGAACTTAGGACAAGTTTGAGGACTTCTAATAAAATTTACTCTTGCACACACTCTAGAAGTTAAGGCATCGCATAATTAAATCTGAGCCATCGATTTTTTTTAAAGAGAAATATTTTATATTTAACAGCGGTTATAAAATGATCTTAGGTGCCTTACGTGTTGGATTTAATGTGGGCTTGACCTATATATTATTCAATTAAATCATATAGATCCTAAGACAATATTAAATGCTAGGTGCAATAAAATGAGAGATTGAATGTAGTTTATGGCTGAACTTGTAATGGTCATGGTTATGGCTGCGGTTACTAGTAACTATTATGATTATGGCTCTAGTTAATAGTAACTCCCATGGTTATGACTATAGTTACTGGTAACTCTCATGTTCATAGCAGCGGTTATAGTAATTGATGAGCGTTTCATGATGTCCAGGTTCATCTTCTACACTTCACTTTCCACCTTCCACGTTATAAGAATGAGTGTTTGCCTTCAGTCGCAGATAGGAGACAGATATACCGCACCCTCTCTTCTTTGTTGAGTTGCTCCCAAGATTTCCCCCTTCTGATTCTCTGCGCGTACTAATAATTGGAAGAGCAAGCCTTCAGAACCATGCCCGCGTCTGTGACACCTGCTCGGGTGTGCCGAGCGATCAGGTTTTTGGGGAGCATCTAACGTGATTGCTCGTTGTTGATTTGATCAATGACTCCATTTTCTTCCTGGTGGACGTTTGAGGGACACTGCATTGCGAACATTGTCCTGCATCGACTGTAGTCTGCGACGTCGAGCACACTATGTTGACTAGTGTGTATGGAGCCCCCGGTGCCTTGAGCATGGGTCCCTCCGCTGGGTATATTTCTCAATGTTCAACAAGGCGATATTTCATGGTCGACTAGGGGCGGAGTAGGCGGACGTTGGGCGGAGGAGGAGAAGGGAGCGGCGAGCAGAGGTCACAGGTAGGGGGAGGAGGAGCGGCGCGCGGTGGGCGGAGGTCGCCAGTGAGGGAGGAGGAGGGGCGGGCGGTGGGCGTGCGCGTGTGTGGGCGGCGCGCCGACTAGAGAAGGCTGAGGCTGAGAGAGATGTGCGGGAGAGGATCCAGTGGTGGCGGCTGAAAGTCCTATGTTTGGTGTTGGTAATTAGTGACAATGCCTAAGTACTAATCCTATGCCTAAGTTGTATGTAGCATATGAGGATTAGTATATTTCAAGGTTGGTGGTAAGATGGACATGGTGATCATGACGGCCACACTTGGATTTGGACGCAACCCTACGTGATCAAGGCAAAGGTATATGCTTAAGGGTTATGTTTTAGTAACCAAGACACCTAGTGGTGTGGTTACATTATAGGATAAATAGCCGTACTATAAAGAGGAGAATGACGCGGCTATTGAACTCTTAAGTGCCTCTAGGTGTGCATTTCATAATCATATACATTTGGATAGTACTAATAACGCCTCAAAAAATGATTGTGAAAATGCTAACACACTCGCACATGACGAGATCACTTGGTGGTGTTAGCATATTTGCGAAGGCGGTGAAGCTTGAGCGGTAGAGAGGGTTTGGGGTCCTCTCTCCCTCCCGCCGAGCTTGCGAGGCGGGATTCAGACATTTTCTAGGAGTTGAAACGACTATTTTCCACTACGCCGGAAGTCGGAAATTGAACGGAAGCGAACGGAGGTCACAGTGGTGACCGGACGCTAGACCAGACGAGGTCTCTGTTTGACCGGACGCGTCCGATCAGCGTTCAGCGTCTTCGCGTGTTTCGGTTTGTTGATCGGACGCGTTCGGTCGATCAGGAAGCTTACTGGACTCCAACCGGACGCTGGCACTGTGGCGTCCGGTCAGTTCTCCAGCGCGTCCGGTCGCTGTTTCGTTGTGCACTGCTCAGGCTTGACCAGCGCGTCCGGTCCGTCACGGGACCAGCGTGTCCGGTCAAGCTTCACGCGTCCGGTCATTGCGTGCAGCGCGTCCGGTCGGTGGTTCGCGAAAGTAGCCGTTGTGCGATCGGCGCGTCCGGTCAGTTTGACCAGCGCGTCCGGTCAGCGCGACTTCGGCTGTTTCAAGTGCGTAACGGCTATATTCGAAGGGGTACGTCTATAAATACTCGTTGGCCGGCTCAAGGCTCTCCCTCTTGGACATTTTGACATACTTGTGAGCACTTTGAGCTAAGCAACTCCCCTCCCACTCATCTCTCTTGCTTCTTTGCATATTCGAAATGAGATTGAGTGATCCAAGTGCATTTGCATTATGAGATAGCATCTAGTTGGCACTTGGTGGTTGATTTGCTACGGGATTCTTGTTTCTCTTGGTGGTTGCCGTCACCTAGATGGCTTGGAGCAGCTTGGAGGCGTTGGCAAGAGTTGGTGATTGTTCTTGGCCACCTCCGGTGATTGTGAGGGGTTTGTGCCTACCTCGGCGAAGCGCCAAAGGCAACATTAGTAAATTGCTCGTGTCATTGCAACCTTTTGCCATTTGGTAGGTTCTTGTCGCGCCTTTTGAGAGGCTCGGTGTGAGACCGATTAGCCACCGAACCACGTGGTGAAGAGGGACACAACGGGGACTAGCGTGCCAGCAAGCACATGAACCTCGGGATAAATCTTCGTGTCATCACTTTCATATTGTGATTGATTGATCCCGGTGTTCGGTTGTCTTGGTATTCATTGTTGATCATATTGGTTGGCTCAATACTTCGCTCCTCGGTGAAACTCTCCTAACTCAACTCCGCATTACTTTCTTAGTTATCTTTGCTAGCTAGTTAGCTTTGCTAGAGTAGCTCTTTTATGTAGCTTGCTAGTTGTAGTTGTAGTTACCTTCTCGGTTTGACTTGTGCGGTTGAGTGCCATTATACTAGAATTGTGAATTGGATAGGTGGCTTGTAAACACTCCGTAGGCTAAGCAAAACTCGCATCTCGCTATTTGTTGTATTGATAAACTTGTTTAGCTTGTCTTTGTAGAAAATTTTAAAAGGCTATTCACCCCCCTCTAGCCATCAAGACCTTTCAGCGGTGGCGGCTGTGTGGCATCGGGACTGCGGGAGAGACCGAGCAGAGGCGAAAGAAGGTTGGAAACTTTGGGCTTTGGGCTGTTTTCAAAGGAGAAAGAAGGGATAAGGTGCTAGGGGGACTTGGGCTTTGGGCCATCTTCTGTTGTAATGACCTTTCTCTTTAGTGAAGTCCATTTATCTCCTGTTTTCTTTTTCTTTTTTCTCAACATATATGTGTGTATTAGCCACCGCCTAGAAAACGCCTAGGCGTGCCCAAATATGTACATGACCCTTATAACAAACATGAAAATATAAGAACACACACATATATCTAACAACCCCCCTCCCCCTCAAACTCAGGGTCGCAAAGACTGAGTTTGGACAAAAAGAAACAGCTTTCATGAAGAAATATACCAACTAAAGCACTAAGGGCACAAAGACACAAAGCGAAGCTCAATAACATCATCTCGTACATGTGCCCGAGTATAAGAGGCATCAACACCAATATGCATAGTAAGCTCATGTTTGACTGGGTCAGTGCAGTGCTAAGAGCACCAGTGCTGTCAGACAAAAGAGGTGTCAGCATGGAAAGACAAATACCAAGATCCTCAAGTAACCATTGTAGCCAAGTAACCTCTATAGTAGCAAGAGTCATAGCTCACAACTTAGCCTCTGCACTAGAATGACAAATAGTTGCTTGCTTCTTAGTTTTCCAAGTAATAAGAGAACCACTAAGAAACACATAGTAGGCAGAAAGCGAGTGACGATCGGAGGAGTTACTAGCCTAAGTAGCATCAGAATATGCTTGGAGTTGGAAAGAGTTGGAACATGGAAAGAACATACGACGAGAAATGGTCCCACGAAGATAAGCCAGGACACAAATGAGATGACTATAGTGGAGCTGAGTGGGAGCGGAGACAAACTAAATCAGAATGTGCACAACATATGAAATGTTAGGACGAGTCACACCCAAATAAAGAAGACTCCCAATAATATGATGATACCGAGTCGGATCAGTAAGAGGTTCACCATCATTGGGATGAAGATGAAGATTAAGCTCCATAGACGTCTCATCAGTGTGGTGATCAGTGAGAGAGGAATGATCAAGAAGGTCCTGAATGTACTTTCCTTGGGACAGATAAAGACCATCCACTATGCCAGAATTGATAATCACTACCGGACTATCATTGCCAGTTGCTTTGGACCTAACAGTGATATAGTATCGCTGTCAGTTCATGGTTTAGTGCGACAGTGATAAATGAACTTGAAAGAGTCGGCTGTTGTCGGATTTTGATCAGAGCTACCCTCAGCGTGATCGTAACTACAGTTTTGGTTGGGTGCTCCCCAAACGATTACAACAAGGCAAGGGACACTGATTTATCACAGTATATTGGCATGCAATGAGAATCAAACCAAACTGTCTGCTAAATGTACATTAGTAAAAGCAAGGCGACATTTCGGCATATAGGATAATAACCACGCCATTCCTTATCTATATACCACATGCTAATGTCAACAGATAGGTACCAATAGATGTTACAGACTGGTGTTTTTTTAAAAAAAAAAGTGTTACAGATTGGCCTCTAATCCTTACAGAGATATCAGCCACAACATGGATTAACTTCATAGTAAAAAAATAAGCACAATAAGGCCCTGGTGCCAGCCGAAAGAACAGGGGACCACACTTTCATATACGGCAACCTAAAACTTCTCCCTGCGAATGATATGGACTGCCATGGTAAGCTTACTCTCTTTCTTCTTCAGTTCGAATAGACAGATGTCACCAACACGCAGGCCATTCCCACGAGCAAAATTGGGCCAACCTCCATTAAGAAACCACCTTCTACCATTATGAAACATCATTTTAGCCTTCCATGTCTTACCCCCGCACTGGAGCCATATGGTTTGCCCTTTAGTTGGGAGATATACCGAACCATATCGTGAACCTAATTCCTGATGCATTATGGACCAGTAGTTAGCAACGCGCTACAATGTTGGTTCAACAACTCTGTGATTAACCTAGAATTCTAGGGGCTATATTGGTGGGTTGTATTTGTAAGTTGATTGTTATGGAGAAAATATTTCATTTTTATGATTTAACAGCAAAGAGTTTGCTGATACGAAGGCGGGTGAATCGGTGAGCTCTCAGATAACAAAAGATGCCCACTTAAACAAAATAAGGTTAAGATGACAGGAACAGCAAGCTTAAGGATAAAAAAATAACAATTTTAAGACGAAACAAAAAAAAGAACTTACTAGCATCCAACGTTGAGCAACACCAACGTTGTTGTTCTTCATTACTGCCACACAAATGGGAATTTCAGATCGGATAGCTCGCACTCGCTCCTCAACGATTCTCTTCTGGGATTTAGATAGAGGACTCTTGCATGGTACAATGTATGGAGGAACAAATGGATCATCAGAGTCTCCGCCCTCTAGAGGTTCATGAGGAATTTCTTGCATATCACTTTCCGAGGAAACATGTTCTCCTGCAGACAGTTGTAGACCATATAAGAAAAGGAATAATCTAGAGAGCTAATTTTTTTTTTATGTTTTGCACTAATACCAGCGGTAGGTTCCTCCTCGATATGGATTTCTGAAGCCATCTTTGCACTAGATGCACCAGGGCATGGGCCACCCATTTGAATGCCAGCCCCATCTCTAGAATGAGTTGTTTCATGAAGAACATAGACTATAAATGTGCACCTTATCTCATCTTTTGTCGGTACAAGGAGGCAGATATCTCCCTCTTGCACATGATTGTCACGGACAAAGTCTAGCCACTGTCCTATAAGCATGTAGTTTCTACTTTCAGCTCTTTTGTAGAATTTGGGATGCCACTTCTTGCTCTTGCCAGGCGTCTCAAGAGTGACATTTTTGCTTTCATCTGGGAAATGTGCACTTGCATAATCCCTGGTAATTCCCTGATAGCAAATGGAACATGATGCTCAGAAGATTCATGACAACCGGAATCTCATAGGTAAATCTCCCATACATTGTTACTATTATCTACAAACAGTTCATGTTGATATAAATGAGTTTCCTATTCAATAGTAGTGGAGTTACCAGAAAAGGACCCGGGGGTTGCACATTGCCCTTCCGCATTATTGATATAAAAATTGTGAATTCAGGTTGAATTTCCTGAATAAGATCCATTACTCTCTTCTTTTGTGCTTTAGATAGATAACATCTATATGCCAAAACATATTCCAACGATACATTTTTAGAGAGAATATCTTCTCCTGTACAAAATTTCACAACAGAGTTTAATAACAAGTGGTGTACGATTCGAGGTAAATATGCATGCAACTTGAATAATGCTATAACCTGACTCCTCAGATGACGAGGACGCCATAGCCATCTTCACAGTTTTCCCGCGACGACAGGAGCTAGCCTTTTGACACTCTGTGGATTTTTCACTGCTTGCAGACGCTTCTGTGGTATCATGTAGAGAAATGCTGGAAATACTAATGGGATCCACACTTCTTTCTCGAACTCTTGGGATGTTTTCTATGCCAGGGCATGAAAATAATTCCTCACAACCACCATTGGGTGAATGTGGCCCTGCATCCCTTACTGACTCCACCCTCTTGGTAGCTAGCTGATGTACTGGAGAACCAAAATGAGCATGACTCAGTGGCCTTTCACTTGACACCTGCTCTAGAGATCTGATGCAAGTAACTTCACCACGCCTTTGTAGGCATTCATAACAGAACCATTCTATTAATGATGCATCGAAGACAACTTTGTCCAAACAGTATCTACACAATGACGAATCATAGTAAGAAAAGGCCGACCATTTTAATAAGCTTTAACGACATAATTAGAGTACAGACTACAGAAGGTACTTGAGTTTTCCATTTAGGTATTACATGATTTGCAAATATTCATTTCTAATTCTAATTCAATAGAATGTGAAGATAGGGATATATTCATATAGTTCGTCTACTAGACTTTCAAAATGATTGGAAAAAAAATTAATGATGTAAAATGCTGGGTAAAAAGTAGGCCTAACCTCAGATGATAGCATGGTTCTCATATAAGGGGTAAAATGTTGTTGTCTACACCCATTAATAAGCACAACAAAAAATCAAATGTAATAATAAAATAAAGCATAATTAGTGTAAAGGGAGACATACTGGTGCACAGCATAACGCTTGCAGTCCCTGCAACATAGCAGAAGTTGTCTGTAACCAATATCTCCACACACTTCACACACAATGTTCTGCACAAACACAAAAAAGTTTGCTGTCATCATCAGATTATCAATTACGCCAGCAACTAATTAACACAAATAATCAAATTGTTCCGGCGAACCCCCCCCCCCCCCCAATCTTTGCTGAAAAGATTATCTATCTAGGATTCTAGGTGACTTAGGCGGAGAAGATAATTATTGGAGAAGATGCAGAAGAAAAGTTGACAAAAGTCAGAGAAGATGCTTTGATGGGATCATAATCTACTTTTGGTGGAATATCTGGAAAGAGAGAAATAGGCGAACTTTCCAACAAAGAAGTTCAAGCCCAAGACAAGTCGCGATGTTATGCAAAGATGATATCAATCAATTTTCTTTGGCGACAGCTCTAAGGCATAATACGGCAATCTTGCAGTAGATATTTCTACGTTTCGTTTTCATGTAGTTGCAGTTTTCTTGTTTTCGGTGGTGCACAAGCTTGGGTTTATCTTTTCCCGACCTTTGGTAGTTTTGTTAGTTGTCAGTCGTTTTCTCTAAATGTTTTAGCTCGTCACGCCGATGTAAATAGAGAGTTGTAATTGTTTTTTTTCGTCTAATAAAATCCGCGGCAAAGCTTTTGCCGTCCTTTCGAAAAAAAACTTAGGCGGGTGTCACATCAGTTGATTACTCAAAGAATTAGGACGCCTACAAACAGCAACAGCAGCGACAGAAGGTTCATTCATTAGCCAGCAATGGCATCGACGGGAGGAATCGATAGCATTTGGTTAATACGGAATCGCCCGAACGCGAATCGCATCCTGAGTGAGAACAGGAACACCGAAACCGAAGGAAACAGTATCACCCTTAACTATTAATTAATCTTTTCTAAAAAAAACTAACTACTAATTAATCTCGTTGCGCGACGGGAGCAATCCAGATTACATTGCATTGAAACTACACTTCTGTGGGTGCATTGCATTGCCAGCCGGGAAGTATAGAAGAACAGGAAATCGCAAGAGGACGGTATGATGCATGCAATACATACCATATTCACCGGCCGGTCACCACCACCTTTGCCTGCGCCGGCCTCCGCAGCTCAGACCGATCCCAATCCCGTAATAATCTCCTGGAGGCGCCCGCGCGTTGTTCAAGGCCGGCTTAACGAACGAACGGAAGGAAGGCGGCGGGAGAGGAGGGGCGGAGGAGCTGCGGCGCGCCGTTGGATTCGACTTCGGACGAACAACCACCGCCACCAGGACCGACCGATTAGTAGTAGGGTAGGCTTTCTCGTTTCCGCATCGGATCAGGTGGGACCCACCAGGACGCCTGGTTTTTCACCTGAGAGGCTGGCACTACAGTGCTGACTAGCGCCGGTTCGATTCTGCCTGCGTCCTCCGGACTTAAATTTGGAAAAGAAAAGAAAAAGCGCAAACGCACGCAACGGAAAACTAGCGTTCGGAATTCGGATGCGATAGAAAACGGTGCAAGCGACACACATCTCCAGATGTATGCAGCTAACGAAAGGAACACATGCACCACGCCTCCACCTCCAACTCCCACAACGCATGCATGCAGCTCCTGTCCGTCTATCGGCACGCTGTTGCCGCACCTGTCCACGCGCTGCTACTGTTGCATGTGGGGCCGCCATGCCCACATCGCTTCCCGCACGCACGAGGGGACCACCTCCGTCTACGCTTACTTTCCGCGTCTAGTCATGCAGCACTTGCAACATAAAACATTTGCTACAGCATACGTCTAAAATAAATAAAATATTTACAAACATACACTTACAACATATGTGTATGGCCACTGCAATATATGCAACGTCCATATGAAGCACTTCCAACATACGTTTGAAAATAGTTAAAACATTTGAAATATACACTTACAACATACGTATATAGCCAGTGCAATATATGTAATATCTAGATAAAACACTTACAATATACGTTTAAAACAGCTGAAACATTTGAAACATACACTGGCAACATACGTGTATAGTCATTGCAACATATGCAATATCTAGATAAAAACACTTACAACATATGTTTGAAACATACACTTGCAACGTATACAACATCTTGCAACATATGTTTAAAACAACCGAAATGTTTGAAACATACACTTGCAATATACGTGTATAGCCATTACAACATATACAACATCTAGATGAAACATACATTTAGAGCACATGAAACATATGGAGTTTGGACCGGCACTCAAATGCCATGCAGATGTGGCCCCGTACTCCTCTTACAAACAGGCAAGCACCCTGGCCAGCCCTACAGCTGGCTAAGCGCCTAAGCCAAAGTAGCAACGCTTCAGGTAGCATGCGGCAAGGGCAGGTTGAGCTGGGCGCAGACAACACACAGAGATAAAAAGAGCAGTAGGACAAGCAGCAGCAGACCTAGGCGCAGGTCGGTCCATCCGTCCGAACATCCTCAATTAAGCATTACCGAACAGATTAGCAGCGCAACACCTGCCCACCCACTCGTCCGGACGTCCTCAATTAAGCATTACCGAACAGATCAGCAGCGCAGCACCTGTCCACCCACTCATGGCCATGCAGGAGCAGGATACGGTCATAACCAAATCCAGACATCTGAATTTTTTTTTATTGCAGTCTTTTTCCTTTTTTTTGAAAGATTTTTATATTTAAGCCCCTCGAGGGCAGATTTGTAGGAATGGATCTCAACCTAGACGCCATGACCTTGGGTGTCTAGGGTCACACATCTCGGCGTCGAGGTAACGAGGCAACCGACGTGGCTGGGGTGGGCGCCGAGGTCTAGGTAAAAAGGCCATGTGATTTGCTCTGCTGCTTCGATTGGTATTGTAAGCTGTATGTTTTCTTTGAGTCTAGTTGTGCCTACCACAGATTCAAAGATGACATAATTAACAAACCTGGATTGTGTGGAGGAGCAAACATGTAGTGATGTAGAGCAGAAACAAGACCGAAGACTGCATCGGGACGCCATGCAGATCCAGGGTGTTCATTTTGTGCTCTGCATGCTGCTTTAGTTTTGCATGCCTCTAGGATCAGTAGTCAACAGGCCATGCAACGTTTTGCAACAGAACGAAGGGCATGTTTAGTTAGTGAAATGAAAAATTTTGGGTAAGTTTCTGTAGCACTTTTCGTTGTTATTTGACAAAATTTATCCAATTATAGACTAACTAGGCTCAAAAGATTCGTTTCGACATTTACAGACAAATTGTGCAATTAATTATTTTTTTACCTACATTTAATACTTCATGCATGCGTCCAAAGATTCGATGTGACGGGTACTGCGCAAACTTTTTGGGGTTAGGTGGACAACTAAACAGGCTCGAAATGTTCTGCAACTATGTGCCCTTGGTTACAGAAGGCAAAAGCAGAATAGGAGGAAACAGTGTAAATGAAAGTGCATCAAATCCTATCGTGGCAACCGCTGACGGAGTGCAGAATCGAAATCGGTGCTGCATGCGGGAGGGCGTAGGAGTATATTTTTTCTTGTAACAGACAAATTCAAAGAGCAGATCAAGAAAAGAAAAGGAGGATTGTGAAAACCGCTTTGAGAACTTGATTACATTTGTTTGCCTAAAAATAGGTTTGCTTTCAAACACGTTGCAGCTTCTCCGTCTTCACTTTCTGTTTTGTGTGGGGAGGCGACCTACTGCGGCTGAAACTCAAGCTGCATGTTCAACCTACTGTCATGCAATCAAACTTGAAAAGCAAACAAAACTGTGCTACATGTACGTATCTATATCTATACCTAATAATAAAGAGACAGAATTTCAGGCTCTGTTTTTTCGTCCATTCATTTTTTAGTCCATCTTTCTCTAACTACCGAACAATAGAGAGTTTCTTTTGTCCGGACTTATATATATAACCCGTGCTCATACGAGTTAGAATAGCTCGCGTCGAGACCAATACAGAGCGGGAATCCTAATCTAAATAGTTTCCTCAAATCCTGAGTATTCTAAAATAGAACTCTTAATAATAAATAGAAAATGATAAGAGTTACCTTCTTTATTTTCCACTGCTTTCTTTATTTACATACGAGTTAGAACAGCTCGCGTCTAGACGAATATGGAGTAGGAATCCTAATCTAAATAGATTTCTCAGATTTGACTACTCTAAATAGAACTTTTAACAATCAAATACTCAACCACGAACGTATTTTATTTTATTTTATTTTTTTGTGCTCTTTTTCCCATATACACTCCCGTGTCCGGTACGGATCCGTGAGGCGAAAACCCTTCTTTATTTTTTTCGCAAAACTCCTGTCCGATTGGCTTGTGGTTGTTTTTTTTCTGACCCAACAATAGAAGCGATTGGCTCATTTTCTACCTGGCTGACTTTCTTTCTTTATCCCAAATATTATCCGCATGTATTAGTCAATGCACGATCTTATTATCCTAAATATATATCACATAAGGCGATTGGTTGATTTTTTTCTGGAACAGACTAAGCCTCCGCCGTTTTTTTGTCCAGATGATGTTTTTTTCTACTGTTTTTTTGTCCGTTTTTCATCATGTTTCAATAAATAAATATAGAAAATAAATAATAAAAGAAATAATCATAGTCCTTTGAGCCTGGACCCTTTCCTACAATATATACGTATTTTTACTTTTGAAGTAGTTTTAGTTAAGAACACAACTTACCAGTGAACTAATAATATTTTAAGATGCTTGAAAAGATTCCAAAATGCATTTGGGTCACCCCCTTGCATGTGAACTAGATTCATGATACATGCTCACATGAGTAAGAACTCGCATCTACTAATTATTGATTCCAAAATGTGTTAGGTCGCGCTCTCCGTATTTGAAATAAAACCTATTGTTTTAGAACTTGGATCGACTGATGGTCTAGGTAATCAAACCATCAACTAAAATATTAAGCACTTTGTTATCTAATTCAATATGAAAAACTCTCTTTTGCAATCCCCCGATGATTAGCGAACAGACCAATACAATATATAAACCTTGTATTTAAATTTTAATTCGATATAGGTTTAGTAGGATATAGGGTATTTTTATTTTATTGCAACTATTAACTTAATATTATGTGCGTCATGCATCATAAAAAGAAATTATTAGAATTTATAGAAAGAGTAAAATATGAATAAATATGTACTATTCATGTCTTTGTTCTCCATAAATGTCTAATAGTATTTTTTTTCCGTTGCAACACACGGGCACTTCTGCTAGTAAGTAAAAAAGCCCGGCGACATTTCGGCATAATAAAGGATCAATATATACTGCATGCTAATACATGTCGTCAACAGATAGCTACCAACAGATGTTACAGATTGGTCTCTAATCCTTCCAGAGATCAGCAACAGCCATGGATTAATACATATGGTACAAAACTGGCACAAAAAGCCCAGGGCGCCAGCCGAAAGAACAGGGGGCACACTTTCGTATACGACAACCTAAAACTTCTCCTTGCGAATGATATGGACTGCCATGGTAAGCTTACTCTCTTTCGTCTTCAGTTCAAATAGACACATGTCGCCTACGCGCAGGCCATTGCCACGAGCAAAATTGGGCCAACCTCCATTAAGAAACCACCTTCTACCATTATGAAACATCATTTTGGCCTCCCATGTCTTCCCCTCACACTGGAGCAATATGGTTTGACCCATAGTTGGGAGATATACCGAAGCAAATCGTGAACATAATTCCTGATGCATTATGGATCAGTAAGTTAGCAACACACTACAATGTTGGTTCAACAACTCGGAGGGGTTATATTGGTGGGTTGTATTTGTATGTTGATTGTTATGGAGAAAATATGACAGTTTTATGATTTAATAAGAGCAAAGAGTTTGCTGATATGAAGGCGGGTCAATTGGTGAGCTCTCAGTTGGAAAAAGGATGCCCACTTAGACAAAATAAGGTTAAGATGACAGGAACAGCAACCTTAATGACAAAAAAAAGGGAGTGTATAATCAGTCAGATTTTTTAAAATGGGAATCAGTCAGATTTTTTAAAATGCGACCCAGTAGACAGTTGTAGCACAAATCCTAAATCACAATTAAACGTATAGAAATCTAATAGATTTAGTACCCAAAAAATCTGTCAACAGATAAATAGCAAAAGTCTAAAAAAAATAACAAGACCAAACAAAAAAGAATTGAGCTTACTAGCATCCAACGCTGAGCGACACCAATGTTGTTGTTCTTCATTACTGCCACACAAATGGGAACTTCAGATCGGATAGCTCGCACTCGCTCCTCAACAATTCTCTTTTGGGATCTAGATAGAGGATTCCTGCATGGTACAAAGTATGGAGGTTCAAATGGATCATCAGAGTCTCCGCTCTCCAGAGGTTCATGAGAAATTTCTTGCATATCACTTTCCGAGGAAACATGTTCTCCTGCAGACAGTTTTAGACCATAAGAAACGGAATAATCTAGAGAGCTAATAGTTTTTTTTTATGTTTTGCAACAATACCAGCGGTTGGTTCCTCCTCAATATGGATCTTTGAAGCCATCTTTGCACTAGATGAACCAGGGCATGGGCCAATCCTTTGAAAGCCAGCCCCACCTCCAGAATGAGTTGTTTCATGAAGAACATAGATCATAAATGTGTATCTTATCTCATCTTTTGTTGGTAAAAGGAGGCAGATATCTCCCTCCTGCACATGATTGTCACGGACAAAGTCTAGCCACCGTCCCATAAGCATGTTCTTTCTACTTTCATCTCTTTTGTAGAATTTGGGATGCCACTTCTTGCTCTTGCCAGGCGTCTCAAGAGTGACATTTGTGGTTTTATCTGGGAAATGTGCAATTGCATATTCCTTGGTAATTCCCTGATACCAAATGGAACAAGATGCTAAGAAGATTCATGACAACCGGAATCTCATAGGTAAATTTCCCATACATTGGCACTATTATCTACTCCCTCCATTCCATGTTATCAGACGTTTTTGGCTTTTCTAGATATATTGATTTTATTATATAATCTAGACAGTGTATATCTAAGTGCATTGCAAAAGCTATGTATCTAGAAAAGCCAAAACATCTTATAATTTGGAATGCAGGGAGTACAAACAGTAAATGTTGATATAAATGAGTTGCCTATTCAATAGGAGTAGTGGAGTTACCAGAAAAGGACCTGGGGGTTGCACATTGTTCCTCCTCATTATTGATATAAAAATTGTGAATTCAGGTTGAATTTCCTGAATAAGCTTCATTACTCTCTTCTTTTGTGCTTTAGATAGATAACTTCTATATGCCAAAACATACTCCAAAGATACATTTTCAGACATAGTGTCTTCTCCTGTACCAAATTTCGCAACAAAGTTTAATAACAAGTGATGTACAATTCGAGGTAAATATGCATGGAACTTCAATAATGCTATAACCTGACTCCTCAGATGATGAGGACGCCATAGCCATCTTCACAGTTTTCCGGCGATGACAGGAGCTAGCCTTTTGGCATTCCCTGAATCTTTCACTGCTTTCGGATGCTTCTATGGTATCATGAGAACTGCTTGAAATATTAATGGGATCTACACTTCTTTCTCGGACACTTGAGATGTTTTTTATGCCAGGGCAGGAAAATAATTCCTCACAACCATCATTGGGTGAATATGGCATGACTGTGTCCACAACATCGTTTTGCAGACTGGGCAGCTGTGGTACATTGGTGGCCATGCTTCTTGGCAGCAACTCATTGCTACCCCTATGATCCAGTTGGAGTGTGACCTCTTCCTTGTCTCCTCCTGGTGTGAAGCCATTTAAGATATCCCTGTTACTATCACCATGTGCTTCAGATTTGTCACTTCTCAGTGAGTCCACTGTCCAAAACGTGTTTTTATGTGCATCAACCACAGTTTTTTTAGCCTTTATAGACTTGCCTTCCATATTCTTGCAGCCATCTGAAGTGTGTTTGGAAGAAAAGTTTGCACCACTATCCTTCATTCTATTCGATTTGTCTCCACTTTTTCCAAGAACCGAGTTTCCAAGGTCAGCTGTGGAACATGATGACCCTAAATTATTTGATCCTAAAACCACATTCTCTCTCTTCTCTAATCCTTTGAATGGTGCTGTAAGTGATTGTGGGACTTTCTTCAATTTGCTAACCAACCCTTCTGTTGTTTCTAAGAGGTGAGACTGGTGATTATCTCCCAATTTACCCAAGCTATTCACAATCAAAGGACAAGGCTGCTCAGTGTTCAATGCAACAGGGTTTTCATGGTCCACCTGCTGGTTCTTGCTGTGGTTGCTCTGAGCTGATTCTGTCCCAATGGTTTCACAAGAGCGTGATGCTTCGGCACTTGTATGGGTGGTAACTTTAGCAATTCGTACTTTTCTACTTGTGCAGTTACCCATTGGTTTCATAAGTGACTTCTTTTTATTGTGCTTCTTAACCGAAGAATAAACTCTGTTGAGAGATGTATATTTAGTCGCAAATGATTCATTTTTTCCATTTCTCCATGGCCCTGCATCCCTTACTGACTCCACACTCTTGGTAACTAGCTGATGTACTTGAGAACGAAAATGAGCATGACTTGGTGGCCTTTCACTTGACACCTTCTCTAGAGAACTGATGCAAATAACTTCACCATGGCTTTGTAGGCATTCATAGCAGAACCATTTTATTAACGATGCATCGAAGACAACTTTGTCCAAACAGTATCTACACAATGAGAAAAGGCCAAACATAAATTAATATGCTATAACAACATAACTACATTACAGAAGGTATTCCATTTAGGTATTATATATGATTTGCAAATGTCCATTTATAAACCAATGGAATGTGAAGATAGAGATAGATTCATATAGTTTGTCTACTCGACTTTCGAAATGATTGGGAAAAGAATATTAATGATGTAAAATGCTGGATAAAAATTAGCCATACCTAATGAAATAAAGCATAATTAGTGTGGTTTGTCATATAAGGAAAAAATATTGTTGTCTACGCTACACCCATTAATAAGCGCAACATAAAATCGAATGTAATGAAATAAAGCATAATTAGGGTAAAAGGAAACATACTGGTGCACAGCACAACGCTTGCAGTCTCTGCAACATAGCAGAAGTTGTCTGTAACCAACATCTCCACAGACTTCACACACAATGTTCTGCACAAACACAAAAAGGTTTGCTGTCACCACTAACTCACTAACAAAAAAAAATCAAATTGTTCCGGCAAAATTCCCATCTTTGCTGAAAAGATTATCTATCTAGATCTAGGTGGGGGTCACTGTCACTTCAGTTGATTACTACTCAAAGCGTATTAGACTGCGTATAAACAGCAGCAGCAGAAGGTTCATACAATACAGTAGCAAGCAATGGCAGCATCGATGGGAGGAATCGATATTATTTGATTAGTATCCGAATCGCCCGAACGCGAATCGCATCCTGATTGAGGACAGGAGCACCAAAACCGAAGGAAACAGTAGTGCCCCTAATTAATCTCGCATCGCGGTGGGACTTGGGAGCAATCCAGACGAGTCTGGTGCCCCGGGCACCACGCTTATGTGGGCTCATTACATTGCCAGCCAACCGGAAGTAGTAGCACATCAGGAAATCGCAAGAGGATGAGTGAGGAGGAATCGAGTAGCATACATACCATATTCACCGGCCGGTCACCACCACCATGCCACTCCAAGAAACGAGAAGGGAACGCCTCCGCCGGCCTCGGCAGCTCAGACAGACCCCAATCCCGGAACCTCCAGCAGGCCGCCGGGGTTTCGGCCGGTCGGAGGGCCGTCCGCGCTTGTGCGAGGGCTTAACGAACGAACGGAAGTGGGCGCAGCGGCGGTCGGTCAAAGGAATAGGCAGGCGGCGGGCGAGGAGAGACGGAGGAGCTGCGGCGCGCCGTTGGATTCAGCTTTGGACGACCCACCGGCGGACACCGCCACCAGGACACGACCGATTAGTAGGGTAGGGGGAAGAGATTCTTCAGAGTCAGAAACTTCCTAGTATTGTTTCCGCATCGGGTCTCTCAGGTGGGAGACTGGGAGTGGGCTACGGCCATAACCAAATCCAGACATGAAGCACGATGGTCCGAAGCTGGGAGGTGAAGGTGAAACAATACACCATCACAAGAAAACGACGTCCAGAGGGGCTTATCCTTTTCATTTTTATTTTCACAAACTCCATCACTGAGACTCGCCAACGCGATCCTGCTCCCACGCTCTCCCTCCCTTGTTCGCGTGCTATCCGTAAGGATGGCAAAAAGTTAAAAATCTCAAGTTCTAAAAATGTACATAGATTAATAACTAGCTATAAGCTAGATGCAAACATGAAACTATGGATTTTTATTTTTACTAGAAGAAATGGGGGAAGGCCAGTGCCTGAGGTTACAAGAAGGTAAACAGGTTGCCCGCAGCTTGAAGCTTGCAATCTAGCCTAACTAATTTCATCGGGTGCAGGAAAACCGAGCACTAGTGAAAATACGCTACTACCCCAAATTAGCCTAACTAATTTGCAATCTATGAAAAAAAAAACTTGAGTCACTAATGAAAACAGGCTACTACTACCCTAAATATTCTTTTTCTTGTCTCTGTGTACCGTACACTCATAAATTTGTACAGCAAGGAAAACGCTTGGAGTTGCCTACTAATGGAACACAAGCAGTTTGCATTAATTTTCCTTTTTACCATAAGAATTAACTAGCAAAAGATGCCGTGGATACTGATGGCGTGCATCAAATTAAAGAGTTGCACAGACAATTCGATGACAACCATGGATTATTTCAAAGTACTACAAAATAACAAAAATAAACCACAAGGGTGCCAGCACAAAGAAAAGGTCACCATTTCCTTTTATGCTATACTACAAACTAAAGCTCCTTCCTGGGAATGATATGGACCATCATGGTAAGCTCCCTCTCATTCCTCTTCAGTTCAAACAGACAGATATCACCGAAATCTAGATCATTGTCGCGAACAAATTTGTGCCAACCTCCACAAAGATAATGCCTTTGACGTTTTGTCACTATATTGGTCTTCCATACATTTCTCCCGCACCAGAGCACCACAGTTTGCCCTCCAGCTGGGAGATTCACAGCAGTAGCATATCGCGAACCTAATTCCTGATGTGTTACAGATACAAAGTTAGAAAAGCAAACCTAATTCCTGATGTGTCACAGATATTAGAAAAACAATGAAAGCGAGGTGGACATTTGAAATGAACTAATTATAAATTTACATTATTGGCCTTTATATACTCAGTCTTTTACAGGGAGGAATAAGACATTACTATGATGTTGTAACAAAAAGTTTGTTTCATATGAAAGCAGGTGCATATATAGTTTGGCATTCATACAACAGCAATCATGTCAACATCAATAAACCAGCTTAAGGTGACAGTAACCAAATCCAGAAGAATGAACAATAATAACTGAATGAGTTTAGAAGAGAATTGAACTTACTAGTATAGGTTTCTTCCGAGACACCCCAAGGCTGAGCCGCCTCATAATTGCTACATAAATGGGAACTTCGGATTTAATGGCTTGCACTCTTTCTTCAACAATCTTCTTTTGGGATTTAGATAGACCGCTGTTGGATGGTAAAAAGTAGAGAGGCTGACATGGACTACCAGAATCTTTGCTCTCCAGAGATTCATCCAAAATTTCATTCATGTCACTTTCCGAGGAAACATGCTCTCCTGCAGATAGTTTTAGGCTATAAGAAGGGAATACTAAGTAATCCAAAATGCAATTGATTTCTACTTTGCAATAATACCATCCGTTGGCTCCTTAATATGAACTTCCGAAGCCATCTCTGGACTAGATCCACCAGGGCATGGGCCAGCCCTTTGAAAACCAGTTTCACACCTGGAACGAGTAGCTGCTGCGCTAAGTAGATATACTGTAAACGTAAACCTTCTCCCAAGCTTTACTGGTAAAAAGGCGCAGATATCTCCCTCCTGCACATGATTGTCACGGACAAAGTCTAACCATTGCCCTTGAAGCCTGTACACACTACCTTTTGTTGTGTTGAATTTGGGATGCCACTTCTTGCTCTTGCCTGGTGTCTGAAGTGTGACATTTGCGTTTCCATGTGGAAAATATGCAAATGCATATTCCTTGATAATATCCTGATTACAGATGGAACATGATGTGATGTAAACAAACAACCAAGACTACTAAAAATAATAGTTTCAACAGTGAGCAAAAGGAAAAAAACAAAAGTGTCATTTGTCCACATATAGTCAGAAGGCTCATGAGAATTTGAAGAGGGTTAAATTTAGCTTATACCTACGGCAGCATGTACATCAGCAAAAAGGGAATAATTTTTGGGAGCGGTGACATGCTATTCAACAGTAGTGAACTTACAACAGAAGGAGCCGGGGGATGAACGTGGCTCTTCCGCATGACGGCAATGTAAACAGTAGTTTTAGGTTGAATCTCCTGGATCAGCAAAGTTACTCTCTCCTTTTGTTCTTGAGATAGATAAGTTCGATGTGATACAATATAATCAGCCCCTGGTGCCTGAAGATCATCTGACTCAAAAGATTCATTTTCAGATGGAATGTCTTCTCCTGTGCAAATTGACACAATAGGCAATAGGAATAAGTAAGATAAAATTTGAGGCAAATATGAAAGTAACTTCTAAGTTATAACTGTATAACCTGAGCCACCAGATGACGAGGATGTTACAGTCATCTTCAAAGTTTCCCCATGTCGACTGGAAAGTTTCCCTGACGATCCTATGGTATCAAACTGAGAACTGCTTGAAATATCAACATAATCTACTCTTGTTTCTCCAACACTTGGGGTGCTTTTTATGCCATCACAACAAATGATTTTCTCACAACCATCGGAATCAAAGATCAGAACCTTGAAAACAGAGTTTTCAATGTGCCGGAACAGCAAGAAGTCGTTCTCTTCAATATGATGGGCAGCAACAAATTCCTCCCACCCATCTCTGAGGACCATCTTATTATAACATTCTGTAACTTCAACATTATATATGCTGCCATTAGGGGATTCTAACTTGATAGTTTGGGATAACTTTCCTACAAAATGCTTCAGAAATTTGTTTGGCACGATCTGTAGTAACATTGAAAGGAATTGATGTAAATAGAGCAAGTCCTGGCCAAAGGTCAACTGAAAACAAATAATGTAATCTGAGATATGTTTGTCCGGATATGTATCAGTAAACAGATATCGTTTTTTTATGGAGCAAACTACATTTATGATGTCTTTAGAAAAGGGAAATTGGAGCTTTGGCTATTTTAACATGGCATACACGACTCTGTCACTGTTTTAAGCCTTGGACATATCAAATGAAACACTAAAAATAATTCAAGAACTTCTGTGATTTAAATTATGCTTCTCACTATGAGGACCATATGGCCGTAGGGGTGTCACTCTTTCCAGGTAGTAGCTAGCAGCCTAGCACCCTTCAGTTCTTCCTGGCTACCTTTCGTCTTAAAGAAATACGGGTACACACCTGTTCGCGAAAAAAGTTCTTCCTGGCTACCCCAAATCAAGTAATCAATGTACTAAATCCAAGTCTCTATTTACCAAATCGAAATTTACATTTTGGTATAAATAATGGGAAATGAAAGTTATGGAAAGCAAGATATCAACCTTGAGAAGTATTACCATGATATGTTTAGGACTGGCAGTCATACGCCTGAGGAAGCAGCTCATACTTTGATTCTTCTCATCCAGATGGTCCAAGCATCTTTTGCAATGATAACAAGGTTTCTTCATTCGGGAAGAACCACTTCTAGCCATGTCAGCTGGAATTGCAGTTCATATTAGAAACATATTCAATTAAAAAAAAGACTCAAGTCTGCTGCACACTCGCCCATTTCCAGCATAACAAAATCTCAACACCACATCATAAATGTAGTTTGCTCCATAAAAACGAGTCCCTTGTTAAATGAACCCCTTTTTTTTCTTGGAAATCATTACACAGGTGGCAACTCTTGTCTATGCATAGTTTTAAAAAGCAATTTTGCATTATGCTTAGATGCTGTAATCGGGCACCCAAAATATAATCCATTTTGCAATTCAGCTCAAGAGAAATGGTTCCCTGTGCTACTACCAGTACCAGACAAAAGCAGGCTCAAAATCAAACAAAAATACAATGCAAATAACTGAACAAATCAAAGCTGCTCTTCACTCTCTAACATTATTGATGCTCGAAGGAGAAGAGAGAACACCCTTACCTCTGCATAGAAGCTCCGGCAAAGAATGGTGATAGCCTCAGAGCTACTGATACACATATATACACACGCACAAGCCATGAAGCCAAGCACATGGATACAGTAAAAGCAAGTGCTGGATGCAGAGGTGATCATCTCTCTTTTGGAAAGACTTGATGGAATGACAGTTCAGTGAATTATTGCAGGGAATCCACACAGAGAGGGAAGCTGCCATCGTGTCCTCTCTGAAAAGGAGTATATACTTTTTTTAAAAAAATAATGAAATGTAGCATGTACTTATAATTAGTTAACAGTTTCCGCATCACTAAAGAAACGAAATGTATTATACTGTGGCCCAGATGAAACAACTTGTAGAAATTATGCTTGCCAGCAGTCACTCCTTGCAAACACAACACACATCTACTGACCATTTGTGCGGAGAGAAGTGGGAGGAACCCAAAAGCTCAGAATATGAATGCTCATGTGAGCTCAGTCAGGAATCTAGAAGAACATTGATGCTTACCTGCGCGTGCGCAATAATATGATATGACCCATCAGGTCTGACGAAAGTTACGAATATACGATCCCATCAGGTCTGATCCGATCGTTCCAGCCAGACCTGCCGATTTTGGCAGCGAGCCCTCCCCTCCTCGGTTCCTCGCCAACACGGGTCTGGTGGAAGCCCACCAAGATCGGCGCATGGAGAGCCATCCGGTGAGGTTCGGCCGCGCACCGCCGTACTTGAACGCTACCGGCCGGCGGCATCCCGTTTCCATCCGTGACTCCGTCCGCTGCTGCTCCACCTATGACGAGCAGGCCCGCCGAGCCTGGTGTCGCAAGCCGCTCTCTCCCTCTTCTCTTTCGCTCCCTACACCCAGTTCTCATGAACCATTGACTCCAAGCCGCTCTGGTCCACCGGTCCATAAAGTCAGCCCGTGACACAGTAACTTGCTGCACCACAACAGGCTGCACTGCTGGCCCACTAGTCAGCATAGAAGTCGCACTCACTTCCCCTAAACTCGGTTCAGTGGACGGATAGCTCGATCAGACACTGGTCTACAGGCATGTGACGTAAACCGGGTTCACAGCACCAACAATCGTAACCCCACTGGTCAGCGAATCAAGGGTAACATCCCAAAACTGCTATATACCCGGGATTCTACACAGCTATTTATTTCAAGCACTTTCACTATTCAGAAAATTCCCTAAAACTAAAATTCACCAAAAAAAATAATACTACATATTCATATATAAGCATATCTATCTCTTTGTTGAAATATTTCCATCACGAATAAATTACTATATCCTTTTATTCTTAGTTTCTATTCATTGAAAAAAATACTTTTTCAAGTGCATGGAAAATTTTTATTTGCTCATTTTAATTCTTAAAAAATCCATGAAATTTCACAAAATATTCCAAATATTCCTTTAAGGATTTCTAAAACTTTTTTCCATTTCTTCTATACCAAATTAAATAGGAGAACCCAACTATTCGATTTTTCTAGCTTCTTGTACGTCATCCCCCCCCCCCCCCCCCATTGTTTAGAGCTCACCACGTGTCGTTCCCTCTGCTCCCTATGAAATTAGTGAGGTGCAGCCCTCCGTTCGATCATTTTACCTTATTGCCCTATCAATTAATCAATTCTTAAGCTCCAACAAGAGAATATATTGGACTTTTCCAACGCCATCATCACCTTGATCTCCTCCCGAAGGTGATCGACGTTTTTGTGGTAAGGGCCAATGCTACTCCCATGAGGCTTAAAAATCTCTATTTGTGCCTCGCCGCTCTCCGGTGGCTTGGCACACCCTGATCATGGAGGCGCACTGACAGCTTCCTCCTAGCCTATGAGGATATCCTATTTCTTCGCTATTTGCCTCGGTCGGAAAGATCAATGGAAATTCATGTTTCCAAGCAGCCAAGTGTTCATAAGCTATTCCCTAATTGTAGTTTCATGTGCCTAAACTTTTTTTTAGCAGACATGCTCGTGCGCTGCAACAGGACCAATACATTTTCGAATCAGATTATGTACCATCACTGTGACATGAGTCATTCGAACTTATACAAGCACGGATCATGAGCCTGGAACGGGACATGAAGGTCACAGAGGTATTGTTTAAGAGATAATTACCTATCTGGCACTGAAAAAAAGTGTCTTCCTTCTAAGGCATTAAAAATTGAAGTTCTTTATCTAGCACAGAGTTGAAATTTTCTTCCCTGAATGGCACTACCGTCCATTTTCTCCATTAACGGTGTTAAGTGGTGGCCAAAATGACCTATATACCCATCTTTGTATCAAAAATATGTGGTGCCAAATAAGGGAAAGATGAATGTTCTTGTTGTCAAATAAAGAAGCTATTAGTGGTAATATAAGAAATATAATTGTGAAGTAAAACATGAGTTTTTGATAAATGAAGACTGCAAATAAATATTCAATAAATTTTAAATCGTATAAAGACATTGAACATGAGATAATAAAAATATATATTAAAATTCTTTGCTTTATTAATATGATTTCCATTGTATTACAAAAGAAGATATCTCATAAATATGTCATATACAGAGTGAGCATATACAGATCAAAATAAATAAATAAATAATCTCTAAACACTAAGCTATCTATATGACGACAATTCTAGCTCTTGTACCAATCTTCCAAAATCGTGTCTTCTTGCCTTAGGAGCTAACAAAAAATAAGAAATATTGAACTGACTTTCAACCTTCAATGACAATATATAATTTGCAAGTACCGCACATGACAAGTACAATTGAATTACTGAGTGAGGAAAACAGATCGAGGAGTCGTTCGGCTGTGCTGATAAGCCGACTGAAAAATACTGTTGACTGATTTGTTGTGAGAGAAAAATATTGTTCCGGCTGAAAAAACAAGCTGAAAAAGACGCATGTTTAAGTGTTTTATCTGTCTTCTTTTTGTATGCTGTAACTATTGCATATGGATGTTTTAAGAGTAGATCGGGTATTACACATAGGATGCGCATGGGAAACGGCTGGTGACACGGGCTACGGCCGAGGCGGTATAGGCCCGCTGCTAGGGCGCTTGCTCGCAAGCCCGATGCTCTAGGGTGCTTGCTCGCTCGCTGAGCGGGTATCGTTCGACACTAACGCCCGGATCGGGCGTTCGGACACTAGCAAATACGAAGAAAAAAATATTCCTATTAATTTATACAACATGCGAGCACAGGTACCCAAGCTATTATAAACACAAGCAATGCCATCTCGCATCATATAAAGGATCGGTGCCATTCCTGCACCGGTTTACCAATTACCATGAGTCCTATATAGGGCTTGCCAAAAGATGTTGCGTCTGTCAACAGGAGAAACTGTTCATAGTTAGGACCTCCCAGGATGGCCATCAGAGAATTGGCCAGCCCATCCGGAGATTAACCACATGGTTTAAGTTCAAAGATAACAAAAAAAAACAAGCAAAATAACCCACGAGGTACTAGCAGACAGGATCACGCAGGACACAATCTCCTTCCATCTCAAGCTAAAACTGCTCCCTGGAGATGATATGGACCTCCATGGTAAGCTTCCTCTCGTTCTTCTTCAGTTCAAACAGACAGAGGTCACCGACTTGCAGACCGTTGTCACGAACAAATGTCGTCCAGCCTCTCCCCAGAAACCTCTTGTGGCCACTAGAAACCTTCATTTGGACCTTCCAGATCTTCCTCTTGCACTGGAGCACCATGGTTTGCTCTCTAGCTGGAATATGAGCAGCACCATATTTTGTACCGAATTCCTGATACGTTACAAGATTGGTGGTTAGAATAGAAACATGTACGCATCACAATGACAGTCTGACATTGTCCAAAGGAACTGATTCCAAGGGTTCATCAGTACACGATGATTCGACTCTGCAACTCTGCAAAACTTTTTTAGAGTGCATATGTCATTTATGTGGTGCAGTAGAAAATACTTAGTTGATATGAAAGTGGACGAATATATTGGAATTCAGACGAGAAACATGTTCACTTCGTTGTGCCATATTAACATGATAAGAACCACAATCTGGAGAACAAAAATATATAGTATAGTTTAACATTTAGAGAAGCATTAAACTTACTAGCTTAGAGACAGCAACATTGGTCTTCCTCATTATTGCTATGTAAATGGGAACTTCAGATTTGATGGCTCTCACTTTGGCCTCAATAATCTTCTCTTGGGATCGAGATAGACCGCTCATTTCTGGTAAAATGTAGGAAGGCTCAGGAGGACCTCCAGAATCCTTTCTGTTTGGAGACCCATCAGAAGTTTCTTTCATGTCACTCTCCAATGAAACATGTTCTCCTACAAATAAATTTTACACCATAAGAAAGGAATAACTTCAATTTTGTCTCTCAACTCTTGTGTCTATCTAATTTCACCCTTAACTCGAAGACCATCTAAATCTAAAACCCCAACTATCAGTACCATTTGATTTTGACCTCGAGCTCCTTTTTTGTGGTTTTGGAGTGACGTGGCATGGTTTTCCCCCCAAATTGTTTTTTTTCTTTTTCTTTTTTTGCCAACTAGACCATGCAACCGTCTAGGACTCTGGATAGCATGTCATTATCTCCATTCTCTCTTTCCATGGCAGCCGCTTTGCTGTGTGAGTGGCAAGGGGAGAGAGAGAAAATGACAGGCAGGCCTGCGCCAAAGCATGGCCTAGGTGGCAGAAAACACCAACTTGCATGCAAAACCATTTCCACGTCATTTGAAAGCTACCAAAAATAGGCTGGGAGGCCAAAATCGAATGGTATTGAGACTTGAGGTACCATATTTAGACGATACTGGACTTGGGGTTCAAAATAAACAAACAGAAGAGTTGAGAGACCAAAAATGGATTCCTAGTCTAAAATTTGATAAGTTGTTATGTTTTGCTATGATACCATCTGTTGATTCCTCCTTAACATCAACTGCAGAAGCGATCTTTCCACTTGATCTAGCATGGCATGGGTCAGGCCTTTCAAAACAAGTTCTACTTCCAGTTCCACCCTTGGAATTAGTTGCTGTTGCGCGAAGCAGATAGATCATCAACGTGAATTTCCTTCGACTTTTTGTCGGTAGAAAGAGACATATATCTCCTTCCTGCACATGATTGTCACGAACAAAATTGAACCACTGCCCCCTAAGCATGTACATACTTTTATCTTTTCTTATGTAATATCTTGGATGCCACGTCTTGCTCTTGTTCGGACTCTGGAGTGTGATATACATTGTTTCTCGTGGAAAATGTGTGATTGCATATTCCTTACAAATAACCTGATCACAGATGGAAAATGATGTCAACAAACAATAAATAAAAAATAGTAAACAAAACGTTTTTCAATGATGAAGCAATGAGAAAGAAAAGGACATTTATCCACATGTACAGAAGATTTACGAAAACTTTAAGATAGATGAATTTTAAAAAAAAAAACTGGACCGGTAGGGGAAGAACCGCCCCTACGACATTGCACTTAGAAGATCTAGGCAACCGGCCCAGAACCCCCCCCCCCCCCCTGAACCCTAGTCCATGCCCCAACGGGGCCAAACTGACTGGGGCGGCAATACCGTCACATGGGCCGGCGATACGCCGTCGCCCAGCCGGTGTGCACACGCAGCCGCAGCCAGCGAGCACAGCGAGGGGGATTTTTTTACGCCCAGCCGGCGTGCACACGCAGCCGCAGCCAGCGAGCACAGCGAGGGGGATTTTTTTACGCGAGACCAGGATTCGAACTCCGGCCGGTGGACACGACCACGACAAGCCACACCACCTGAGCTATCGCTCAGTTCGCAGATAGATGAATTTCACTCACAATACACCAACAATAACAGCTTGCAATAAAAAAAACTAATGTTGGACTTACCAAACGACCACTGTGTTGAAGATTGCTCCTCTGCATGATTGCTACATAAACAGGGATCTCAGGTTGAATTTTCTGAATAATAGCCGTTACTCTCTCCATTTGTGCTTTAGATAGATAATTTCTACGTGCTAAAACATAATCAGCCACAGGCCGTGTCTGAAGATCATCTGACTCAAAAAGTTCATTTTCCACTGGAGTGTCTTCTGCACAAAGTTTCACAACAAACAATTAGAAATGCTGACATAAACTTCAAGGCAAATATGTGCCTAACTAAATCAATGCTTAACGGTATAACCTGACTCCTCAGATGATGATAATGTTGCAGCCATCTTTGCGGTCTTTCCATGGTTACTTGATCCACTCTTCTCAGACCTTGCGGACCTTTCGCTTCCAGATGATTCTGTGGTATCATGACAAGAGCTGCTTGAAATACGAATAGAATCTACACTTTGTTCTTGAACACATGGGGTGTTTCTTAGGCCAGCACAAGAAAAGACTTTCTCACAACCATCAGTATCAAAGATCAGAACCTCAAAATGAGATTTCTCAATGTGACGAAAGATCAAGAAGTCATTCTCTTCTATGTGATTTGCATCAACAAATGCTTCCCATCCATGTCGGAGCATCAATTTATTTAAATGCTCTGAAACTTCAACATCGTACACATTGCCATTAGGGGATTCTAATTTGATGGTTCCTGACAACTTTTCTCCGAAATGCTTCACAAATCTGTTTGGCACTACCTGTAGTAACAGCAAAAACGTAGTGATGTAAACAGAGAAACTGCAGAAACTAACAGAGTATCAGAATATATAGAACCAATGTAAGGTGTATTCTCTAGAGTCAGAAAATGCATTCAGGAATGCAGATTGTTCACACTGCAAACTAGCAGATAAGGCACCAGAATCTCATGCCATGTAAAAAAATCACAATATAAACTAGTTCTGAAGGGGAAAAAATAACGGGAGATGCATAAAACTTACTGAATGTCTAAAAACATGAATCACAACAAGCAGTTCGCAATCTGTTCAGTTAGCAGTTATGGCTGGCCCGAAATGAAGCTTATCAAAGTATGAAAGCCAGAATCCACTTACTTATTCCAACAGATCAATCAAAATGCAAGGAGAGAAAGAAAAACCTTTCAAAGGCTTACCATTCTATGTTTAAAATTGGCAGTCATATGCCCTAGGAAGCAGCTTACATTTTGATTCTTTTGTTCCAAATGGTCCAAGTACCTTTTGCAGCAATCACAAGGTTTCTTCATTCGAGTCCGAGAACCACCACTTCTAGCCATGACAGCTGTAATTCGAATTACATTACATCATATACATCTTTAATCAGAAAAGAAGCTCTGCTCTGCTGTAGAGCATGCAGAACAATACCTTGACCCCGTATCAAAAATAGAAAATTTGGCTTCCCAAAGATGTGTTTCTTGTTAATTAAATACCTAAATGAGCCATCTTGCCCCTTGAAATAGTAGGTAAGCTTGAGAGATAGTGCGTGTTACTATACTAAATTACAGCGGTAGGATTCTAGCTTACGGTTCATTCGAGAAAACAAAACCTGCGTGTTACCCTAAGATACTAGAATCTAGCACCCTAACAGAGTAACAGTTGCAATCTAGAGTTATAGTATAAAACAAAGAAATGGCGCACTACAGTACAATGCAGTTCTGCGCATCCTGAAAACCAGTCAAAACTAGCAAGTAGCCAGTAAAGAAATCAAAGCGGCTCATGGCTCTCAAACTTCTTTACTGCTCAAAAGAAAGGCGAGAAGCCCCTTACCTTCGCGAAGAAGCCCCACCAAGATGACAGGGATGCAGAGAAGAACCTCCTCTCAGAGAAATGTGCAAAGAGAATGGCTCCGAGGTAGGAGTACCATTTTGTAAGCTGCCCTTAGCCCCTTACATAAGGGAAGAAAAGGAAGCCCAGGAGTCGGAAGAGTCTTTTGGTGTTTGGTTTGCACTGACTGAGTTTAGTGTGTGACTGTTTCTGTGTGTTCAACGTATGAGGAAAACACTCCACCGAGTAAACAACTAATGGCTATTAATGAGTGGCCAGTGGTTGGTGGATCTTTCTTTTTTAGATAGATGACGGGATGGAAATTGAAGATCAGTAAATATTCTAATGCCTACCTCAACCGGTTGGGTTAATGGAGTTGGATCAAGTTTTGATTTAACATGGGTGCTTGTATTTTTCTAAACGGCGTTGGTCCTTCAGTGATAAGCGATGTACCCATCAATGTCGAGGTGTTGGTGATTTTGTCAAGTCAATTTTCCTAGATTTATGGTAACATTTAATGGAGTTGTTCTTTTTGTGGTAGACAATGTTTCTCTTGATAGCAGGTTTCAACGGTAGGCGGCGTGCCCCCTCATTAGCGAGGTGCATATGAGGACTTCGTTAAGCCAAATTCGAGATCTGCAGTGGGTGTTGTGCTCATAGGGGTTATGTGGGTATGCTATTCTTAGGTATGAGTGTACGTACTTGTATGAGTGTTGTTCGCAAAAAAAAAATCTCATTTAAACTCTAGCTGCTTTGTTGACGTGTTTTTTGATTTTTTTTCTTCTCGGGTGAAACTGGATTGGATATGACCTAACAGTTCAGACATTACTAGTGCCTTTAATTTTTTAATTAATTACATAGTATAGATGCACTCTATATGTGACTATTGACTCTTTCTCTCTCCAGCAGCTTCACAAGCTGTCTAAAACTGTTTTGTACCAAACGAGTATTTTTGAAACAACTTTGCATGTGAAGTTTCTTAAAACATGCTCTCATAAGGGATTGATGTGGAATGAAGCTAAAAATAGATGTTTTTCCCATTTCAACTCGCTCTAGGGCTCGGATTATATGAGAGCACTATATGTAGAGCTGTTTTGTCAAATGGTTCACCAAAATAGTTTCAACTAAGAGCTACTCATAGATCTGAAACCCCCCCAAAAAAATTATTTCACTATTAGAGTGGAGTGTGCCAACCAGAGTCTAAGTGCACATTTCGCATTTCAATGAGTCAACTAATTTTAACTTTAACCAGATTTATATAGCAATTAAAGGAATGAATAGGGGAACTATTGAAGGGTGATTTTGGTTACATAAACCCATATCAATAAGTTTCAAGCAAATTGATTTGGAGTAACTGGGCTCCCAAGAAGTGTAAATTTTTCCTCTGGTTGGTGGCTCATAACCGTTGCTGGACGGCTGATAGACTTGCTCGACGTGGTCTGCCCCATCCAGAGCATTGCCCATTTTGCGACCAGGAGGATGAAACAATTGAGCATCTATTATGTTCTTGTGTCTTCTCACGACAATTTTGGCACCAACTGCTCCATCGTTTTGGATTACCAGACGTAGCACCTCAACCAAGTACCACATGGTTCTTTGCTTGGTGGCAACAAGCTGGCAGCTCTTTCAACAAGGAGGTGGGCAAGGCTTTAACTCGCTGGTCATGCTGGGTGTTGGGATCCTTTGGAAGAAAAGGAACAACATAGTGTTCAATGGCGTCTCGCCTAGGTTGGATCGGGCGCTTCTCCTTGCACAGGATGAGGCCGATCACTGGTTGCTAGCTGGCGCCAAGGGTCTCAGAGGTCTAGTTGCTGGTAGCCGTGGTGTTTAGCGGCTCTCTTTTACTTGTGTTGTGTTTTGGTCGTAGTCTCTTCATATGAACAGGCGCGTGGGTAGCAGATAATTTCCTGTGGGGTGTGGTGGTGTGAGTTGTTTTGTACTGGCCTCTTGGGCCTTCTTTTTCCCCTATCTTAATATAACAATACGCAGTCCTCCTGCGTATTCCATAAAAAAAGAAACTTGATAGTCTAAGCATAGTCCCTATGGTCCAGTTTATAAGACATTTCGCTTATGGTAAGAGCCAAACTTTATAATATTTGACCAATAATTTAGCTCATAGCTTTTGACTATTGTAATATAAACTCGATACTATTAGATTTGTAATTGAATGTACTATCCAATAATTATAAGTTTATAATTATAAACAATATAGTATAAAATAAATGAATGATCAAAGGATAGTGAGTCAAAGACTTCTGGAGCCAAGTATATGGAGTGTTAGATTGGCTACATTCGATTGCTATATGAAATGCGAGGAGCCTTTTGGTGGGAAAACAAATAAAGCATGGTGTCGTGATGGAACCTAAAAGTAAACTTAAGTTAGCTAGAATTAACTAGCCACAGTTTTAAAATCATATGGTTTTTTTCTTCCTATTTCGAAAATCAAAGTATGAAATTATAAAATTTTGTAATACATGACATATAGGTGTGCAATTTCGAAGCAGATATAGCGGTATTTGTTAACTTTTTCTTAGATATAAGTTTGCATTGTGTAATTTTTTTTTCTAATAGTAGAGGTGGATAACTCAATTTTAGACCCACTGATATCATTGTCAATGGTCAGATATTCTTTTGTGAGAATTCCTCGTTTTAATTTTGCCTCAAGAGGACTAACATGGGGCTTGTTTCATAAGTGAGGGGATGGCATTTGGCAATCTGTGATGACTAAAATTGATGTAATCTCTTACCAAGCCACGGGACATCATCATATAGTTCAACACGAGAACTCTACTAAACATCTTACTCCTGCACAAAAGCACAGATCCAGTGATACAACGCACAAGATTATTCATGAGCAGGAGTTTACTTCGAAGTACTTGATCACACTAACAGAGCATCACCTAGCTTTATTTTTTAGCAGTAGTGACTGTAGGGCAGCCCCTCAGTCACCTACCAGTCCACACTAACGATTTTTCTTCAGGTCGCCAAAAGGTACTATAAATTGAGTCCATGAGCAGAATGCCAGCTAGTTAAGAGTACTGCTGGCTGCGAATGATGTGCACCAGCATGGCAAGCCTCTCGTTCTTCGTCGGCTCGAACAGGCAGATGTCCCCGTCCTCCAGGCCATTGTCGCGGACAAACTCTCGCCATTCTCCAGTGGCAAACATCAGCCGGTTGTGCAAGTTTGTGCGCCACGCCCTGCCATGCCCCTGCCGACAGAGCGTCAGAGCTTGCTTCCCGTCTGGAAGATACTCAGCGGCATCGCTTAAGTCCTGTATTACATTACAGGTACAAAGAGTAATAATAAGCTCAACCAATACCTATGTACTGTCTATAGAACTAAAACTAGGGTTTATGTGTATGCATATACTTGAAGCATTTGGACTTACTAGGATGAAAGCTTCATTGTTGTAGCCAAGAATTTTCTTATTCATGGTCGCCACAAAAATGGACACTTCAGCCGTGATGGCCATGGCTCTCTCTTGCACTACGTTGTCCTGTGCTGGAGTTAAACAGGTGCCGCCCAGTACCACATAGAGAGGAGGCTTAGAACTAGAAGGCCCCCCGCGGTCATTCAAAACTTGATGCCCTTGCTGCAGTGCTGCACAGGTTGACACTTATGCAGGTCCAACGATCCAGAATTCTCACCTGCATAATCAATTCATATCCTCAAATAAAACAAAAAGAGGCAAAACAAAATATGTGACATGCTAGACCATAACAGTGGAAAGTGTCCATACTGCCTGATTTCTCATGAACATGCGCAGTTGATGTCAGTCCTCTTTTTGTATGGCTGTGTAAGCCATGAGCATGCCCATCCGAGGAAGAGGAACGAGTGCTTCGCTCACGAAGCAGATGGACCATCACTCTGAAACCTTTTTCACTTGGCATCGGTTGAAACAGGCATATATCATCCTCTTGTAAATGGTTATCACGGACGAAGTTTTGCCATCGCGTAGTTAGCATGTATCCACGTCCATCAGGTCTAACATGGAGCCTGGAATGCCACTTTTTCCCTCCTGGGCGTTCTAGTGTGATGAATTGGCTTTTTTTAGGAAAGTGTTCTGCTGCATAACCCTTACAAATGACCTAACAGATGGGGAAACAATTTGTAAAGATTTAAACAAAGGCTGATCTAGCAACAAATTTGATCCATTCATTCAACTGAAAATAAAGAAAAGGTAACGTTTCAAAGTCTAATAAGAACTTGAACATATCTGTTTATTTACAATACCTAAACCCTGAATGCAACATGACAACCAATGATGGTTTGCACTAAATTATTACAAACATGTAAAGAAGAGACTAGTTCAATGGCATATAGTAACACACTACACAAAAAAATACCAGTGCATATTACCAGATTAGAATTAAGACGTTTGACATTGGTCTTCTTCATCTTAACCGCGAGGACAGGAATTTCTGGTTGAACTTTCTTGACAAGAGCAACTATTTTCTCCTCTTGTTCTGCAGTCTGGTGGCACCGTGCCGATAAGACATAGTTACGCTCTGAGAATGCCTTGACATGATCTGACTGGATAGATTCATAGCCAGATAGACTATCTTCTCCTGCTAAGATATTATATTAAATTGTAAAAGCAACAACAATAAAAGAAGTATGGTGCGAAAATACAAATAGCTCAAAAATTTAACCTGATTCCTCATACAGTGAGGATGTTGCAGCCTTCTTTGCTGTTTTCTTTTGACGGCTTAAGCTTCCCCTCTTACCAGATCCAACCCTAGAACAAGTTGCTGTTGCTTGAATTAAATAGACTGTAAATGTGGATCTTCTCCCAGCCTTTGTCGGTAAAAAGAGGCAGATATCTCCCTCCTGCACATGATTGTCACGGACAAAGTCCATCCACTGCCCCCTAAGCATGTACATTCTTCCATCTTTTCTTTTGTGTAATATGGGGTGCCACTTCTTGCTCTTGCCTGGCCTTTGAAGAATGACATTCGTTCTTTCACGTGGGAAATGTGTAAGCGCATATTCCTTGGAAATAACCTGATTATAGATGGAACATGATGTAAGGCACTTGACAGGCAACCAAGAATAAAGGAAAACACAGTTTCAATTGTCAAGAAAAGAAACAAAATCATTTGTTTAACAAGTGTTCGGAAGGTTCCTGAGTACTTGATGATGGCTACATTCCCCTGATATATCGGGAGGATAAATGCTCAGCAATACACAATCACCTATCAACAAAAGGTTAATATCGAGATAAGTGAGTTGCCATCCAACAGGATCGAGTTGTGATCTTACCAGACAAGGATGCGGTGGTTCAACATGGCTCTTCCTCATGACTGCTACAAAAGCAGTACTTTCAGGTTGAATTTCCTGGAT
This sequence comes from Saccharum spontaneum, assembly GCA_022457205.1. Classification (NCBI taxonomy): domain Eukaryota; kingdom Viridiplantae; phylum Streptophyta; class Magnoliopsida; order Poales; family Poaceae; genus Saccharum; species Saccharum spontaneum. Next base: position 23,579,176 of record CM039579.1, read on the forward strand.
AAGCGCAATTACTCTCTTCTCTTGTGCTTCAGATAGGTAGTTTCTTCGTGACATAACATAATCTTGCCTGAGGGGTGTCTGAAGATCATCCGACTCAAAAGATTTGTTTTCAGATGGAATATCTTCTCCTGTACAAAGTTTCACAGCAGATTATATGAATTAGTATTATAAAATTCAACTCAAATGTGTAAGTAACCTAATTAACATTAACCTGACTCAGATGATGATGAGAACGTTGCAGCCTTTTTTGCAATTTTCCCATGATGACAGGAACTACCTTTCTGGCACCTAACTGTGGTCTCATGATGAGAGCTGCTTGAGATATCAACATAATCTACACTTCTTATGCCAGCACAAGGAAACACTTTCTCACAGCCATCAGAATCAAAGATCAAAACCTCAAAACAAGATCTCTCAATGTGACGGAACAGCATGTAATCATTTTCTTTTATGTGATGAGACTCAACAAATTGCCCCCATCCATGTCGGAACACTACCTTATTACAGTGCTCTGTAACTTCAACATCGTATGAACCACGATTAGGGGACTCCAACTTGATGGTTCCTGACAACTTTCCAGCATAATGCTTCAGAAATCTCTTTGGCACGACCTATAGTAACAAGTGCAAGAAGTATTGATGTAAACTGAGTCTATTCCTTTAACGGTCAGAGAAACAACATATGTATAATGTAAAGTTAAGATGTGCCCATTTTCTACAGTGAGGAAATGCTGCATAAATGCATATGCTTACATTTTCAGCTAGCATGGCACAAAACAAGAAAGGGTATACCCATTTCATGTACAAGTTCAGCAGTAGTAAAGATCAATTGTGGAACAGAGCACGGTCAGAACCTAATATCAATATATATTAGTTATGTCCAAAAGAAGCTGGTGCTGCACAAAATTACTGCCATTGTGGGGAATCTGGCAGAAATCCCTGATACGCTTTGCATTATTACACACTATTGTGACTCACAGGATTTGCCAACTATGAGAGGTTTGTAAAGCTAAACAAATTTTGATAGGCAACTATGTGTAAGGAATCGATGCAGATGATATTTTGTTTATTCAGCAATGATCAATGGTATACACGAGAATGCTAAAATACATGAAACGAACTAAATCTCTTACAAAGGGGGAAGCTGAAGCTTTTCCTCAGGTAGCATGATATACATGTTCATTCTGCTTTTGTTTTAAGCTTGGACATGTCAAAGAAATATTAAAGTACTTGATGAGTCGGATTAATGAATTATATTCAGTTAGCAGTTTTTGCTACCTCGAATCAGGGATACCTAAGTACAAAATCAAGTATACGTTCACTAATTCCGACGCACAAATCATGTCACTTCAAAATGGAAAAATACAATGTATGCAGGAACACGAGCAAGGAAGGATAGCAAACTTATGAAGGCTTACCATGCTATGTTTAGAACTGGCAGTCATCGGGCTGAGGAAGGATCTAACATTTTGATTCTTTCCATCCAAATGGTCCAAGTATCTTTTGCAAGCATCACAAGCTTTCTGGATCCGGGAAGCACCACTCCCAGCCATGGCAACTGAATTTCGCATTTTTTAAATGATTATTCAGATGCAACTTTCAATAAGAAAAAATGTAAGTCTGTTTGTAGTGTACAGCAAGCAAAAAAATCTCATAAAATAGGTAGTTTGACTCCTTAAAGATGAGTTCCTTGTTAAATTACTCCTTTCTCCAAAGGATGTTAGTCTAGTTGGTCTAGCACTCCGGCGGCACCCCTCAGGTCCTGAGTTTGACTCCTGGTCGGAGCGAATTTCAGCCTGAGGGTAAAAAACCCCCCTCGCTGGTCCCGTGTGCCAAAGCACTAGAGGTGACGGCCCGTTTCTGGCCTGTGGCAACGGTGCAAGCCGGCCCAGGTTACGGTCCCCGCGGTATCCGTCCTAGTGTCGGGGCGGGGCCAGGGTTCGGGGTTTTTCTCGGTCCGGGGAAGCTGAGCTTCTGTCTTAGTGAAATGCCGTGGGGGCGGTCTTTCCCCCACCGGGCCGAGTTTTTTTTTAAATTACTCCTTTCTTCTTTGAAATCATTATGCAAGCTAGTGAGAGAGTGTGCTACTTCAGTTTACTGAACCTACAATTCTACAGTGGAGCATTCTTGCTTATGCTTCATTCAAGTTCAAGAAAACATATGAAAAATTGCATTAGCGTAACATGCTGTAATCTAGGATCCTAAGTATAATATGCAATACAACCTACAAAGAAATTCCCTCACCAAAACAAAATGAAAAGAAATGGTACGCTGTGCCATTATCAATGAATAGTAGCCATATAATGAACTAAAAGTACCATGCAAATACAGATGAAGAAATGAAAGCAGCTCTTGGATCTCATACTTTCTTACCGCTCAATAGAAAGGGGAAATGGCCTCACCTTTGCAGAGAAGCTGCACCGGAGAGGAGAGTAGAATGTAGTGCAGAGAACTGCAAGGCAACCGGTTATATATAGCAACGTTGTCACAAGCCTACCTTCATCATTTTTTCCCTTATTTGCGAATAGAACTGTTGGATGGATACACACGTTGCATCATGAAGCATCTTTGACAAACCAGGCATCTACCAAATGCTGAGGCAATCATATCTCTTTTGAAGGAACTTCAAGGAACGACATTTCACTGTATATTCTAACTCCCGATACTGTTTTCAGTAAAAGATGACAGGGAATCTGCAGAGGCTTCATAACTTGTTCAAGCTAGAAACTTGAAAGATACACAAGTGCAGTAGACCAGTAGTACACTAAATTCATAGTTACAGAATATATTCCCCTACACTTTGAGAATGGTGTACAGAAATGCTACTGTTGCTCAAAACCATAAAGAAACTTGGAGAAATGAAATGTTCATATATACTATATTGGAAAGAAATTAAGATGCCAAGGTTACCACTTTGAAGCGTACGCGCATCAGAATCGCTTTCTCAGAGCTGCAACCCTTCACTTGTACGGAGTAGCAAATACAGAGTCGGATGCTTTCAGCGTGAGAATAACTGACGCAGTAACGCTTCAGTGTTCAGATTCTTTTGGGAGATTCCCTGGGCAACTGAAATTATGCAGCAGAGAAGATATGACCCATGCCTGAGCCTGACCATAGGCAAAGGAGTAGCTAGAGGCCTAGAGCTCCCAGCGCCGGCTGCCCTGTTCCGGCAGGTGGGGGGTGCATCCGCTGGCGTCGCTCGCGGCGGTGTTTTTTGCTTCCATTCCAGGCCAGCCGGGGCACGGGGGAGGAGGGGGTAAATTTGTGACGATGCAGCCGCCGGCAGCATTCTAGCATGTCAACAGGCCTAGATAACTGCTAGCGGCACGCCGGCGGGATTGAGCTCGGCGGTGCAGTCTCTCATGAGATTGGAGCTTGGAAGGCTGGAAGTGGGAGGTTTTGTTCATTCTGGACGCCCCCTTCCAAAGACAGTTGCTGACTCGAGCTCAGCCCGTATATGCATACACGGCCCATGGCCCAACTGCACTATACTCATGCTAATGTAATACTAGCGAGCTCCACTCAAAAAAAAAAAAGTAATACTAGCGAGCAAAATAAGTTGCATTGCATTTGTCAACCTGATACTTCTCATGCAAAAGCTGAAGATTTTGTTATGAACCTTACTTCATTTGGGGAATTGGGGGATTACCATTGCCAGGAGGAAAGCGGGACAAAGTCGGCGTGTAGGGAAACTAGAGTATTTAGGGAAATTGGATTCGGGGCGAGGTTTTACCCTATGCGCTGTGTTGTTGAAGGTGAATTGAGAGATAGAATTGTCTTGTTATTGCTTAATCCCCATGAGAGCTGGTACAATATATAGGCACTCGGCTTGCTAAATAAAAGGACTCCCCATGAATTCCCTAATTCTTGCCTTCCTTGCATGCTGATCTGCATGCTGCTCCGACCAAATCTGGCTGCGGTAATTGCGCCCCTCTGGACACACCATGCAGCTGGTCACCATGCAAACCCCCGGCCGCCCCACATGACAGGTTTACCTTTCAAAGAAGGTCGACGAGAAAACCGTGATACGAACAAGAAACCTCAAGGCAGAGGCACACCAGCCAGCCTTCATAATTGCATGGACAGTAAACAGAAGTGAAGAATCTTTTCCAAACAAGGGCTTGTTTAGATTCCAGAATTCACCCTTAAATTCCACTATACAAAAAGAAGATTCCCCGTCACATTAAAATGCCGGCACATATATGGAGTACTAAATGTAGATGAAATAAAAAATTAATTGCACAGTTTTGTTGTACTTTACGAGACGAATATTTTAAGCCTAATTAATCAATGTTTGAACAATTATTAGCAAATAAAAATAAAATTACTACAGTATTCAACAGTGATTCGGGCATCTAAACACGGCCCGAGCCATCCAGCCCACCGAAGGCAGAGGCAATGATATCTCTTCTAACTTCATGGAATGACAGTTCAGTAGAATATACTCTACAGTACTAGTAGAAATCTCAATAAGGATAAAGACATCTCTATTCTCTACAGACTTTAGACTGGACCCACAGTGATTTCATGTTACATGTTGTATGTTCCCCAATACAGTACATGGAACCGAATATTGCATCCGTTTATACGTTACATGTTGTATATGTTTCCCAATACATGGAATCGAATATTGAATCCAAAAACGGACCCACAGGCAGGAAAAAAAACAATGGCCTCTATCCAAGCACACAGCAGCTTTGCCATGTATGTGAGGTAATGCATTGGTAATTTATTTTTCAATTGAATGGGAGCCGGCTTCATGAATCAGAACTGCGCCTTCATGGATTCACCCCTAAAGAACCAGGAATCTGTTCGGCTGCCATTATTTTGGCTGAGCTGCGGCTGCAGCCAAGGAACATCATTTTTCTTTTTTCTTTTTTGAAAATTAAGGAACCACCATTGGAGAGGCTCTAGAAGCTGTCCTGCCTACAAATTATATTAGCAAATTATAACTAAGCATTTTTAGTGCAAAATAAAGCATAATTAGGGTTTGTTTGGATGAGCTGTGGCTACTTATTAGCTGGCTAATGGCTAGAGCTCATCATTAGCTGGCATCTGCATAGAAGATGAAGAAACTGGGAGAAATGAAAAGATGATACTCAAAGCAATCAAGGTAGTATCAAGGTCGTTAAAACTTTGAAGCGCATGCATCTGCATCAGACCTTCTTTAGAGTTGCACTCGAATACTCGATCACTTCTTGCAAGCACAACACTAACCATTGTAAGGAACCATTATGCTGATGTCAACTCAGCCACCTGACCAGAGAGAACAGTGACATTTCGCATCGTTTTGGGAAAGCTACGCGGCTGAAATTATGCAGATTCGTCAGATATGCCTTGAGCCTTCTCCATTTTTTTTTTCGAAACGGGGTACCCCTCTCCTTGCGAGTTCCCGGAATAAGATGCTAACGGTGTAGGAGTGGCTATAACCTATTGTTTCTTTGACATGATGGAATGTGTTAAGGTTGTATAGAAAATACTAACACGAGACCCTTTTAGGACTTGTTTGAATACACACCTACGTGTGTTGTGAGTGGATTGAGATAGAAATTAATTAATTTTTCACTCAAATCGACCTGATACATAGATCGAGGTGGATACAGCGACTCTTCGTGTTCGCCTGAGTGATAAGTCATGGCTAAAAATACCATTAGCTGATTTATTATGACAGAAAAACACTATACTACAACTGATAAGTAAGGCTGATAAGTTCAAGCGAACAGGGCGACGGTAATCAAAATCCAGCTGAGTATTCTGATCAATTTGGAGGTCCCAATTGAGCATGTGCCATACTATGACGCTAGCACAGCGATTCTTTCGCAAATCCCCAACTCTCCGATTTACTCCTGCCTCCTGCAGCTGCGCTGCGCCCACCTCGCTCGCCCAACCCAGACTCCCAGGCCAGAGGTATCGATCGCCGCCGAGTGGAATCAGAGCACGGACGGGGTAGGTTCGGACCTGGATTTCGGCAGCGAGCCGTCCGGCGGCATGTACGGCTTGCGCCCTCTGCCCTGCACTCTCCGAGCTGGGCAACGGCGAGCGGTATTGGCCTCTCCCCGCGAAGCAGCTTTCTCCTGTCATCGCCTCCTCCGCGCCCGTGCCGTCTCTCTCCGCTCCGCGGCGGCAACGACGAGCAGACCACCGAGGCGGGGGAATGGCAACGGCTAATTTTGCGGGGGTATTCGACGGGTTTGCTTTGTGGGGGATATGCACCGGGCTGGGGTTTGTGCCATGTTAGGCCCGGCCCATTTGGATCAAGCAAGTCAACTTTCAAAATCAATCAAGTCAATGTTGCGGTTCGGCGGTTCGTAAATAAAAAGGCCGAATGCAGGTTAGTTTTACTTATTATGTCGCATCTGTTTTGATATAAACATGTCGATTTTGGATCCACATACCAACTGTTTTAGCTCAAATTTAGACTATAAACCTTAAAATTGGAGAGGAAAGATCGTTGCCTCTTTGGGGTTATGGACCTAGGACTTGAGGATCGAATGGCGATTCTCTTGGTGAAACCGGTCGATCGAGCTAAGTTTAGGGCCGCTTTTAGAACACAAGATTGAAAAAACATATAGGAATAAGAAAAATACAAGAATAAAATAGGAATACATGTGAGAAATATAGGAATTTTATTAGAATAAGTGTTTGGTTGAGTGTAGAAAAAGCATAGAAAACCAAAATAATGAAGTTTAACTTGATGTTTTTTTCCCTTCGTTTTTCCTATGAAAGTTGAATGGTAGGAAATTTTTCTGTGTGTTTTCTTCCATCATTTCTAGTGAACCAAAGGCCTCTACGGTGCTCAACCATAGAATTACTGATTCCTACACTTTTTTTTTGGAAACCCTATGAGCCCAAGGGGCCTTAAGATATATTTTGTTGGTGTCTAAACTTGTTCCAAATATGTTCTACTAATTTTTTTTTCAGTCAATAATACGTCGAACAATCTCGAACATTACTTTCATATATCTCAAACTTAAAATATATATTAACGGCGTTTGAACTTGTTCTAATTATGTTCCACTAAATCTTTCTTCAATCAAAAATGCGTGGAACGCTCTCGAATGTTACTATGATACTATCTTTTCAGTCAATAAGGCTTCACACGTCAAGGAAGCTTTCCCACTAGCTTTCACTTGCAAGTTGGTTTTCACACTACATGCAAGCTGGATTATCACACGTCAAAGGAAGTGCCATGCACAGGCCGGTGATCGCCGGGTGTGCTAGAAAATGTAACGAAACCCCTCTCAATAAAGTTTTATTGAGTTTCATTTTGTGTTGGTAACTATGAAGAATGAGATTTATTATGATGAAACTCGATCTCTTTCCCTCTCTTTTCATTAATATCTCGTCAACTCAACAAATTTTCTGATGTGTCACATTATTAAATGAGAATGAAACTCCTTTAAAATTTTCGTTAAGAGAGTGGCCTAAGGCTTTATCGTCGATAGCTTACTTTCTGACTTGCTGACATACCCTGTCTGGATTAGGCATGCACTTTGGACTTGTATGATCATTAATTATAACTAGAAGAAGACTGAAGGAGGTCTGATGTTTTTTTTTCTTTTTTCTTTTGTTGTAAATTACGTACAAAGGATGGTATACACACATACACATACCCACATATATACACACATAAATGCACATAAGTGTGACTTGACTCCATTCACAATAGTTTCGGCTATTCGACTCGAATACGTACCAGATGACATTATTAGTTATCGACTATCCATAGAGATACGATATTTCGTCACAGCTTTCATTCAAAGGTTATTTACTGTAACGTGGCATCTTGTGGGTTAGCGGTTTTGACACGTCAATATCATAGGTCCACTCGTCAGAGAGTGAACACTTTTCTACCTAAAAACATGACGCGTGTTGCAGCTCATCTTTTTACCCGAAAAACTCGAAATTCGAATTACCGCCACCTTTGTCTTGGCGTGAGCTAGAGTACGTGTGAATCTCATTCGATCACCTATAGATGCCATATCTTAGCTAAAAAGAGCACCGTTAATTAATGAGTGCGGTAAGTGATGATGATCAGCATATTTGAGCATGACATATCAGGTTTTTTCTCGTCCAAGACGGCATACAAGGCATTCTTTTATGGGTCTATTCAGTTTGAACCATAGCTTCGTCTATGGAAATCTTGGGCACCAGCAAAATGTAAGATGTTCCTCTGGCTTGCCATAAAAAATAAATGTTGGACAGCTGATCGGCTAACAAAGAGGGGGCTTCCTCATCCAGATAAATGTATACTCTGTGACCAAGAAGAAAAAACTATCCAGCATATTCTTACAACTTGTGTGTTTGCAAGACAATTTTGGCATAGTATGCTCTCTCCACTTAATTTGCAACAGCTGGTACCTAATAGAAGGGAACACAGCTTTGCCACTTGATGGAGGAAAATCACTAAAAGAGTTGGTAAATAACACAGGAAAAGAGTAAACTCTCTCATCATTTTTTTTGGGGGGGGGGGGGGGGGGGGGGTTGGATCTTATGGAAGCATTGAAATGCCTGTGTGTTTGACGGAGATTCCCCAAGTGTCTCAATCTCTATGAGAAACTTGCAGCTGGAGGGTCATCTTTGGGTTCTGGCTGGGGCAAGAAACCTCCAGACAGGGCCGTCTCTAGGGGGAGGGCAGGAGGTGCGACCGCCGGGGGCCCAAGCCACTAGGGGCCCATGAGTATATATGTATATTGTAGATATATATAGCTATTATAATAAAATATTAAAGGCTTATATATTTAGCATGACAGTCTAAGAGAGCATTGAAGGTCAGCGTCTTTTCTTATTTCTGGTTGATACTGTTCTTAAAGATTTTTCATAAAAAAATACCCTAAGATGGGTTTTTTTACAAACCACTGAAGTATTATTGCTTTATTTGAGAGAATCATAATCCCCCTGTTCGGCTGAGCTTATCAGCCGTGGAACAGTGTTTTTCTCTCACAGCAAATCAGCCACAGCCGGCTTATAAGCCAAAAAAACAGCCTGCCGAACAGGGCCAATAGTTATTTTATTGCTCTTTTAGTTGTTAGTTAACCGTTATCTTTTATGTACTAAACATACGTCGCAAATTAATTTTTGTATTGTATGCTTTAATCCTCATATTAAAAGTTTAGTTTAATAGACCCTTACGATCGTGCTTGTCCAAGGGCCTCTAAAGCTATAGAGACGGCCCTGCCTCCAGAACCTAGAACTCGGGCGTCTTGGGTTATAGGTCCAGTGCATTTGCATAGTCGGGTCAATTATTTGTAATCTTAGAAAAGTTGTTTTCTGGTTTGTTTTGTTTTACCTCCTCTTACCTTGGTCCTAGTAAGAGGGGTTTTTGTATGGACCACTCTCTTTCCCTATAATACAAAGATACACAGCACTCCCGCGTGTTCGATCAAAAAAAATTAATGAGTGTGGTGGCTGATCAAACATGTCTAATGTTGAGAATGATAGCATTGGTTGATCAAACCTGTCTAATATTGAGATGGCTTACATTATGTACGACTTGTGGGGTTAAAATCAGACGACTCTGTAGATGATATTCGATCAGCGTTTAAAAAGTGAACTTTTATTTCTTAATAATCACAAAATGGATATTTCCACTCCAACCCGTGATTGATTATATGCGAGTAGCGGGCATAGTAGACTGAGAGGCGGCGAGCAAGATACTAGTACCTTCGTCCATGTAAGAAAACAATTCTCGGATTTTAAGGAGTCAAACATTCTGAATTTTAACTGAATTTATATATAAAAATACAAATGATTTTGATATAAAATAAATACCATTAGATTAGTTATTGAACATATTTTCATAATAAATTTATTTAGAAACATAAATGCTAATATTATTATTTATTATAAACTTTGTCAAACTCTATCTCAATTGACCGGTACAGATACTATAATCGTATTCTTCCGTGGATGGAGTGAGTAGTGTGTAGCTGGGCGCCATCCTGCTGCCACTGTCCGGCTTGGCGGCCGCCGGCAGGGTGTGTCGTGCATCCTGCGGCAATCATCCTACGCGTTCTCCTGGGTGTGGCTATGGAAGGCACAGTAGCTAGCGTGCCCGGGGCGCGCATATGGAGCAACAGGCGGCTCCAAGCGCAAGGCGCCAAGGCTCTCTAGCACCAGTAGCTACCACATCAGCAGCAGCAGCAGCTACGTGCCGACCGGTCGGCATTGCCATGCAAAACGCGGGGCAGGGGGCAGGGGCCAGGGGCCATCTCATCCGCGTGCATGGCCTTGGAATGCTAGCTGCCTTGTCAGGCTCAGGCGGCGTCATGATCGATCGATCGATCGAGACGGCGACCGAATTGGCAAGCAGCCGAGCCCTATAGTGCTAGTAGACTGTTGCTGTTGCCTGTTGGTTGGTGGTGGTACGCATCGGAGTCGGCGCCGGCCGGCCGGCGTATGCATGCTGGCTTTGTCCCGGCGTGGCGTGGCCGGCCCGGGAGGCCGGGACAGGAGACGAACGAACGAGAGTGGCCAGAGAGAGTACGCGATGCGACTGGGCGGGGTCGTCGTCAAAGGCTGCACGTCATGTTTTGTGCCCCGCGGCCCGCGGGCTCGCAGGTCTGGTCCCCCTGCACTGCACGCGGGGGCCATTCCATCGTCAGTCTCTGGGCAGGAAGAGACCATGCATGTTGTTGATGCTCGGTCGTGGTCGCTGGTCCGGGGTGCATGCCCATGACAACAACGCATCAGCTCCAGTAGGAGTATCTGCATGGGTCTCAGTCAAGGAAGGACAGACACGGCTACTCCATCCGTAGGATCGATCGATCGGTGTCTAGATAGGTGCCTGTTTGCCGCCGCATCGGTTGCAGCACCTCATTATCCATGCTCGTCTCCTTGCAGCTAGCGCTCGATCGTCATCTGGCAGGGCAGCCGTAGCTTGTAGCAATGGATTCCGGCCGAAAGAACAAGCAAATCACGCCCTCGTTTAGTTCTCAAAATATTTTCTAAAATATTTTAAATTCCTATTACATCGAATCTTTAGACACATGCATGAAGCATTAAATATAGATAAAAAAAATAAAACTAATTACACAGTTTAGATGAAATGGACGAGACGAATCTTTTAAGCCTAGTTAGGGCAGTCCCAATGGTGCATTGATGATGGTTTCTATCCTCATTAAATGACTTGCCACGTAGGCAAAATGCTGACATGGCAACGTAATTAATGAAGAAAGAGAGCAAAAATCATAGAAATGGTTTCTTCATGAAGAAATCAGGTCTACTCTTGACCCAATGCACCAAGAAACCATGAAATCATCATTGGGGAGAAACCACTAGTTTCTAGGGAGCTCGTGTCACACTCCCATTGGAGGAAGAAGATAGAGCTGAGAGGAGAAAGAGAAAATAATTATTACTCATAGAAACTATGGGTTGGAAAGCAGTACTTTTTTTGATGCGGTATCCTATGTTATAGAAACTACTAGTTTCTTTCATTGGGACTGCCCTTAGGTCATGATTGGACAATAATTGCCAAATAACAACGAAAATGCTATAGTAGCGTTACAGTTACATTTCTCAAAATATTTCGGGAACTAAACAAGGTCCACATTGCACGCGCTATACGAGGACGACGGACCCGGCCAAGGACCCCACATCATGACAGATTAATTGTTGTGAAGAGCACACCGTACGCACGACAATATCTAATACAGTACATGCAATGCAATGGTGCTCCATAGATGTATACGTCGCCGTCTTCTATCAATAATCTCTGACTTAGTGTCTAACGTCACATGTGGAATGGTGATCACCAAGTCATTGTCACTTGGTGGTGCATTGTCCGGCGATCAACGATCTACCGCCATTGTGAGCAATGGCGGAGCTTGGCCAAAAAAGGAGGGGCCAATATAATATGAAATGTAAGTGGAGAGGACATGGTGAAACTAGGCCCCGTTTGGATGACAGAAATGTTTCGGATTCTTAGGTGAATCACCAGAACCGCTACCAGACACCCAAATAAGTGGCAGAAACATTTCGGATTCTCAGAGAAACGTTTCTCATTTTTGTACTAGAAATGAGAATCACCCAAATAGGTGTTTCACAGTGATTCTAGTTCATTTGAATGAGAATCTAGATCAATAGCCAAACATTTCACCGATTCTTACCAAGTGATTCCTATTTCAACAGAGAAACGTTTCTGGAGAGAATCTGGATCTGAAACGCTTCTAGGAGAATCTGGATCCCTACCAAACGGGCCCTAAGACATTCATTAAGAATTTTCTAGCTTAGGAGGTTCATGGTCCACTATGGTCCTCACTAAGCTCGCGAGGGTTTATGCCTTGACCCTATAGCATTGTTGTTCCTCCTTTTTGCATGTTGTTTGTGGTTATTCTCATCTTCTCATGTACTCTGTACGGAGTATGTTGTTGGTGCTCATGTTCTTTTCTCGTCCTCCGTGCTTTGTATCTCTGCTAGGTTCGTGACTCAACTATGTAATGGCATCTGGCGCCTCTATTTCTGACCTTGACAGTTGCTAGTATTAGTGGAAAAATATTCAGGTGGGAACTATTCGTCCCCTGGTGACTTCTCAAAAAAAATGAAATGGTCGTAGCTCTGAGGTCAATTGAATTGTGTTAGATGATCTCGGATGTCGCATATTTCTCGAATTGATATGACACCATCCATCAGAGGGGGATCTAGATTTACAAAGCATTGCCATCGTCATCTTATTAGGTACCAAAAAGAACCACAATTCGTCTTCGTCTCCACTAGGCTATTCTTAGTAGAGTGTTTCCTTACCCAATTTTCATGATATTTTGTTACTCCATTAGGTCATTCTTGGCAGGACATTCCTAGTGGAGCGTTTTGTTACATTGTCTTAGGTTGATGAACAAAATAGCCTTATCTGTGTCTTTCTCCCATTGCATAATTTTGTTTCACGGTTGCACACGGGGCTAGCCAAAAGAGCATTTAATAATTTTATGATGTCGAGATCAAAAGGCTTAGAAACGAAACGGGTTGCTCATTTTAGTTTTGTAGCCCATTGTAACTGTGTACTCCAACGTAACATCACGATGAATCGTCCAACTCTTCTCTAGCTCTGTTGTCTCATGCCACGTCACTATTTTTACTAGTACGTACTCGCATGTGTCATGCATGTTATACAGATTGAAAAACTCCCATCGTACTGCTTGCCGTGAGCGAACGAATGACCTTATATTCCTGTATGTCGTCCTCCGGTGAATCGACCTGTCCGGCCAGTATGACAAGGGCCTTGTTTAGTTACCTGATTTTGGACCTCCCGAATCACTGTTCTATACTGTAGTATTTTTGTTTTTATTTGGTAATAATTGTCAAAACATTGATTAATTAGGGTCAAAATGTTCGTCTTGCAAAGTACAACAAAATTGTGCAATTAGTTTTTAATTTCATCTACATTTAGTACTTCATGCATGTGCCGACATTTTGATGTGATGGAGAATCTTCTTTTTGTATAGTAGAATTTGAGAGCAAATTTGGGAACTAAACATGCGTAGGTACAAATCACGCACGTCATGACGAGGTACAATCAACGGTGGAGGTTGTGGACCTATGGCACGGCAATTGGCAACTGGCAACGCCGGTGGAGTACTATGGTCTACTTCTTGCGTATCGGATTTAAAAGTTATCTAGGACAGTGATATGGTCTTTAAAATATAACTTTGATCTCTTGTTTTTATAAAAAAAATATTTATATAAAAGTGATATATGTATATTTTTATGAAAGTATTTTTTTAAGACAAATCTATTCATATAATTTTTACATTTGTAAACTCAAAAACTTAAAAGTTATTGATAATTTATATTTCTAATGTTTGACCCAAAATCTTATTCAAAACGACTTCTAACTCCGATACGGAGGGAGTACTATGGCAAGTTGATCATCGTCAAGCACTCCTGAGTGCTACTAGCTACTAGCTAGCTAGCTGCAAGAAGAAAACTTCACCTAGTGCATGCATGGAGACACGACATGGAAGGACAAACCTTAGAGCAGATAGGAGTACTACGGCCGTGTTTAGTTCCGGATTCACGACAAACCTTAGAGCAGATAGGAGTACTACGGCCGTGTTTAGTTCCGGATCCAGGGTATCCGAGTTGGAACAATGCGCACTGTAGCATTTCGTTTGTATTTAGTAAAAAATGTCTAAACTTTGACTAATTATGCTAAAAAATGTTCGTGTCGCAAAGTACAACAAAACTGTGTAATTAGTTTTTAATTTCATCTACATTTAGTATTCCATATATGTGCCGGCATTTTGATGTGATGTGAATTTTTTTTATAGTGAAATTTGGGGTAGAATTGGGAACTAACCAGGCCTACGTGAGTTGTTTGATCGGACGGCGCACAATGGGCGACGGATAAAACCATGCATGCATAGTAGTAGGCACAACACCAGCAGGTGGTCGCGTGATCAGTCGTACTAGTAGCTAGGATTCCTTGGCGGGAACTGCAAAGAAAGCTACTGCTCGTAGTCGTAGCAGAGCTCGGCGGCCCGGTGATGGTGGAATCTGGCGTGGCGGCTCCATCCACTGTCCAGGCTGCGCCCTGCGTACTGAACTCGCCAGCCTTCTGTCACTATCCGTACCCATCAGTCTTTTTCAATCTCTGTCTGTGTCTGCGTTTGCAGCGACTAGCGACTAGGAGTAGCATGCACGCGCGTACTATATATACCACCCTTGGCCCGGCCGGCCGGCGTCACCAAACAGCAGCAACAGCAAGAAGCTCACAGAGATCTTCGTCACCATCCGATCCTCGCCAGAGAGCATCAACTTCTCCAATCTCCAGCTAGCATCGATCCAATGGCAGGCCAAGTAATGGAAGCGCAGGCAGCGCGGCTGCAGCCTCCCACCATGTCGCCGTTCGCGCCGCTGCCGCACAACACCTGCAAGCACGACGTCCACCACCACCACCTCGCCGCCACGACGACGACGATGGCGGCCACTTCCGGCGGCACCACCAACAATGTTACCACGGGTGCGGCGGCCGACATGGCCGCCTACCTCCAGCAGCTGCAGGACGCCGAGGCGGCCAATAAGAGCAACGGCGGGACCGCGGCGCGCGGGGAGCAGTGCCCGCGGTGCGCGTCGCACGACACCAAGTTCTGCTACTACAACAACTACAACACGTCGCAGCCGCGGCACTTCTGCCGCGCCTGCCGCCGCTACTGGACGCTGGGCGGCTCCCTCCGCAACGTCCCCATCGGCGGGTCCACGCGCAAGCGCCCGCGCCTGGCGCACCACAACCACCACCAGCACCAGCACCAGCACGCCAGCAGGCGCGCTCCGGCGGCGCACGCCTTCGGCCTCGGCCTCCCGCCGCCGATGATGCCTCCCCTGCAGCCGTCGTCGTCGTCGCAGGGACAGGGCGGCGGCCTCCTCGGCTCGCTGTTCGCGCTCGGCGCCGCGGGGCCGCTGCTGGAAGGCCGCGGCGCAGGGTCGTCGTCCTTCGACTTCGACCTCGGGCTCGGGCTCCCGACAACCGGGCCCTTACACCTGGGCGCGGGCGCCGGCGAGGCCGCGGCCGTGCAAATGCAAGGCCTCGGGCTCAGGGGAGGTGGTGGCTCCGCAGCCGGGTCGTCGTCGTCCTTCCTCTGGCCCGCGGGGCTGCTGCTGGACAACGACAGCGTGGACACGTGGAAGATGCCACCAGGCGCCGGCGCCGGCGCGGGTTCAATGTGGCCGGACTTCTCCGCTGCTACGGCGGCGCCACATACCGGCGGGCTTCTGCATGGCGGGGCCCACCTGATGTGAGACGGCCTGCTTCCTTCGTACTACTCCCATGGGCCCCGCCCCCGCCCCCGTATACTACAGTATAAGCGCTAGCTCTACTCAGCCCGGGCCTGCTTGCATTGCATAGCATACGTAGTAGTAGGTCTTTTTTCCCAGTATTGTATTGTATTATTGGATTGTGTCGTGTCTTGTGTACGCACGCCGTGCTTCAGGTTCTTGCCGAGTTCTGGTTCGTGGCTGTGCTAGCTCGTTGGGCTGCCAGGTTCTGCTCGTGTCTCGTGTGTCGTGTGCATGTGAATCTTAAACTTATACAGTACTAGTATCTTACATGTAATTTAATTTTAATTTAAAAGCGAGTTCGCTAGAGTAGCATTACCTTCAGCCTAGCGCGCGTAGAACTGGAAAACCAGAAGCGGCTTTGCGTAGAGTTCTTCAGTTTTTGTATGATGAGAAAATTAGCCCAGTACATGCACCATGTGCAAAGCCAAGTTCCAGATCCAGCCCAACATATTGCCGATGTTGAGTAGCCCAGTGAGAAAATCAGCCGCCCTGAAGCTCCCAAAAGACGGGCCCATTGGCACGGCCCATCAAAACTTCTGTACTCGCCGGCCAACCACGCTGCGCCGCCCGTCTCCAGCTCGCAAAATCATGCCCGGCCCGTCTCAAACTCTCAACCGAAACGTGTCCCGTCCGGTGCTTTTGATGAATCTTCGTCATCGTGCTGCTGCTGCTGTATCCTGGCCACGGCTCCGACTTCTCCTCCTCTAAAACAACTGATAGGAGCCAAAGAAATGAAAAACTTTAGCTTTATCGGCTTCGGCTCCTCTAAAATTGCTTCTGAGAGCTAGTCAAACCCAAAAAAAAGGCTTCTCCGTCTCATAGGAGCTGTTTTGGCGGAGAAGAAGCCGGAGCCGACAGGACCGGCTCAGACATTTTAGAGGCCCTAGGGCCAGATCGAAATAGAGCCCCCCCCCCCCCCCCCCCCCCATCAGGCCATCATATATATTTGCCGTGTCAATTATAAAGCTAATACGGAGTATATATTGAGACACAATTTTAGTGTAGACTTTAGAAGTGATTTGGTCTGTCCTTTTTAAAGTACTAGTTAACATGCACGTGCGATACGCACGTGCCTAGAAAAAATTTGTTGTTTTTGTTGTCATTTTCTAGCTTGTTTATAGTTATCATAGTATTTTCAAGTTTATTTGAAACCAACATTTGTCATTTTCTAGCTTGTTTGTAGTTATCATCTTATCCTAGTATTTTCAAGTTTATTTGAAACCAACATTTTTTTCATTATTTGGAACTATGTTGAAGTGCTAGTAGAGCGTTATCTAGCTTGGATGCGTGGTAGATTGAATGTGGCCACTAATTGTAAATTTAGACAGGGCAGGAGACTACTCGTATTTGTAAGTTTTATTTCATTTTGAATATAAATTCATTTACTTTTTGATCCATCTTTTAAAATATTAATTAGCACTTCTTCAATCGGCTTTTGAAGACTAATACAGACATCAACTGTTGTATGTGGACAGCTGTCTGGGATGTTGCGGAGCTTGAATAGAGGAACGATCGCCACCTGTGATGTATGGAGATCAAAGTAGAAGAGCCACCTGTGATGAACTCCAACGAAGATGAAGTAGAATAACTACAACAGTGATATACTCCAACTTCAACGGAGACCAATGGAGATCGAAGTAGAATAGCTCCACCTGTGATGAAATCCAACGTGATTCAAAGCACAACAACTACAGTTGTGATCGGAGATTAAAGTAGAGCTTCTGAGGACATGTAGTAGATTGTTTTTTAATTATAAACATGGATGGCTGAAGGGAGAAACACGAAAACAAAGAGGAGAGGACACCGGGAGTCCGATGATCGTACGTACACCAAACGTAACAAATAGGTTTCAGGCGAAACAGGGTATTTTTTTTCTAATTCTAATTATGCAGAAACGCCAACGCCAACTAAATTTCCGCATCAGAAACGCCAACGCCAACCACACTGCCATATGAATTAAGTTTACCTGAGGCCAACCCAAACCTAGCAGCTAAATATAGCACAGATTCCAAACAATTATAGCACATTTAAGCCCGCATTGCTCGAAAACAAGCTGAAGCCACAACAGAGACACATATTTTTCTATAATATTATATTTTGCAAAAATCCAAAATGAAAATATGGAGGGAGCCAACAGAATATGGTTTCAAAAACAAAAACAGAAACGGAAAAGGAAGAGATTCAAAACACGCAATGGAGCAAATACATACACTAAGCTAACGCAATTCAGGCCTAGTACACTCGAACCCATGCTGAAACCCCACCAACCAGAGGACTCGACGCAAGATCTCCCCGCAGCATTGCAGCAAATCGATCCCCCAAAGCAGAAAAACCAAGCCAAAAACGGTAGCACAAATTTGTCTAACCGAAAAGCGAAGATTCCTCCGACCGGCGCGGCATTGTCCCCGAACCGGAGAAGCAAAACCACCTCGGAGCGAGCACTCGAGGTCACGACGCGAGCGAGGGAATAGCGCGGCAGGCATTGCGGTGAATCGAGCGAGAGAAAGGAGGGTGGCGAGCCTAGATCCGGGGCCAGGCATATCCGCACCTCGGGAGACCTTGGTGACCTTGTCCTTGATGACGGTGACCTCGTCGACGGCGGTGACCTCGCGGAACATGGCGAGCAGGTCGGCCTCGGTCATGTGCTTGGGCACCTGGCCCACGAAGAGCTTGACGCTCTTCTCCTCCTCGCCGCCCTCTTTCCCTCCTCTCGCAAGGCACGGAAAAAAATAATAAATAAGGTAAGCTGAGATCAGCACATACGCACCTCGGATTCCATATGCTTCCCAGCTGAAGACCAACGGCTATGTGCGCGGTTGCGGCGCGACAGAGCAACGCGTCGACACCGCGGATTACGATCGAACTACCTGGAAGAACGGCGTCGATTGGAACCGTATTGGAGTTTTTTTTGGAAAAAACAATTGAGGAGACCGACGTTCCTAGGGTGTGGGTTGGGTAATTTTTTTGGTGAGAAAAAAATAGCGATATGAGGAACCACACGTATAAACACGCGTAAAGAATTAAAAGTTTTCCGGCCGGGCCCGTTCATCAGGTTAGGCGGGGAGATTAGATACGTTGAATCTGTAATCTAAGGGTCAAAACATAGGGTGGGTAGGATTTTATCAGGTAACATGTATTTTATAATTCCTTTGCTCTTTTATAGTATAGATATAGTAGCATGTGGTTTTGACTCGGCGTAGTCTCCAACATTGCCATTAAATTTCACTCGTACAACGTTTCGTTTATAAAACGAATTCATGGTCACCCGAAATACGCTATCAAATACGGAGTATGGTTTTGATAGTACCCATTTTAATAGTAAATTATAAATGTTGTGAGATAATTTGTTAGCAAATATAAAGATGCTAGAATCTTAAGATACATATACACCTTTCTAAGGAAGGAAGGAAGGAGAAAGAAAAAAAAGAAAAAAGAGGGAAATGTACAAACTACACAACTCCATATTTGCGAAGCGGAGTGACTAGCGCCTGGACATCCGGCCCGAGGACACGTCCGGACGTTCGCGCAGACTACCCCTGTGCGCTAATTTTATTCACGCCCCGCACGCACACCTATCCTGTCACAGCGCCCATGCGTACACACGACTCGCCTCGCACGCGCAGCCCGCCCTATCCACCTTGATTCAAGGTCGTTCACCCCGTCCCGCACACTCACCCCGATCGGCGGCCCCAGCGCGCCCCGTCCATAGGACACCGCAGCCCCGCGCGCCCCTTCCGTCGACCCCCAGCTCGCCGCACCCCATCATTACCCAGTGTCCATGCCGTGCCACCATCACTCCCCATTTGACTCTCCGAACAAATAAAACACGTACAACACGAAACACTTGAATACAACATCCGCATGAAACGAATGAAACATCTAGAACATACACTTGCAATATATGTGCGAAACATATGCAACATTAGGTAAAAAAACACTTGCAAT
Organism: Saccharum spontaneum; assembly: GCA_022457205.1. Classification (NCBI taxonomy): domain Eukaryota; kingdom Viridiplantae; phylum Streptophyta; class Magnoliopsida; order Poales; family Poaceae; genus Saccharum; species Saccharum spontaneum. The sequence goes on from CM039579.1 coordinate 23,598,891, forward strand.
TTGCAACATTAAAACACTTAGTGCAACATAAGACTATAATAGCTAAAACTTTTGGAACATATTGTTGCAATATATGTGTGAAACTTATGCAACATCCAGATCGGAACGCTTACAACAAACGTCTAGAACAGATGAACCATTTTGAACAACACCTCTGAAACACTTGCAACATGTCTCTGAAATGCTTGCAACATGTGCAACATCTCCGATCTAATTTTGTAACATCCATATGAAACAGTTACAACGTACATCTGAAACGTCTGAAACACTTGAAACATAGGCTTGCAACGTGCACTTTGATCGCAACATCTCCTCGCTGAGGTCGTGCGTCACGGCGGCCATGACACGACAACGGCCACGACCTTTTGGTGGGGAACGGCGGCGGCGATACCTCATCAGCACCCCGCGCGCGCGTGGGGGACGGGACACGGTGCCAAGCAGCGGGGGCACAACGCGTAGCGAGCTGGAGCGAGCGCAACGGGGGATGGAGCATGGCGCGGCGACAGAGGGGGCGTGACGTGGGATGCAGCGCTGGATGAGGGAGCCGTACGCCGCGAGATAGGGTGCACGGCGGGGAAGACGGCAGCAGTTGAGCAGCGAGCGCACGCGTAGCCGCACGCGATGGGCGAACACGGGAGTAGGAGATATTTTGAGAGATAGGTTGGGAGACGTAAGGAAGCAGGCCTGTTGGGCCGTGCAGGCCCAAAAAGCGGCGTCCGGACGGATGAACGCCCGCTCTTAAGTATTATCATTTGCGAAGACAACATCTCAAAACATTTCATAGAAGTTACAGGAAACTACAAGTACAGCGAACAAATGCTATTAACACAGGAATATGCAACGATTAGAATTGCAGTAAACTAGATGAAATTCTATAAACTTGAACCAGAGAATTGCAATTGCTGTATCTTGTGTTACTCTTGAAGAGCAAAATACTAAGAACCCAACTAAAACTATAGGAGATTGAAAGTGTTCTTTAATAGTATATATTGAAGACTCTGGCTACGCCAAAACATAGTGAATGAATACTTGGACCAGCCGGCAGCGGTTGGTTCAGCTAGTAGCATCTTGGTCCTCTGCTTTCCTTCCAAGTTCTGAGTTGGGCATAATTCATTTGCCGCTCCATATCCTCTGTCTAGCTAGTATGCACTTCGGGGCTTACACATGGAGAGGTTACAATGACTTGTTTGTAGCAGCCTTTTATTGAGCACTATCATCGTATCCTTGTCACAATCCTTAGATATACAGTTCAGTAGTTCACGGTCTCCGAACCATAGGCAGGCAAGAAGTACACAGGCCAAAAGAATGAGCAAAGCTATATCACACACACACACACACAAAAAAAGGAGAAAAGAAAAGCTACACGAAAACGAGACGCACGAGCTTAGCTATATCTAGCGCCGTAGCGAGAACCGGAGAACATTATCAGAGACCACACCACCCTTACACTCTACATCGTACGTACACGTTTAATCACACGGCCCGACACGTACGTCCAATTCAAATGCGCCCATTCAGTTTGCCATCCTGCAGTTGGTCCTCCGGATGCTGCCGGCGGCGCCCATCTTGACCATGGCGGCGGCGAAGTCGGCCTGGAACGTTTCCGGGCTGCTGTTGGTGTAGCCGACCACCTGTGCCGCCGTGGTCGGGTCGCTCAGCAGCAGCGCTTTGGTCGGAGCTGAGCAGGCCGCGGTTGGCGACGATATGATGGCGGCGTAGTAGTTGGTGTCGAAGTCGTCGAGTCGAAGGCGGCCGTCGGCGTCACGGGGTCCAGTGGCTGGCACCATCTGCCCGCCGGTACGTAGCTGGGGTCCTGCCCGCCGGCGGCGTTGGGCCCGTACGCGTAGAGCCGGCTGCTGAAGGAGCTGCACTGCGACATCCCAATCGTGTGCGCCCCCGAGAGGGCGACCATGTCCGACTGGCTGACCCCCCTGGCGCCGAAGATCGATCTGGTTCAGCTGCTTCACGCTCGCCGTCGGCGGCGGCAGGTTGCCGCTCGTCTCCTGCGCCACCGAGACGTTGCCGTCCCTCCACCCGCCCGGCACCTGGTACGCGTTGCCTCCAACCTACGCACACCATCACAGCATGCATGTCACCACGCCCATACTAGCTAGAGGTAGTGTTAGGGTTAGGGGCATGCATCCACGTCAGTCATCGCCAGTCGATCCATGAACAGGGGAGGGCCAGGCCAGCCGGTGCATACAGATCGGCCGGTGCAAAGGGAAGTTTTTGGTGTGACAGCAGCAGCGCATACGGTAGCCTGTCTCCCTGTCACTGATGCTCACTCAGCATCCAGCAAGGACTCGACAGGGACCGGGCACATGCACGGGTGACTGTTAGTGAGGCGTGAGGGGGGGGGGGGGGGGGGGACACGGCTCAACCGGAGGCATGGAGACAAGCTGGGGGAATTGGGCATCATGCTCCGAAAAACGGCCCGGAATGTCTCTCACTCGCTGTTTCCTGTCCCAGTTCTTGCTGATCGATCGGGAGAAATGGACGCCAACCTGCCAGCTTTTGGTGGCGTTTTGGCTTGCTGGTTCATGTCTTTTTTCCTTGCAAAGGGTTAGCATTATGATGTCCAGTTTCCAGCTCAAGCCCTCAAGGCCTGTGATAAGCAAGCTCCCCAAGAAATAAGAGCTCAACACTACAGCACCACAGCCAGCACGGCCCAGCCCAACGCTTAGCCGGCCTGATCGACCCACCCGCTTCGCCAGCCATAATCAACCGGCCCACCGGCGCAAGGGCCGGCCCGTGCGGCGGAGCGTCCATCCCGTGGGGCTGGTTGGATCAACTAAAGTTCAGTCCCTGTCACATACGATGTTCGGATACTAATTAGGAGGTCTAAATATGAATTAATCATAAAACTAATTGCACACATGAAGACTAATTTGCAAGACAAATCTATTAAGCTTAATTAATCCATCATTAGCACATCTATTGTAGCACCACAATGTCAAATCATGGACTAATTAGGTTTAATAGATTTGTCTCGTAAATTAGTCTCTATCTGTGCAATTAGTTTTGTAATTAGTCTATGTTTAATACTCCAAATTAGTGTTTAAACATCCGATGTAACATAGACTAAACTTTAGTGAGGGTATCTGTCCTATCTTTCCTTTGTAATAACAGACAATGATTAGGCAAACTTCTGGTCCGTGCCACTGGTTAATTAGGAGCAGACAACTAAAGCTAACCAGATTAACTTTCAGAAAGAAGAGGTAAAAGCGGCACTGGCCCACCGGTATCGGATATGGATTAAATCCGTGCAAAAACTTTACCGCATGTAGCATGTTGTTAGTATTTATTAACGCAAATAGAATATAAATGATTCCACGAGCGCACAGAATATCATTGTAGCATTTTACCAGGAGTATTCTAGGTATCGTTATTTATATTTTACCACAGGGAAACAATGAAGTAAAGACTTATCGAATAGTAAAAAAATAGCTATCAGTCAATATACCAGCATAGCTAGAGCAAGAGGTAAAGGTAATGATAGGAATTTATGTATAATGACACTCAGGGGATAGATCTATAAGATAACATAAACTAGTTAACTCGGGTGAGGTAGATTCCTATGGCATTCTTATTATATGGTCAAAGTGTGTATATATATATACTAGAACTAACTCTATTGGCGCAACGACAGTCCTACAATTTAAGAACATGCTCAATTCAGAGTGGACAACAAAGGATAGACAGGGCTATCACCACCCACTGCTACCACCCAACCAGAGAACAGGATGTACCCACAGGCAGAGCATCGTATAAGCACCACACTTACATGAGACTTGGCTACTTAGTCCAACTAGTAAACTAGTAGGCTAAGCGCTCTATGAACGTGCATATAAAAGTAATAATAACCATAACTAAGTAAGATATATATATTAAAAGTAAGCATAGCCATATAGATAAGAGTATAATAAATTGAGAACAAATCTTACAAGATGAAGAAGTGAAGATACATGGCTTTGCCAAACCTCCAAGACTAAGATTCGGAACTTGAGCCTCGCTCTCGAGTTTCTAATCTACTACATTAGAGAGTCTAAACCTAATCCTTATGGTGTACCCTGATCTTTGAATGAGAGATATGAATTAGGGTTTCAGGGATAGCTCCAGGGAGAGGGGTACAGGGCTGTATATATAGGCTGGAGCGTCCACCATGAGCCCTCGGATCAAACCGACTTAAGAAACGGCATAGATGTAATCCAAGAAGGTGGTGGAGGAATCTTCTAGAAGCGGGCTGACAGCGGGGCCCATAGGGGGCCGAGCGGCATCATGGTGGCCCCACCTAGCAACCTCTCGAGGTCTGCCTCGGGGGTTGCCTCCTGGAGTCTTCTAGAGTTCGTTTCGCGGCGAATTTGCATAATTAACCCTGACATATAGGTCCTCCTTGACGGTTTTCTAGATAAACCCTACTGAAAACATAGATTCACCAAAACTCATGAAATTTATTAGTTTAAACCCCTATATCTATGTTTGGTGATGGAATTAAGTACATATGCATGTTATATTGACGGTTTAATATGGTTGTTGACTACCGTCAACAAGCTCCCCCAAGCTTACCTTTGCTAGTCCCTTAACAAAGCTAAACTTAGCAAAAATAGATAAGAGTTGCTATAATGTTTTCACGTCTCAAAAATACACATGCGTTCAATAAAAAATTCTCCTTCGGATTAGAATAAACTGATCTGACTTTCAAACTTACCCATATTACCTTCAACCATGGGGCTTCTTAGCCTTCACTTGGGTCTTGAGCAATTGAAAGACAGAACGATCAAGTTAAGCACTATGTTTCAAGCTCTTTGTTCCACCATTGTTTCGGAGTTTTTATAAGTTTTCAAAATAAAACTCAGAGATTCTATTGTATGACACTCTCAAGTCTCTCAATATATGTAATATTTATGGATCCTCACTAAGGCAATAAATATGTTATGCCTTTTTATCTTTCTACTACTAAGGCTTATGTGGAGTTCATAGGTAGGGAGAAAACTAGAGCATACTTACAATGCATATGTTGTAAAGTCAAATAATGGATCTAAAGAGAGTTAAGTCATACAATCAAATCAAGATGTGCATGTGTGTGGATGTATATGGTGGATATATGTATGGTAACTAATCCTAATTTTACTTTACTCCTTAAAAATATATCTCTCTTTTTGAAACTTGGAAACACTTGCTAGAGAGCAGGGGCTATCTTATTCATCCCTCTTCTTTTTTTAGGCGGGCTTCTAAGTACCTATTGTTTTCAATATCTCGGACACTTGTCCATTTTTTTAACTTCTTTTTTTTATAAATAACTTTTGCATAGCCCCATGTCTCTTTCTACAACAAAATTTGAGAGAAATATCAACAAGAACTTGGAACATTTATTTGATGGATGAAAAATCTAACAAACATGTTTTTGATGTTCACTCTCAGTGTAGGAGTAAAACATTTTTAGGTGGATCTAGATGAAAGGCATGTTTTTGCGCCTACCCCTAGTGTAGGAGTAGTGCATATATGGGTGGTGTGTACGTAATTTTGATTTTAAGAGCATGAGAAACCTCTCATAAGGGTCAATAAAACTTGACAAAACTTAATGCAAAAGCAAGCTTTGTCATACAGGAACTCATCATAGCATTTTTTATGTTTTTCAAAAGATAAATCTTTAGAACTTTAGTGTCACTTGGAACAAGATAAACAGCAGCTCAGACCTTCTCATATCATATCCGTCAATTACCTAGACTTAGATCAAGCATTTGCTACCCACGAGTTTCAAGTTCAGAGCAAATCCTTATATGAAAACAATCTTATCTAAAATTCGGAAGAAGTCAAGGCCGAAAACTGGGTACTTGAGAGGAATTACAACAGAGTAACTATTTATCATTTTCATTGTAAGAGATTATCCTCAATTCCATTACTTGCTCAACTCTTAAAAACAGAAAACTAGACACATGCTTTTTATTTTGTTTTCAAAATTTATGATCACACCTTAATAATATATATAGCTAATATAATTTTTTTAAAAAAATTTATTTTGTTTTATTTATTATGTATCTTTTTATTTCTTTAACTAAAAAGTAAACTAAAAAATAATAAAGCTAAAGGAAAGAAATACTTAGCTAGATACATGAGGGATGCTCCTCCCCCAAGCTGGATGTTGTCGTGGTCGAATGTGGAAAGTTGAGTGATCCTTCTCAAAGCATGTTTTGCTGGTAGATGTCCTTCTCATCCATTGGTGGAGTGAGATGAGGTCAACCGGGTAAACCCGCTCTTGATCATATGTATCATCCTGCAAAAATACTCCAATAAGAACACAAAAAACTTGAGACTTGGATTATGATAAAGCGTTAGTAGTCAGCCATTTGGAGTTCGGTTGTTTTTGTGAGGCTAAGGATAGATTTTTTTAATTGACAATATTTTTAGCAGGATATCTGTCTAATAATTTTGGATTTTCTATTTTATAATGTAGAAAAAAATATATATGCAGAAAATGAAATATAACTAGATGTATGCATGTTATTTTTATTTTTATGGCACCACGATGAATATTCTTACGGGTATTTACACACCGTGAAACTCATTCATATGGGGCTTAATGTTTATGATGCAATAATATTTTTGTTTTTCTTTTCTAATGCAATGCTAATACAGAAAAGTAAATATGCTAAAGGAAAAAAATAATTCATGCAATGCTAGGGAGTAAATATGGATAACTACCGATTTTACCTCCCAGTGAGGGTTCAGTGTTTTGAGTCCTCCAAATGGGACTTCTCCTTGCGATGGTTCACTGATCGAGTACCTCCGTTTGCTCTTAAGGATGAAGATTCTTGGGCTGGTGCCTCCCTTAGTGGCGCTTCCAATGGTGGTGCCACCTTCTTCTTTCCTCAACTTGTTTTTCCTCATTGTTCAGCATTTTGAGGTCAACCATTAGTAATAGAAACTGGCGACATCTTGTGTGTATCATTATTGCCGGTTCAGAACTTCCACTTATAGAATTTGGGAGATCGACCCCCATACTTTACTTGAAGTGTGTTCTGCTCATAAAGACATGGTAGATATCAAGTGCATGGGCTCTGTTGGTGGGAAAACACCAACAGAACCAAATCTTTATTTATTTCTTTCTCTAACCTTAGGCACATCAAATCATGTTACGGTTGACGTTATGTGCATTCATTCTTACAACATGGGTTATAAGATTAGAAGGATAAGCATGAATGTAGCATTTTGACTATGACAAAAAAATGGAGTTGCTTAACCTATGGAAGGATTGTCCATCTTTATATAATGTATCAAACTTTTTATGACTATGACTATCATCTTTCAAAGATAAGATATGCAACATTTTAGCTCATTTGGTTAAGACCGAGATAAAAAAAAGTGGTGCTATGAACATACTTAAAGAATAAGACATGTTGAGTTAATCATGTTGGATTAAGCAAAGTTGTAACTTGATGTTTGTGTCTTCATCTATGTGCATACCAAGATCAAAAGAAAAACGATGACTACTTACCTTAAGATGTTACCTTCATCATTGGAGCGTGATGACACCATGTGATGACGGGTAGACGAGTTGTGGTAGTCTTCTCTTCCTGCTTGAAGCTTTCCTTGCTTGAGCTGTTTATGAGCATCTTGTCTCCTGTATCGCACTTCTTCTTTCTCATTCTTTTGTCATACCATCTTTTGTTCTTTCTTGGCATTTTTTGTCGGGCCTTCTGCTCTTCTCATTATCTTTTCTCTAAAGGAAACCTGTTCGATGTACCTATCAGTGAGGGCTTCATGGCTTTAGGTCCATTGAGCAGGACCTCTTCTTGCCTTTAGCTTTTCTTTGCACCTTCCAATCCTAGAGATGAGGATACGGACAATTGTATCCTCATCTCTTCTTGCTTAGCTTAGTTCATGTGGGGTCGAGCTCTCTCTCTCTCGGTTATTTGAGATATAGTATTTTTGCCCATTGTTGTTTCTATAAAAGTTCAGATGCATTTATGAGAGGAGAGGCCTTCCAAAGTCAAAAGGATTAGCACAGTAGTTACTAGTGAGACAACAGGTCGGGCTGCATTTGTGTAGTTGTTTTGAACATTTCAATAGCTGGTGTTGATATGTAAATTATCTGCAGCATATAGTAGACTTGCCCAGAGATGTACTCAGAACTTTGATGATTATTATTTCACGTTACTGACATGATTTCACAACTTTTCTGAGATTCAGTGTGTGTCGGCTCTGCGCATACGTGCTGTAGTATTTTCATATGTGAATTAGTATGTCACAAAGCCCTTCAAAATAATTGATGCGGCAACTTGCTATGCAAATTATGTGCACCTTTGCAAGGCCAAAAGTTAAAACTTTATGCACAAGTTTAAGATGCAGATCAGCTCCCAGTATTCAGAAATCTGCATGTATGTTATTAGATGACAGCAGAGAAATTGTGATTCAGAGACGGTAAGCAAAAAGGCAATTGCAGCATCCTGGCGTCCTAGTGTTTGCACACAACAGCAATCCAAAGTGCCAAACCAATAGCAGATTTCTAGTACCTAGCATGGGCACTCTGATCATGCCATCTTCGAGAGTTTTTGTTGTAGAACTCTTTCGGTTGCTTGGCCAAAGAAGACTAGTACATGCATTAGTATATATAAAGGGCATGCTGATCAGTGCAATGAGCTCCATGATGAAGTTGAGGCTTGGGAGCTAGCTGAGAGAGCTCGGCATGCATGTCCCTGTTCAGAAATCAAGCAACGGCGAGTGACTAGCTAGACGGTTGTTATTTGACCAAGATTAGGAATGTATGTTCAGTAATTTTCTGCGGCAATGTAGAGTTGCCCACACATACTTAATGATTTGTTTGAGTTGAGCTCTCTCTCAGTTTATATGTCGTGTATGTACAAGCTGCAATTATAAATATTCAGCAAGCCTACATTTTGCTCCGGGCAACAAGTATTATATTTGTATATGCAGTATAATGACGGGCTGTGTGTTGAGTGGCATGCTCTCTTATTTGTAGTCTGAATTTGAGTCAAAGTACCCTGTTCGTGTGATTAACACTGCCAAAACAGATTAGTGGTAGCAAAATTGTTCTCTTAGAAGTATTAAGCAGTGTTTCTCCATTTACTAATCCAATCTGAAGCAAGCACACGATGAGAAAAGCAATCAAGTGATGCCCCTTAGCAGTACAGTGTGCTGCTGAATTAACACCGTGCAACCTATCAGTAGTTTTAGTCTTATACTCTCCAGAGTTCCTGTGAAATTCATCACCGATGTATTGTGTGCATGTTTGACATGTTCAGTTTAAACACAGTTAAGCTGCTTCAGTGATGGCTAGCTCCCATGTTCTTTTGTAAGAGTTTCAGTTGCAAATATGCGGTGAAGACGAAGTAATATCATGGTGCCACTAGTTAAACAGGCCCTGTAATAGGCGAAGCAAGCACGGCAGCCCGGCGGTCTATCAAGAAATTTCATTGTGAGTTCGTGACTCTCTGGCGGCTCGGTTTGGTAGTAAGACAAGCCCCAGGTCCTGTTGATCAGGCAGTAAATAATGACAACTAGGATTCACACAGTAGCTAAGTCTATATCGTACAAGAATGTGTACACGGGCAATAGTTAATTTGCCTCTTCAACCATTTGTGGATGTCAGCTCCAGCAATCAGCCTATATATAGCAATGTCCTAAACAGCCTATATATAGCAATGTCCTAAACAGTCTCCCAAAGTGACAGTAAAGTAGTTACTCATAAGCAAGCTAATAATCTCACAGCATCGCGGCCTGTTATACACGGCCCTTTGTCTCTTTGCAGCTATGAAAAACCATTCATCAATTATGAAAACTATGTCTTGACTGTGCCATTTGCTTGGCCTAAGAAAATTATGGAACAATGCAAAGGCAACTTGCTTGTAGCGCCTGAGTTCAAATATTTGCCTACACTACCTATATAATATCTGCTCAGTTTAAAGATTTATCCGTGTCTGACATAATGACCAGAGTCTCATTATTAGAGTCTCCCAAATAATCAAATATCATCCCGTGACCGACGAGGCCAGGAGCACATATGTTTTGACTGACGAGGCAGAACACATTTTCCTCCTTGACCGACGAGGCTTGGAGATCATCACAATTGCGCGACCGACGAGGCCAGAAACATATTTAGTCTAGACCGATAAGGCTAGACCCCTTTTGTTCGTGACCGATGAGGCTGAACATACACTTGAGACTTTATCATGAATTCCGCGACCGACGAGGCTGGATATTTCTCACCAAAGACCGATGAGGCTTTGTTCATGTTATGTGGCAATTCTTGCCACCCATTTACACTTGGAGGCTTTGTTCATGCTATATGGCAATTCTTGCCACCCATTTACACTTGGAAGGATATTTATGCAGATTATAAGATGACGACCATTTGTGCAGCTTAATCGGAGGTTTTCCACGGTCCAATGTTGTGGATGTAATTAACCTGCGAACTCACAAGGCCCCGGGAACCGAGAACTTTTCAATCAATGATCGTTTGTTTAGTCATATGTATTAGGCTCAACTTAATGTAATTCCAGTGGGAACGTGTACTTTGTAATTCTCAAAATAAATTAATAAAAGTCTAGGTTCTCTGAGTTTATTGTCTCTTTTACTTACTTGTATACTTATGTATACTGGCACACCCGCGCATATTTATTTACCTACGCATTAGGACCTTTCTCCCTAGTCGGGAGTATGTTTCCTTTTGGCGAAACACTTCCCAAATCTAATTTGGTTACCATCATCTAATTAATATTTTCCTAGATTTAGGAATTGTTCCTTAGAGCATCTCCAACAGGACCTCCTACTTGACCCCCTACTTCAGATTTAGGTAGCGGAGGCCAAAAAACCAACTCCAACAGGCCCCCTACTAGACCCCCACATTTGTTGGCCTCCTACTTTTTCCCCTCCACCCTCTACTTCTGTTGGCCCCCTACTCTCCACCGTGCAAAATCTGAATGAGAGAGATGACAAAAGTGCCCCACGCGTCATTGACTACTATAACGAATTTGAGTAGTATGGTTTAGGTAGTATTGCTGGAGTTGGAAGTAAAATATGAGTAGTCTCAAAATAGGTGGCTTCCTAGATAGAGAAGTAGGGTGTGTTTTAGGTAGTATTACTGGAGATGCTCTTAACACCCATTAGCTCCATCTAAAATTATGAATTATTTCTTTTATTTGCACCTAGCTTAGTTCTTGATATATGTATTTCACTGCTACAAAAACGGTTCTAGAAGACGTTGAAAGGGATCTCTGGATGGCTAGGGGTTGAATAGCCTAATTAAATTCTCTTAAAGGCACAACACCAGGCAAACAAGGGAGGCCCTAATAAGAACTACCTTTAGCTATGTTTGGCAAGCCTAGCTAGGGTGAGCACAGCTACACACTTCTAGAATTAATCAAAGCAACTAAGTTATGTCACGAGAAAAGGAGGATGATAAGTATATTATCTCTATACTATGAAGTGTAAGAACATAAAGTAAAGAACAAGTGTAGAGTGATTAATACCACACAAGAAGGATCACACAAGATATGTACCTGTGGTTCGGTGACTTTCCGGTCACCTACGTCCATGTTGAGCCAAGCTCAAGGATCACCGCTCCTCTACAAGCTAAATAACCCCTTAATGTTGGCTTGACATGAGTGCTTGTCTATGAGATGACTCGATCACATGGTGCTTCTCCAAGCCTCGATTCCACTAAAGTGATTGTTCACCTCTCCGACAGATCGATGGTGGTAGTGGTAGAGACGACGATGGAGGGCGGGGCGGTAGGGGCGTCGTTCGCTGGCTGGAGGGAGATGCTGGTTGGCGATGCAGGTGGCGGGGCATCAGTCAGAGACAAAGAAGACGCAACGGCTGAGATTAGTGATGACGGCAGAGGAAGGTGGCAACAAAGGAAGCGCTACATTTGTCGAAGGTGGTGGGTGGCGAGCGCACTCGAGCAAGGGACGAAGTAAGACACTAAGAGCGTGTTTGGGACTGTTTCACATACTTCACCTTGGAGCAGCTTCACAAAAAAAATCTGGAGTTTGTGAAGCACCCCTTTAGGTGCTTTCACAACTTCACTTTCTTTCCTCGAGTAGAGTAGTGGAGCTGAACCTGTTTGGCTAAAAAATGTAGAGCAGAGGTGAAAAACGTGAAGTGGAGCAGGTCTAAACATCCCCTAAGATTAGCGGAGATTGTAGTCACGACTGGGAAGCTGCAAGGGTGGCGACTCCCAAGGCAGGAGAGTAGGAGGGGTGGGGTGTGGTGAGGGTAAAAGTTAAGTGAGGACAATCACTATAAAACAACCATTAGCACTTGTTGTGGATTCAGTACACGCGTCTATGGTATGCACCCAACCCACAAGAGAGTTATACTTTTATTTGTAGCTATTTCTCCTAAATTTAAACAACAATCCTATATGTTATCGTGAATCCATGGTAGGTACCACGGTTGCTGTATAGGGATCATCCTTGCTGATTTTTTTTCAATGGTGAGGAGAAGATGACACAAAGAGAAGTACTCCATCCCAAATTATAAGACGTTTGACTTTTTTGACACCAAGTTTGACCACTCTTTTTATTCAAAAATTTGTGCAAAATATCAATTCTTTTATCGTGGCTTGGTATATTAATAAAAGTTCCTCAAGAATGACTTAAATTTGACTATGTTTGTACAAATTTTTTGAATAAGACGAGTGATCAAACTAGGGATAAAAAAGTCAAACGTCTTATAATTTGGGATAGAGGGAGTAAGCAGGAATGTGCGTTTCCGTGGGCACGTGCACGCGCTAGTATATAGCTAAAGGAAAAAAAGTTTTGCTCCTCCATAACTTCTGTGCTAGGATAAAGCCTCATATAACTTCCCACCATGGGCGATTTTTTTTTATTTTTAGCCCAAATTTGAAACAAATTTTAAATTTAACCTGGATTTCAAATTTTTTTTAAAACTAACCCGTTTGGCCCCGCCACCATGCATGGCGGGGCAAATGCACTGAACCCCGCCATGCATGATGGCGGGGTGCAGGTGCCACGTGGCACGCTGCAGGCCAGCGTGGAAAGGAGTACCCCACCATGCATCATGGCGGGGTACCCCTAACCCGCCATGCATCATGGCGGGGTACAACCCCGCCCATTTAAAAGGCCGGGCACTTGTTGTTTTTGGCCATTCATCCATTCCATTTTCCGCAGCGCCCCTCTCTGCCCCAGGACCGAGCTCCCCTCCCCTCAGCGCCCTTCTCCGGCGCCCCTCCCTCCTAGGGCCCCTCCCCGTCGGCTACCGACCCATCGTCAGACCTTGTTCCGGCCACCCCTTCTCTGCGTCCATCGTTGTAGTATGTTTGGTTAATGTAGTTAGTAAAGTTATATTAGTTTTAATCGTATTTATATTGTACATTATTTTTGATTTGTATGAATTATAAGTGATATGTGTTTTTTTTGTTGAAATCACTTCGTGTTATTAGATGGAGGACTCGTATCGTGAGTCGATTTGGAGGAAAAAGGGTCGTCCTAGAGAGATGTACCCCGACGTGTCTTGCAAGGATGCGCCCGTGCCTCCCGAGGAACCTTTCCCTAACTGTGACTGTGGTTATCCGGCGCACGTGAGCCAGTCGAGACATCCGGATACTGTGGCTCGTTGCTTCTACACATGTTATAGTTGTAGCGTAAGTAATTGTGCCCTTTGTTTTTCTTATTGGTTTCTGATGTTGTATTCGCGATGAGATAATTAAAACTTTTTTGTAGCCGTACTTCCGGTGCTTTTTCTTCCAATGGATCGACGGTCCGGACAAGTTTGACCCAAGGATTCTCCTTTTCTACCCCGGCGTTGATCATTGCAAGCGTGAGGTGTTTACTCGCTAGGTTCCGCCCCCTCCTAACCCTCCTCCTATGACGGAGGAAGAGAAGGCCGTAGCATCGGCACAACGGCTCGAGGATCCTCCAAAGTGCCATTGCGGAGAGCAAGCCGTGATAAACCCACGCAATGAACAAGAGTTCATTTGTCCTCTACGACGTGAGGTAAGGTTTGAGTGAACCTTGAAATGTCATGTCCTATATGTGTGTTTTACTATTTTGATTTTGTAGGATCGTGATTTTCTAAAGTGTCGTTTCAAGGAGTGGGTCTATGGTCCAAAGAGCCATTGACCGGAGCCGGAGAAGAAGGAGGAGGTGCTAGACTGGAAGAAGAAGAAGAGGAGGTCTATTGCGCCTCCTGTGATGTGCAAATGTGGTGTTGAAGCTAGCCACGGCCTTGTCCCTTCAGGCCTTGGGATTGGCCACTTCTGTGGCCACATGATCGATTATAACGAGGTTTGCTAGGACTGTTGACACTTAGTGCTAATGTTTTATTTTGTTTGCTTTGGTACGCTAACTTTGTATTCATCTATTTGTTGCAACAGAGCACTCAGAAATGCAAATGGGAATCATATGATGATGTGTTTAAGTTCAAGGATGAGTATAAGACAATGGTAGCACTTTGCAAGATGAGAGGATATCCTGCAAACTACATCACTGATTTCGTTAAGAACCATAAGAAGAAAATGCTACGACGGGCCCAAGACCTGCGTGTTCGTAACCCGGAGAGTATTGCGTGGAAGAAGTGGTACGAGAAGAAGAAGAAGGATGTAGAGGAGTACCAGGCAAGGAAGGCTGAAGAGGATGCAAGGAAGGCTGCAGAGGAGGCTGAGAGAGCAGAAATGCAAGGCTTGAACGATACTATTGACTCATTATGTGCGAGTGAGTCATTGTGTTTTTGGAAACTCAATCTTCTTTGTTTGACTGTCAATAAAGTCCTTGCAAAGATCGTGTTAATTGTTTGCATTTTGTACTTGCAGAGATTGGATGCACCGGCAACTGGCAAGCAGATGTGGCTCGTGCTAGGTACATGGAGAATAGGACACTAAAGCGGGACGCAGGAGTTGGTGGCACCACAAGCCGTCCGATTGTGGTTGAAGAGGAGGCCGAGCCGGAGGAAGACGACGACACCGGGAGGATAGGCGAGCTCATTCGTCTAGTCAAAGAATTGGTCTACCCTCAGGACGAGGATGCCTACGACATGTGAAGGATAGCCGAGCTACTTTGTCTTGCAGAGGAGTTAGGACCGATGCTCGAGGAGGATGCTGAATTAGAGGAGGGTTAGGCAGCGTACCACAACCATAAGACACCGCTGTTCGACGCATGGGGGCCAACAGACATGACTGAAGAAGAGGCCGAGTTGTACTCTCAGGCCGCGGATGAGGCGGAGGCGGCTTACTACCGACGTCAGGCCTCTCAGGCCAAGGCAGTCGAGGCCAGCAAGGGTAAGGAGGTTGTAGTGGAGGATTCAGAGTCCGAAGACAAGTTGCTTACGCAGTGGTGCACGCAATTTGATTGACGTACAAGTGTCGTTGTTAGTGCCTTAGTGCTGCACGTAGGAGGCTGTCAGTGCAATAGAAACTTGTCATTGTAATAATTTGCATTGTCACGTCTTTACGTTGTCGTTGTTAGTGTTTGTCATTTGTAGTGGCTTAGAAACTTTGTCTGGTGTAGTTTGTCAGTATTGTACTTTGAAACATGTCATTGTAATAATTTTCATTATCACATCTTCATTCGTTTCATTTGTTGGTCCACTCACTAACATTGTTGTCTGGTTTATCCGTGCAGTTTATCAGTGTAGTTTCTCAGTGCAGTTTCTGCGTGCCAGCAGTTTCGTCGTCGTCGCCACTCGTCGTGTCATACTGAAGTTCCTCATCCACATCATCCGCAACCGCTGGACCCTTCCCTCTGTCCTGCGGAGTACGAATAGACGAGGACGCAGCCCTGGTGTCGCTAGCAGAAGCAGCTGCGGTGGACATCGTCTGGCTCCTCGACCACGCGGGGTTGTACGGTACGTCCAACGTCGTGTCCGCACAGCTCAGCTTCTGAGCCAACTTCTTGCAGCCTTTTTTCATTCTCTACAGGTTTACATGACAACATGCATTATTAAGCGTGAATTCTAAAGGTAATTGAGTTGTAGTAACGAATGTTGTTGTCAAAAGTACCTTGACAAAGCTACGAAGAGGGTTGGTCTTGTCGTCCCTAGTCCGAAAAAGTTGCCTGGAAGCTTCCTCGGAGTAGTTCAACAACTGTTGTGCCTACAACATCACACAAGGTTAACTCGATCATTTTGATTAAATTTTAAAACCCTTATCTCGCTTGAGGATGTAAGTCCAAAGTACTTACCACGTATCTATTTAGAGGGGCCCTAAGAAGTTGTGTTTGCACCCTTTGCGCCTCGTCGAACGCATCGGCGATGTCATCCTCATCGGCCGCATCTGCAGGCATGTTGGTGTACGGGACCATGAGATGAGTCCTTGTACTCCGCTGTAGCCATTGTAGGTACTACATCCATCTTGCCAGGTGGTGCTGTGGAAGTTTGTTGAGGTGACGAGGATGCCTGTTATACCAATTAAGCAAATGTGGTTCGTGCGTCACCGCCCAATCCTTTTGCGTGGTCCGAAGCCTTCGATCGATCCTGCATTGCCATATTGCATTAGAAATGAGGCACTTAAGTAGAATAAACATATTGGCATCGTACCCATGCAGCTGAGCGTTGGTGGAGTACAGCGGTAGAATTACCTGCAACCTCCCGAACTGTCTGTAAATCCTGAAAGGGTAGTGCATCTCGACCACGTGGAAGAAGATAAGTGGTCCTTCGTAAAGCCACTCGTCCCCTTCCTCCTCGCAGCGCGGACTAAGGTAGTCCTCTAGCTCCCACCTAGACCACGGTGTCCATGTTACCTGCAAAGTAAAAAACTTAATTTAGTATCAATCTCATTGATAGTGCCTTTAGTAGGAAATGTGGATTGAACTTATGTAGTTGTGTGTCAACACGTCTATCGCATCCGTGTACTGCCTGTACCTCCTTTCCAGCTCGCCCCTCACTACCTTAGCGTCTTTCCAGACGAAAAGGGCGGTGGGTAGAACGTCTTCATGCTGCCAAACCTGCAATTCACACAAACACGGTGTCACAAATCTCTTTAGTCCTATGAAGATATCAAAGTAGTCAATGTACTTACAAGCAAATGCGGAGGTTTAGTAGGCCTCCCAACCAGAAACCGCTCCCAAATCTAGACTTGAAGTAGGTACGAGCAGCCACCTAGGTTGGCATTGGCCGACTGGCGACAACAGGCAGTACAAAGCTGACGGTATGTCCAAGCAAGGACTGCGGTACCCTAGCTATAGGTTGCAATGTTCTCCAGTGGCTGGATAAAGATCCTCAAGAAAATCCAGCTGATGCTGTCGCCTGAGGAGTCGGGGAACAAGAAAGCGCCCAAGAAGTGCCACAACCACACCTTTGCATACACCTCGACCTCGTGATCTGGAGCACCGATCGGAGGCCCTGCACCAAAGTGCTGGGTTATCCATGACATCGACACTCCTGAGGTCTTCCTGCAATTACAATTGAAGCATTATTATATAAAAATAGATGTAGCTGAAATGGTTGTATTAGTGATTTCAATGGGGCGCAGATATGAACTTACTTTGTGCCTTTAACTTTAGCATCTGATGGCCTCCTACCACAGAACTACTCCACCAAGTCTACCCAATTAGACTCGTCAACGACCCCAGTCACCGGATGACCAGCCAAACTGAGACACAATATCATCTTGACATCCTGCATTGTGATAGTCATTTCCCCACATGGTGTGTGGAAGATGTGCGTCTCCGGTCTCCACCTGCATCATTACAAGTTTCTGGTTATAGGCAAGTTGACGGCCCAATTTTACGAAAGAAAGTCAATAAACGCAAAATGCAATGTTATCTATCAACAAAGGCAGTAAGAAGTGCAGGGTCTAGTGTGGGGAGTATACTGTTGTAGACCCGAATGATCTCAAGGAAGCCTGCCCGACGTATGTACGTCGCGTATCGCTCGTCCCAGCTATGTGTGTGGTGTGTGCGAACACGAAGCGCACGCAACGGCCTCTGCTGCTCCGACAAGGCCTGGGCCCGGTGGTCCTTGTCGTAGTCCGCCTCAATGAGGCTAAAGCGCGGATGAGGAGCCCATGCCTCCATCTTGCAACCCTGAACCTGCCTGTTTGAAAATGAAAGTAACAACATTAAAACAATTAATAGCATTATAAAAAAACAAAGCCAAGTAAATTTGAAGATTAAAATATCATAAATGCATGTTTACAATATAAACCACCTCTTGTCTCGCCCGCCTATGAAATCTAGCGTTATGACCAGGATTCTTGCAAATGGAGCAAAGGTTCTGCGCACGTTCTTCGTCAAAGTCCCCGCCACCATACATGTCGGCGCCGTAATCTTTCACATTGTCCATATCGCCTTTCAGTCGCTTCTTCTTCCTCCTTCCCTTCCCTACCTTCTTTAGGTCCGGATAAGGCGCGTAGTCCTCACCATAATATGGAGGCCACTGCGACTCGTCAAGGTATGCCTCGAAACTCTTCTTCCAAACTTTGAGGGTGTTGGCACGGAGATACAAGGGTGACATGTATGGTGCAACTGTGTGGTCAAAACCTCTAAGCCAACAAGACATGATCATGTGTGAGCAAGGGGCATGCATGATCTGAGGGACGTTGCAACTGCATTCTACTTTATCAAGATCGACACGGTACGTTCGCCCACCACATCGTTCGTCGCCCAGGTTTGTGCCCCCTCTAGCTCGTACGCAGAAAACAAGCATGTCCCGTCCATAAGCCTCGGCAATCTGTTGTTTGGCCAATTCCTCAGCCTCCTTCAAATATTCGTGTGCAGCCTTCCCCCATCTTCCAAGCTCCTCTTCATTCCTCAGGGCTAGGCCATACCACTTAACAAAATACTCGTTGCACTTCCTAAAAGAGAACTCAACAATACCGGACACTGGGAGAGATCGAACGCCTTTGAACACACGATTGAAAGACTCAGAGGAGTTTGTTGTCATGATGCCGTACCGGAAGCCGCCCTCATCATATGCTAATGCCCACTTGGCTTTATTTTCCATCTGCTGGTCTAACCATGCCTTGCCAGCTTGGTTGAGCATCTTCTCTAGTTCTACCATAGTCTCGTTGAACTCGCATTCCGTACGTTTATTGCAAAGCTCCTTTAACTTGTCAGCCACCTCCTTCTTGCGTTGACGCCGCCAGAAATTGGCGGCAAAATGCCGCATGCACCAACGGTGCACTAGGGGCGGGTGACCATCAATGTGTTCACCGGCTGCATTAAGAATTCCAATGTGACGGTCCGAAATCAGACAAATGGTGCGAGAAGGGCCAAGCACATGAACACGGAGCAGACGCATAAACCATGACCATGAATCATTGTTTTCCCCCTCCGCCAAAGCAAAAGCCATTGGCACTATCTGGTTCTCTGGGTCTACAGCAGCAGCCATCATCAATGTGCCTCTGTACTTGCCGGTGAGGAACGTGCCGTCAATAAGAACAACTGGCCGACAATACTGAAATGTATGCTTGCACTGATCGAAATACCAGAACACACGGTACAGAATATGCCTCAACGGGTTCTGAAGATACAACCCTCCTGTGTATATGAACGATCTCATGCCAGGGTTGAAGTGTTCCATCGCACACAAAATGCGTGGAACCCTGTTATAGGCTTCCTCCCAGCTACCCAAACGAATTGCTAGGGCAATTTGCTTTGTCCGCCAAGCCTTTCCATACGTGACCTCATACCCAACAAATGTGACTATGGTCTCCTGCAAGAAAGACACCGATACGTCGTTGTCCTTATCTACAAGACCCAATATACGACGGGCTAGGTACCGAGCCGTCAACTGGGGATAGTACCTTTTTCCCTCATTAGTCTGGCATCTGTGCGGCTGTTCCACTGAAGTTACCTTCCACTTACCATCACTCCGCCTCTTTCGTGCATTCAACTTCCATGAGCACGGGAATCCAGCCTTACATAATATGTGGAATTTTATCTCCTTGTCAGAATGTCGAACCGTGTAAGGCCTATGATGATACACAGCATAGTCCTAAAGGAACAACTTCATCTCAGACATCGTATTGAAAAGCATTCCCTTCCTCAGTATTAAATTTTTATGGTTGTACAATGATTCCTTACACATCTGCAAACCCGTGTCACAAACTGCCATATGCGACATACTGACATCCTTATAATTTGGCACACCGGTAAAGGGCAAGCCAGCCTCCCTCAGCTGTGTAAGCTCTGCCGATGTATAAGAGGGTGGTGCAACGTATTGTTGTGCCTCCCTAACCCTGCTCCATCCTTCATATTCCACTCCATCATCTGGATAACCGGTGGCTAATGTGCCCTGACTCTGCATGCCATGAAGTACCTCAAGCGGTACTCCTGAGGGCATGCCACGAACTGGTGTACACATGGCAGGTGCACCTTCAGAGGGTATGGCTTCAACCGGTGCTCGCATGGCATGTGGACCTCCTTCCTCATTTCCTGAATCGTCAGAATCAGTGCTAACATCATCACCAATCATTTCCTCCTCTGCCGCCTCCTCCTCCTGTTCAAACTCGTCTACATCAAAATCATTGCTTATATGACCAACTGGAGGAGAATGAACCCGCTCCTGCGTCCAATTACCATCCAAGTCCATACTCTCCATAGTTTGTTGCATCTGCACACCACAATCTCCTAGAGTACCACTGTCGAAGGACGGCTCCTCATTCTCAACATTCTCCAGCACCAACTCAGTCATGCCGACATTCGAACCTTGGATGACCCTATTGTATCGGGACCACTCTGCTTGGTTGCACAAGTCCATCATCACATAGTGTGCCCTATTCCTTCCAACATCAAACCTACCCTTTAGTGTGAAAGCCTCGCCAAACTTCAAACTCAAACGGTCACATAGATCGCTGAAACTAGGGGTGCCATCAAACCATTCCAATTCTTCATACATATCCTCAAACTGGCAATCCTCTCTCCTAACACTTCCTCCGTAAAAAACTCTTACACCGTAATCCATCTACAAAACGATTTGACATCCGATTATCAACTGACCAATATGGTAGTACTAATTACTACATAACTAACTAACTAACCTACACTAACTAACTAACATTAACTACAAATAATCGTTAACTAACTAAATAACTAACTAACTAACTAACTGACTGACATCCGATTTGACATCCGATTTGACATCTCCTAACACTAACTAACTAACAAAAAAATCGTTAACTAAAATGATCGTTAACTAACTAAATAACTAATATTAATCTTTATCTAACTAAATAACTAACTACAAATAATATTAACTAACTAACTAACTACAAATAATCGTTAACTAACTAAATAACTAAATAACTAACTAAATAATTCAATAACTAACTAAATAACTAATGTTAAATAACTAAATAATCGTTTACTACAAATAATATTAAATAACTAACTAAATAAATAATATTAACTAAGTAACAAAAAAATAAAAAATTACCGTAAAACGGGGTGCGGCGACGCGGCGAGGTTGGCCGGGTGGCGGCGTGCCGGGGCCGGGCCGGGGTGCGACGGTCGGCGGCCGGGGTGGCGGCGCGGGAACGGCGGCCGGGGACGTGGCGGGGGCGCGGTGGCCGGGGACGCGGCGGCGCAGCCGGCGGCTTCGCCGGGCGGGCGAGGCGCAGCAGGGGCGGCCGGGCCGCGGGGGAGGGGCTCCGGGCGACGGTGGCGGCGCTCGGGGCGTCGGTGGCGGCTCCGGCGGCGGTGAGGCGTCGCTGGCGGCTTCTATGCGGGCGGGGCGCGGCCGAGCGTAAACATGGCAACGGGGAATTCCCCATCGGGTATTGCCTCCCCATCCCCGTCCACGCGGGGCAAAAAAAATCCCCATCCCCATCCCCGCTAAAGCTCACGGGGAAGCTTTCCTCCCATCCCCGTCCCCGCACGGGGAATACATCCCCGTCGGGGACCCCGTCCCCGCTTCAAGATCAAAAACAACTTCTCAGATAAACAATCCAAGAGCTCGAAAAATACTAAAACTTCTTAGATGAACAATCCAAAACCACAAAAAATACTAAAAAAACATCTTGTAACAACATCAAACAATTGTAGAGCATCTTATATCGTACAGGTCCCTTTTACATATCAGAACTCAACACAACCCCCTAGGCAGAATGAATCTCAATACAGATCTCACAAATAGATCAATATGGTTCAGCACCTAGACACTGCATTCTACAGAGTGCAGACCGAGCAAACAGAGAGCAAAGAGAGAGCGCATAGAGATTTTGGATGGCCGACAGTGTCCCAAGGGTCAAGGCTGAGGTCGCGTGAACGCGGTCATGCCGGGGCTGGCCGCAGGACGGGCGACGTGAGCGGCGAGCCTGCACAAGTTGCGTGTCGGCCGGATGTGCTACCGCACCGGGCACAGCGCTCGCGGCGGCGCTAGCGCACTGGAGGTGCTGGTGGCATCCACGCCTAGCAGGGGTGGCGGCTGCAGGAATGGATGATTTGGGAATGAAAAGGATGGGCTGGTGGACTTAGGGTTTCACAAATCGGCATATATACTGAAGATGATGGGCCTTAGTGGGCCGATTCGAGATGAATATCAGAAGTTGCGTTACTGCATACTCTTAGCGGGGCGGGTTCGCGGGGATCGGGTTCGGGGGACGCACAACCATCCCCGTCCCCGTCAGACCCGACGGGGATTATTTCTCTACCAATTGAATCCCCATGGGGATAAAACTGGCCCCATCACCGTCCCATAATAGGGGAATTCCCCGCGGGGAATCGGGGATCGGGGCCCCGTTGCTATCTTTAGCCGAGCGGGCGTGGCGGGGCGCGGCTTTTATTTAGGCCGTGCCCCGCCATGATGGACGGCGGGGTGTAACCCGCTATGATGCGTGGCGGGTTTGGCATACTCCGCCACGCATCATGGCGGGGTACGCCCGGGTGGCTTTGCCACGTCCCCGCCACGTGGCCCCTGCACCCCGCCACCATGCATGGCGTGGTTCAGTGCATTTGCCCCGCCATGCATGGTGGCAGAGCCAAACGGGTTAGTTTTAAAAAAAATTGAAATCCAGGTTAAATTTAAAAGTTGTTTCAAATTTGGGCTAAAAATAAAAAAAAAATCCCATGGGCTGCAGTGGATCCGGATCCTTCGATCATCCATGATGTCACACATACTACTAGAACACACCAAGCATCATCAATCAAAGCAAACACAAAGTTTGTTCAGTACAGTCATCAGCTTGTGTACATGGACACATCAGCCAATTAAATGGGCGAAGCGCTAGAAAAGAAGATTCACCTAAAAATCCATCCAGATTCATTGAATCCAGGCAGCCCAAACGTCCTATTTATACCACCCTTTTCACTCTCGCACAGGCGCAAGATAGATACATCGCGTCGCGTCCTGGCTCCTAGCCAAGACACATCACAGCCTCACAAACAGAGCAACGTGATCGCCATGGGCGGCCTCACCATGGACCAGGCCTTCGTGCAGGCCCCCGAGCACCGCCCCAAGCCCACCATGACCGAGGCCACCGGCATCCCTCTCATCGACCTCTCGCCTCTAACCGCCAACGGCGGCAGCGGCGACGTGGACGCGCTGGCCGCCGAGGTGGGCGCGGCGAGCCGGGACTGGGGCTTCTTCGTGGTGGTGGGCCACGGCGTGCCCGCGGACACCGTGGCGCGCGCGACGGAGGCGCAGCGCGCGTTCTTCGCGCTGCCGCCGGAGCGCAAGGCCGCCGTGCGGAGGAGCGAGGCGGAGCCGCTCGGGTACTACGAGTCAGAGCACACCAAGAACGTGAGGGACTGGAAGGAGGTGTTCGACTTCGTCCCTCGCGAGCCGCCGCCGCCGGCCGCCGTGTCCGACGGCGAGCTCGTGTTCGAGAACAAGTGGCCCCAGGATCTGCCGGGGTTCAGGTGAGTGACGAAACTTATCCTTTCGGTCATAATTTAGCATGAATAATTTGACAACAATTGAACATGCATGCTGGACGGCGAGATATTTTTGGCTGCAGAGAGGCGCTGGAGGAGTACGCGAAGGCGATGGAGGAGCTGGCGTTCAAACTGCTGGAGCTGATCGCCCGGAGCCTGAAGCTGAGGCCCGACCGGCTGCACGGCTTCTTCAAGGACCAGACCACCTTCATCCGGCTGAACCACTACCCTCCCTGCCCGAGCCCCGACCTGGCCCTCGGCGTGGGGCGGCACAAGGACGGCGGCGCCCTGACCATCCTGTACCAGGACGACGTCGGCGGGCTCGACGTCCGGCGGCGCTCCGACGGCGAGTGGGTCCGCGTCAGGCCCGTGCCGGACTCGTTCATCATCAACGTCGGCGACCTCATCCAGGTGTGGAGCAACGACAGGTACGAGAGCGCGGAGCACCGGGTGTCGGTGAACTCAGCGAGGGAGAGGTTCTCCATGCCCTACTTCTTCAACCCGGCGAGCTACACCATGGTGGAGCCGGTGGAGGAGCTGGTGAGCGAGGACGACCCGCCCAGGTACAACCCCTACAACTGGGGCGAATTCCTCAGCACCAGGAAGGACAGCAACTTCAAGAAGCTCAACGTGGAGAACATCCAGATCGCGCATTTCAAGAAGAGCCTCGTCCTCGCCTAGCTAGATAGCAGGATACTACAGGACTAGGACAAGCAGGATCCGTGCCATGCCGAGGTGACCGGCCGTCCGTCGTCTTCAGATCGATGCAGAGGACGCTATATATAATATGCGTGTCGCCGTTCGTGTTAGAATAAATAATGTGCGTCTTGTGTGTGAAGATGGATGTGAATATGTGTGATGATGAGCACTCATTCCTAGTCCTTTGGTATGTTTGGGAATAATAACAGGCTTGCATGCATTCTGACGGTCTGGTTTATTTGCAAAATCAAACCGAGCTGGTTGATCTTCCTCGGATTCCAACCACAATCATGCCGCCATGTATGGCTGCGACAGCAGTACGGAAGAGCGAAAGTAGGCCTCGCTATCACGGTATGCCAACGAGCCGATCGAAGCGGAGCACACCAAAACTAACTCATGTAGTCCTGAAACTGAATTACGATGGATCTTACACCGTCAGACATAAGAATTCAGAGTTGACAATGTACAACAAGTACCTCATGGGTGAAACCAAGTCATGCAAGGAGTCCTAAAACTGAATTATGACCGATCTTGGTGCTGTTTGGTTCAGATAAATAAACGCAAACGTAAAGGGATCGGATAAACAGCGGTAACGTAAACATGGTAAGCACTTCCTTGATTTGTTTGGTTATATCTCCGGTAACGTAAACAGAAAAGAAGCCGTGCATGCATCTTTCGTGCTTGCCTGTTGCATGCATTTGTTGTTCACGACCGCGAGAGCAAACAACAAGCGGGGCCGCAGTGTCCAGGTTAGCGAACGATAATTTCCTTTATTCACTTTACCTCAGATATCGGATAACGTCGCGATGGCAGCGGTATCGCTTTTGTGAAGGGCCGTATCGGATAATGGCGTGATCCGATTACACCGCGCCTAAAACAAACAGCATGCAATGGGATCAGTTACCCTCCGCAAACAGATCACGTTACCAACGTCCGAACCAAACAGCACCCATTGTGTCAAGGATCTGTAAGGATTTGAGGAGAGGTTTCGACTCTCTCACCTTCCTAGTCGGTTGGCATCTCTTCTGGAAGGAAAGAAACTCAAGGACTTTCGGGAACTCCAGCAGCAGTGCGGCCGAGGTTTTCTCGAAGAGACCAACCTTTGGGTTTTGGTTGGCTTTAGGCAGTTTCGCAGCCTGCTGCCTTCAGCGCTCGCTAATCAGTCGCACAAGTGGACAAGCATAATATGCGCTAACACTTCCCTGCAGTCGAAACAGCAGCTTCGCAGATGTTCAGGCTGGATCGAAATTCCTGGAAGACGGAGGTCGGGAGACCCTCGGTGGATATGTCGGCATACCGTGACGTTGTCGGGATGTGAAGGACGCAGACTTGTCCAAGAGCAATGCGATCCCGAACAAAATGCAGGTCGATCTCTATGTGCTTCGTACGTTGGTGCTGAACCGGATTGTTGGAGAGGTAGACAACACTGATGTTGTCACAGTAAACCAATGTAGCACGGCGAAGAGGGTCGTGAAGCTCATCAAGAAGCTGGCGCAGCCATGAAGCTTCAGCGACACTGTTTGCTACGGCTCGGTATTCTGCCTCAGCACTAGAACGGGAGACAGTCGGTTGGCGCTTGGAGGACCAGGAAACCAAGTTATCACCAAGAAATACTGCATAGCCGGACGTCGATCTCCGAGTATCTGGGCCGGCAACCGGCCCAATCGGCATCATAATAGACAGCGAGCTCCTCTGGTGGTGAGCGGTGAAGAGTCAGGCCATGTGACAGGGTGCCTTGAGGGTAGCGCAGGATGCGCTTGAGTGCAGCAAGGTGAGGCTCCTTGGGATCACGCATACACAGACATATGTGTTGAACTGCAAAGGCGATGTATGGTCGCGTGAAAGTTAGATATTGCATAGCACCAGCAAGACTGCGGTAATGAGTCGGATCAACAACAGGGGGGCCATCACCTGAAAATTTGGAGTGTGAGTCGACAGGGGTGCTGTTAGGCTTGCAAGCACTCATACCGGCGCGCTCCAGAATGTCAAGAGTGTACTGCCGTTGGGAGAGAAACATGCTGTCAACACCACAGGTGACAGATACTCCAAGGAAGTGATGAAGTTGACCCATATCAGTCATAGAAAATTCTTGCTGAAGAGCTATAATAATTTGTCAGAGAAGGCCCAGAGACGATGCAGTGAGAAGGCCTAGAGACGTTGCAGTGAGAACAATATCGTCGACATATAATAGGAGATATACCACATTAGAACCCCTGTGATAGGTGAACAACGACGTGTCTGATTTGGCCTCAACAAATCCAAGGGAATGGAGGTGAGAGGCAAACTGGTTGTGCCACGCACGGGTGCTCGCTTCAATCCATAGAGCGACTTGTTCAACCGATAGACATGATCCGGATGAGAGAGATCTGTAAAACAAGAGGGTTGGATGCAGTAAACAGTTTCTGTAAGAGGTCCATATTTTTGACATCCAATTGATGAATGGGCCAATCATAAGACAGTGCCACTGATAATACTGCCCGAACTGTGGCCGGTTTGACAACCGGACTAAAAGTCTTAGCAAAATCAATACCTGGGCGTTGAGTGAAACCCTGCAGAACGACAGAACCCATCGGGCTTTATAACGATCAAGAGAGCCATCAACACGAAGCTTGTGTCAAAAAAATCCATTTGCCCGTGACCAAGTTGGCATCAGCAGGACGGGGTATGATCGTCCAGGTGTTGTTGGCGAGGAGAGCATCAAACTCGGCCTGCATGGCAGCTCGCCAATTGGAGTCGGACAGGGCATCTCTGAAAGTTCGGGGCAGTGGCAAGAGTGGCGTTGCATGAAGACTGAGGCGATCAACGAGCTGTACAAAACCCGACTTGCCACAAGTCCGCATGGCGTGGTCGTTGACGACCGGCAGAACTGTGACTAGCCTGGTGGCGGTGGTGCGACCGGCGCTTCTAGCAACGACCTGTGTTGGCGGCAGCACCAGAGGTCGTGGGCGCCATCGAAGTGGAGCCGGGCGCGCCGGTCGGGCCAACCGGCGCTGTCGGGCGCGCCGCTCTGGGTGCAGCAGCAGGCACGACTGAGGGTGCAGCAGCAGGCGGTGGCACCGTAGCGTCGGGATGCAGCTCAGCAATAGGGCCATGCGGCACAAGTCCATGCACAGGCGTGTGCTGCACAGGGTCATACCATGTAAGAGAGAATAGAGAGGAATGAGATATCTTCCATTGTGGTGTACAGATTACATATATATAGGAGCCGCACTATGCCAGAAAACCTAATCAGTGACGCGTCCAGACAGTCATTAGTGACGCGGAAAAGACACGTCACTGTTCTTGCGTCTGTGATAAGGGCAAATCAGTGACGTGTAACCCTCTATCAGCGATGCGTGTATCCAATACGCGTCATTGATAACCATCTATCAGCGACACTTCTAGCCAATATGCGTCATTGATAACCCTCTATTAGCGACGCGTGTGTCCAAGACACGTCACTGATAACCATTAAGCAGCGACGTGTCCAGCCAAGACACGTCACTGATAACCATTAAGCAGCAACCTGTCCAGCCAATACGCGTCACTGATAACTATTTCAGAAAAACAAAAAAATGATGATCCTATATAAATCTATAATAATCCTATATATATATATGATTATATATATATACAAGTGCTATTCTACACCTTAGGTGTAGAATACTTTTCAACACAAAACTGTTATACTGAAAAAAACTCAGTATCGTTCAGTATTCACGTTTCAGTATTGTTCAGTATTTCGTGGTCCTGGGTGTAGTACTGAATGATACTTAACACTGTTCAATACTACTCAGTATTTTTTCTGCTCAGTTTTAGTTTGCAGTGTAGAATAATATTCTACACCTAGGGTGTAGAATAGCGCTGCCGTATATATATATACACACACATCAGACATGTTCCAATATTCAATAATCAATTCCTTACAAACTTTTTAGATACAAGGATGCACATAAAAACAATAAAACGATATTTTTCATAGTTTTGGCTACCAATAAACTAGCAACTCAGCATTAAGTAACAGTAGCAGAGGCAGCATGAAAGAACCAAGCTAATCAACTGAACAAAATCGTAGCAGGGGGCATTTTACCACATCGAGTAGTTTGATCGTCGAAAGAGCATCAGATTACTTTAACATGCTGTCTTAGCTCCATTTAGATATCAAATATCTAGATAGCATAAACGGAATCAATACAGAGTCATATCTGCTGACGGCTAAGACAAAATTTATATATACACAGCTCTACTCTTCCACTGATTTCGAATCTAACAGTGCAGTTGTCGCTGAGCGCCTTGCCACTTTTGATAAAACTTCATGATGACAACCTTGCAGTGAAGACTATCTCAAGTTTTTCAGCAGCAGAACAACCTCCAGTTGATTCAGTAGTACAAAACAATGTATCTGTGCTGCTGACCAAAATAATGTGGCCATCAAGACCAACAGCACACTTATTAGGCCCTGCAAAAAAAAGTTCAGAAATAGTTTGAAGGGTGGACTGTTCATAGTGCAAAAATAGTTTGGACTCAAAAAGTAAAGATGCACAACAGTAACAATTTTTTTTTGTATTATACATCATAAGTTCAATTTATACACCAGTTGTTAGACCATCACTGAACATGACTTTTTTATTGATAAATAACTCAATTCGAAACAAATTTCGTCCTCATAAGCAAATAAATTACAGGAATATCTTAACATACCACTTTGGTAAGAGAACAAATACCTGACATCCAAAGCGTTGAAATAAACCAAAGCCTGCTGCAGCCATCTAATTTGTGAACTGACAGAGATCGCTTCTCTGAAACAAACCTAATAGCTCATCCCTGCATAGAACAGTAAGCGTCAGTTAGATACCTGAGATTAGGCTAAGCCACAATTTTACAGCAAACATGGCAAAAATATTTCTTTTATATAAGAATAACATATGGTGCTGAGCTAATTAGTAACAAGCAAATGCAGATAAGAAACATTTCCTTTTAATTTCTTTTTATAAAAAATGCATTGAATTTCTTTTACAGCAAGCATGTTGAATCTCCCAAATTGCCGCCATCTTCTGCACCTCCTCAAATGTCACGCAGCAACAGTCGATTACAATTTGCATTGAATCCGGAACACAATTACCAACTACTCCAGAGCTATAATCCTGTGATCACTCAAAATAGCAAGCCAATCGCACCCACCTCCTGATCAGCTAATGAAATTCACCTCCAGATAGTGCGCTACTGAGACATGGGACTTGTGAGTGGGACTGGCTTGAGGGTATGTACAAGCAAGGCTACTACTATGCTCTTGATCAACTAATGAAATTGAAATCTTCATCTGCGATCAACACCAATAGGGGGAAATGAAATTATAAATACTATTAAATTTTGCGCCAAACTACTACTTCACTACACATCTATAGAAAAATCAGCATGCCTGGGATCAAGGATCAAAATAAGAAGAGCCTGGGAGAGAGAGGGCAGTGACTAACTTGTAGGTGAGTAGGTACTGTGTGCAAGAGACATAGTCGAACCGGCTGAAAACAAAAGATCAGTTCCAATTCAGTAGTCCAGCAGTCCAGCTAGTACAACACATACATGCATCCATGATCTCTGTTTGGAGTCAAACAAAAAACAGCCTGCAGAAAAAAAATGCAGCCGTAAGTAGGCAACAATCACCAAACTCAAGCAAGTTGTCAGTAAAGCAATCAAATCTTGAGTATGGCATTTCCTTGAGCAATTGATCAGCCAAGGGGATGGGAAGCTCCGGCCATTGACCAGCCAAGGAAAAATGAGGGGGAAAGGGAAACAAACCTGTTGCTGAATCCCGTATCCTTGTTATCCTTGTGCCTGCGGTTATTGCTGACGCCACAGGCTGCCATCCCACCTTTCCTCCCCCTCACACTGTAGAAATTGAACCCCAGCACAGCTGCATCAACATGCTACAAAAGAAGTAACCCTGAAATACACAATTGTAACGTCCTATTCACATTTAACATCCATTTTACAGTAACAAATTATATTGATAAAATTTTGCAAACAAGACAAGGTTTCCATATGAATTAAAAATCCAACAAAACAATATGCATGCATAAAGAGAGGTAGAAAGACCATCAATACCAAAGAGATACTTCACCTAATAGAGCGAGCAAAACCATGGTGCTTAGCTTGAAAGCCTATGAGAGTAACCTGAACCTTGAGGTAGTATAAACCATTCCTTCATATACTGTAGCAAACAAGTAAGTAGCAATAATGTCATATCAGTTTCCCGATAGCTAAACCGGAGTTTGTCAATGCTAAAGTGACTAATGTGCTGCTGAACAGAACAAGTTACACAAGTGCTAAACTTAATTAGACAAGATATTTAGGCAAGCACAAGTTGCATTAGCTTGCACTGAAGAGAAGAATCTCTGTACCTGATCTGAAAAGGATGCTCTGAATAAAACGCAGTAGACCATTTCTGAAAGTTACAGCTTTTCCGAACCAAATAGAAAGGATCTGAACCATTTACTTGAACATGCCATCCGCCCCACATTCATCTTGCCCACTGGATAGTGCCAATGTAATGTCTTCGTCATTTGTTGATGAAATTTGAAATGCAGCTGAGTGCATCAACCAAAAAACAAGGATAAAGCATGATCATATTTTTATTAACCCATACCGCATTTGTTTACGGAGGTGTCAAATATAATCAAAATTGAACCTTACTAAACAATTACCAATCTTTCTGCCATCCAAAAAAAATCCAATCTTTCTATTTCCTACTTGCTTGCAGCGGTTAGATGGAGCAGCTAATTAATATGCAGCAGCTAAACCACGCACCACAGGAACCCAAATCGCCGGCTAAACCACAAACCAAACCGTAAATACAACCTAGGCAATAAATCGAACACCTTGACCGCGAACAGGCGGCCATGCTCTGGCAACCAAGCACACGACAGGGAAGTCATCAGCTCACAGGGAAAGAAGCTAGCAAGACAAGATCGGGGAGGGGTGATAAGGAGTGGGAAACCAACCTAAAGAGGTGGCGACAAGCACGGCCTCGCCCGGTGGAGGCTCGCTTGGCCCGAAGATGACGAACGTGGCCTATTTGCCATGCTCCTTCTCCATAAGCAGCTCCTCGGCGTCGACGTCGACGCCGTGCGTTCCAGGTCCCGGCCCCTGCCTCCATCTTCTCTGCCGCGATGCAGCGGCCTCGGACCGGACTGGCCCGGCGCCGCGGGCCACCCACAGAGCCGGCCATGGGGCCGCGCGGATCTGGACAGAGTCTGCATCGACGAGCCCCTCATGGTCCGGAGATGGCGAGCGCCCTGGGCTCCTCCATCGCGGGGGCGACCGTGCCGTGGGGGAGGGGGAGGGGGAGGAGTGCAGCCCGCCACGCGGAGGGTCGGTGACCGCCGACGACCGGTCGCACCAGTGCGCCGACGCCCTGCTCGGTCGCACCAGAGAGAGGAAGGAGAAGCGCGAGAGTTGAGAGGAGGGGGCGAGGGGGTGCTCACCTGTGCGCCAGCCCGCCGCCGCCGCCGCTGGGCGAGCGTGCGAGTGGCGCGGGCCCCGGCTGGCCGCCGCCGCTCTGTTTGGCCACGGGCAACCGGCCAAACATGGTGGTGAGCCAGTCGTCCGCCACTATGATGGGGCAGGAGAAGGCTACGGCAGCGGTGCCCCCACGCATGGGCTGGGTGGCTGGGGGGCTGGGGCGCTCCCTCCTGGTCGGGACCAGGAAGGTGGCGGCTAGGGTTTCTGAAACGCCGAGGAGTCGGGTTGGGAGCGCGGGCAGGAGAGGCGTCGAGGCGAGCCTGGGTGGCGAGGGTCGGGCCAGCGTATTTTTTTAAAAAAAGGTGCGGGAGGAATCAAACCCTGGTTGTCGACGTGGGGGCTAGGAGCGGAGCGGAGGGACTCCGCGGAATGGGAAGGCGTGTTCTTACCAGTGACGCATTTTATTAAAAAGAGTCACTGATATGTCTTCCTATCAAGTGACGTGTCATAAGAACACGTGTCACTTTTCTTATCAGTGACGCGTCTTGTTGAGAGGAGTCACTAATACAGCCACATATCAGTGACGCGCCTAGATAATACGCGTCACAGGTGTTATCAGTGACACGTTTTCTTACGAAGAGTCACTGATATCTTGTAATTAGTGATGTGTCTTGTTCCCGGGGCATGGGTAACAACTAATCAGTGACGCGTGTGGTTCACCTACGTCACTAATATAGTAAAGTGACGCGTTTCGTTTCTGAGTCACTAATCGAGACGTCACTGATAAGCTTTTCTGCCATAGTGCCGGGGCGGCATGCAAGCCAAGCCCACAGGCTACACAAGTGGACAAGCATAATATGCGCTAACAGTCGCATATCATGTTTCATGTAAATTAAAATACACTGGTCCATGTCAGGGTTTCACCTTTCCTAAGTTATCTTAGGATTACTCAGGAATGTTGTAACCTTTGACATTCTATTTCTGTTTAATGAAACACGTGTCACAAGGACACGTTCGCAGGGAAAAAAAGGAAGGGGCGGATAGATCATCTCTTATTCTCTTCGATTTCTTCCAATGTGAAGCAATCGCGTGCCTTCAGGGGTTCAAAGCTGCTGTATTATTAGAATCAGAGCATCACCCATGTTGAACTTGAGACTGACGCTTTGATGGGCACAACTGCATATGTAGGTGCTGATGGCGAACCCAGCAAGCTCTCAGAGTGTTTGATCTATCTATTTGTGGATATGTAAGTGAAGATGCCATTGGCAACAGAGTTTTCAGGCTTTAGTGTCAACTACACAATCGTAGCAATGTAGCTGATGCCGTGATGCGCTAGCCGATCTCAAGGAGCTGAGTTAGGTGTTCATTTGGCTGACGACGATATTGGGTCATTGGGAGCATTACGATTATAAAGTCACCCAACCTAACGCAGGCACCGAATCTCCCTCCCACGATCACGACGTTGACCCGTAACCATCCCTGCACACCTCACTCAGCAGTCAGCACGGAGCGAACCTCCACTGCCATGGACGACGCTTTCGTGCAGGCCGCCGAGCACCGGCCCGTGTCGCCCATCCCCCAGGCCACCGGCGTCCCAGTCATCGACCTGTCTCCGGCGCTAGCCGGGTCGACGCCGTGGGCCGTGGACGCGCTGGCGGCCGAGGTGGGCGCGGCGTGCCGGGACTGGGGCTTCTTCGTGGCGGTGGGCCACGGCGTGCCGGAGGCGACGGTGGCGCGGGCGGTGGAGGCCGGGCGCGCGTTCTTCGCGCTGCCCCCGGAGCGCAAGGCGGCCGTGCGCCGCACCGAGCGGGCGCCGCTCGGGTACTACGACGCCGAGCACACCAAGAACGTCCGGGACTGGAAGGAGGTGTTCGACGTCTTCCCGCGCGAGCTGCCGCCGCCGCCGACGCAGCCCGACGATGAGCTGGTGTTCGTGAACAAGTGGCCGGACGACGCCGACCTGCCGGGGTTCCGGTAGCCTCTCTCTCGCCCCCTCTGACTCTGTCTTAACCCAACCCACTACCACCGTTGACTCTGTTTCGCACGCAGAGCGGCGCTGGAGGAGTACGCGGCGGCGATGGAGGAGCTGGCCTTCAAGCTGCTGGAGCTGATCGCTCGGAGCCTGCACCTGAGACCCAACCGGCTGCACGGCTTCTTCGGAGACGGGCAGACGACGTACATGCGGATCAACCGGTACCCTCCGTGCCCTCGGCCGGACCTGGCCCTCGGGCTCAGCCGCCACAAGGACAGCGGCGCCCTGACCATCCTGCGGCAGGACGACGACGTCGGCGGGCTCGACGTGCGGAGGCGGCCCGACGGCGGGTGGGTGCGCGTGGAGCCTGTCCGTGGCTCGTTCGTCGTCAACGTCGGCGACGTCGTTCAGGTGCCTGCCTGCCGATCGAGGTCCTTCATCCATCCAATGCTGCGGCCTGCAATCTGGGTGTATGCTGCCGTCGTTGCTGAGCAAATTAATAAAGTTGTGTTTGGATTTGGGTTGCATTGCAGGTGTGGAGCAATGACAGGTACGAGAGCGTGGAGCACCGGGCGTCGGTGAACTCGGAGAAGGAGAGGTTCTCCATCCCCTACTTCTTCAACCCGGCCATGGGCACCCTGGTGGAGCCGTTGGAGGAGATGGTGAGCGAGGAGAACCCGTCAAGGTACAACGCGTACAGTTGGGGGGAGTTTTTCAGAACCAGGAGGAGAAGCAACTTCAGGAAGCTGGATGTCGACAACATCCAGATCGCGCAACTCAGGAAGGACAAATGAAATCAAGCCAAAAACAACTTTGTTCAGCAATAAAGCCATACCCAGAATGTCATCACCGGCAAGTCTGCCGTGGGGGAAAAAATCATATGCATCTGGCAGTCGTTTTTTTTTTCAAATCACAGAAGCTGGAAGAAAAACTTGTATCTATGGAGGCCGTTTAGTTTTGATAAACTCTATTTTTGAGCAGTGTTTCTTTGTATATGATGTCTTCATTTGAAGTGCCGAAAGGGGATTTCAAAAAAATGTTTATAGTTCTAGTTTATTTTTGGCAACGTGACAATCTAAGAAAATATCGACCGATAAAACTAGGTGACCTATGCTTACCGTACCAAAGGAGCAAAAAAGTTTAGGAATTTTAGACCCGGAGACTCAAAATGCTTGTTTAGCAAGTGGCTCTTTATTAATCAATGATCAATGAAGATGGAGTTTGACGACAAAAAAATTAGGAAAGTACTTGAAAAACAAAACTATAGGTGAAACTCATTACGAGCAAGAAGATTCACACTTAATTATGATGGAGTATTATAAAGGTCAAAGACTGATTCTTAGGTTTATCAACTTTTAATCTACATAAGGTGGGCACAGAGAGGACAAGTGGTTTGAAAAGTTGGCTTTTCAAATAACAATGCACATTTTATATAATATTGCTAGGAAGAAAACATACTACAATCACTCAGCTTGTCAATTCTACACTATTTAATTTGATATTTCATACATTGCTAGTTAGCGACAAGCTGGCCAAGTGGAATGAGTTGGTCGTGAAAATTGCATTTGTGTAACTTGATAACCAACAAGATTCAATTAGGTGGCCTTGGAATGAGCTTGGCTTCCAATGCCTGCACTTCCGCTTCCTTGGCCTGCACCTCCTGCTGCTTGCCTATCAGCTGCAGCTGCTTGGCTGTCAGCTCCAGATGCTTGGCGTTTAGCTCCTGTTGCTTCACTTGCACCTCTATCTGCTTGGCGTTCAGCTCCTGCTTCTTCACTTCCACCTCCATCTGCTTGGCCTCCGCCTCTTCTTCCTTCCTGTCCACCTCCTTCTTGAGTTCCCAAATTGCATCCCGGAGATCCCTGAGCACCTCTTTGTACCATGCAGAGCATTCCTCGTCGACCCAACGGAAAAACGAACGATCCATTGTAGTCTGCAACTTCACTAATTAGTATCACAGTACTCAAAGCCAAGAAATGGAGGGGATTTGGTCAATTTCTTACCCTAGCCCTCCGGCACCTGTGGTACCTCCGCCCTGGCTGTCCATTGCTCCATGATATCCATCTGCAGGCCTTCATCTTGCAATCGCATTGCACCGCGAGCTCGTACGCCAGCGGCCCAATGCGGTACGGCACCGGCGATCCCTGCCCGTCGTACCCTGTGCCGCCGCCACCTTGGCTGCTGGAAGCCGATTGCGCATTGGACTCCGACATCCCACCAGCCGGAGAGGGCCGCTGGACCGCCGCTTCCCCCAACTGCCGCTTCGCCAAGAAAGTCATCGGAACCCTACTCGCCTCGAACCTGCCGGAGAGAGGAAGTGCCGCGGGCGGAGAGGGAGAGAAACCGGGGAGGGCAGAGTATTTGAGGGGGGCGTCCTGACAGGTGGGGCCCACCAGTCAGCCGGATCCAGCACACATGGACGCCATCCCCTTCGCTAGCATGTCATACCGCTCACACGCTGGACGCCATGTCAGCGAATCCACCCTCCCAAACCACCCCAGGGGTTCCTTTTCTGGTTTGCCAAATTTTAGAGGGTAGGATACCCAGTTTTGTAGTTGGGCGTAGGTTAGACACATGTCAATAGTTCAAAGGGAAGTAGACTTTTTCCTTTTTTTTGAAACCAGAAGCAACTAGTAGGAAGAAGAAAAAAGTGCAGAAACAGGTCGAGCAAATCCACCTACATCGGCCCAGAAACAGGTCGAGCAAAGGAGGCAATGGCGTTCACGACGATCGGCAGCTGTGGGGCGGCTTCAGTGCGGTTGGTTCCCCAGGTCAGTGGCGTCGATGCTTTCTCTCTCTCTCTCTCTCTCTTTTTCCCCCCCGGTGATGCTTTTCTCCTTTTCCCTGTCTCTAGACTAGAAGTTGCGGCGGACCCAGCCCAGAAAATTCTCTTTTTTCCACCGGCGAGCGGCGATGCTTTTCTTCTTTTCCCCTTTCTGTTTCTAGACTAGAGTGGCGGACCCAGCCCAAAAAAATTAGGTAGGGCGGAGCCCACAGGAGCAGGCAGGCAACCTGCAGTCGCTGCGCCGCCTAGGTGGAGCAGCGGCCGCCGGCTCCCGCTGCCCACCGGCCCCGCGCGGCGCGCAGCGCAGCCGCTGGAGCTAGGCGCCGTCGATGGTCCACGGAGGCGGGAGGGGAACGGGAGGCGCGCACGCAGAGTCGCCGGCCAGTGTGCAGAGGACCGGGGGCGGGAGGGGGGAGCCACTGACGGCGTCCCGACGCCGAGCCTGGGAGCGCCGCCGTCATCGCCTGCGTGCCGAGCGCAAGTGGAGAGGGAGCGGAATGCCCTATGGGCTGTGGTCTGTGCCGGTGTGCCCTAAGGGCCTCTTCTTCTCTCTGCTGTGATGGGCCAATGTAGGCCAGTGGCCTCATGGCCCATGCTGCCTGCCGGTGTATGCCCCAGCCCAAAAACAAAAGGCCCACCACTCCGCGCGTCGTCTTCAACCTCGCGGGCGTCGTCTTCTACCTCGCACGCTCGGCAGCTCGGTGCCACTGCAGTCCGCGCTCGACACTCCAGGCGGGGGTGGGGGATCCGCCCTATTGGTGGAACCCTGTCGCCCTCGTTCGCCTCCCTGCCACCTCGCTCCCCTCCCCGCCGCTTCACTCACGGCCTCCGGCCTCCCCGCTCGTTCGTTCCGGGCGCCGGCCACGGGGACGGGATGCAGCAGCCGCAGGCGCAGACGATGGCCTCGGCCGCCGGAATCACCTCTGGGCAGATCCAAAAGGTTCTTCTATTGTGATTTGTGACTGAACCCTGTTTACTTAGGCCCTGTTCGGCAGGCTGTTTTTTTTCTTATAAGCCGGCTGTGCCTGATTTGCGGTGAGAGAAAAACACTGTTCCACGGCTGATAAGCCGTGCTGATAAGCTCAGCCAAACAGGGGTTTGGCTGCTCGAATGGTTCTTGAGCTTCGAATTATTGATATGTTTCTGCAGTGCTGAACCCACTGTGCCTCATTGCCATGCTTGCCCAGAAAACACTACTCACCATTCAGAGTCAATCTAGCTATTATTACACAGAAAACTCTGCGTTGTGAGCGCC
Organism: Saccharum spontaneum; assembly: GCA_022457205.1. Classification (NCBI taxonomy): domain Eukaryota; kingdom Viridiplantae; phylum Streptophyta; class Magnoliopsida; order Poales; family Poaceae; genus Saccharum; species Saccharum spontaneum. The sequence continues at coordinate 23,636,831 of CM039579.1, forward strand.
TGAATGCTCACAATCTAGCTATAGCTTGTAGTTTCTTTGCTGTCCGTGCACTTTTGAGCTTGGACAGTGTCTTCCTGTCCTATTACCAAATTGATATTTGTAGCAGTGGGCGAACTTGTCCAGTGGGCGAGCGGGACGGTTTGACCCGTGAAACGAGTTTGTCAATAGTGGAGCGACGGGTCTTGATTAGGTGCATCCCGAACCGCACCGTTTGCAGGCCTAGTTCTGTCATTGGATTGGGTACGACTGGGGAAGCGTGGTTTTGGGTGGACTCAATGGGTGGCGCAGTTAGAGGGATTCAATTCAACCCTTGTTCATGACATACACCGATTGGGATGACCTGCAGCCTATATTAGATTGAGATGTTCTATCACAGCTCCCTACACTTCATTATCTAGTACTAGTTTTCCTTCGATTTGTCATGTTAACATCCACAATGATAGTATTCTCTGACTACTAGTTACAGTGACTTGGTGGTCGTAGTGAGCAATTCTTTTTTCTGATTATGATATTGTTCGCAGTTTCAACAAACTACATTATGTGACTATATGGACCTGGCACTAATAAGTACTTAAATACTTCTTTTCTGTGCAGAATAGAATCCTTGGATCTAATTCAAAGCCATTCGCGGGTATCATACTCAAGAAACCTCAACAGGTGAGCTAAGTTCTGTGTTCTCTTTTGTAGTAGTATAAGATTCTGAGGTGTATATGAAATGCTAATGAAAATGGTACTCTGCTTTAGGTTGGAGTCCTGCCCCTCCGTGTGAGGGGATCCATTGCTTCTTCACCGTGGAAGCTTTTCTCCCCTAAGGCAGCAGCCCCTAAATCAGGGGATGGCTTACGCATTGCAGTGCTAGGGGCCAGCGGTTATACTGGAGCTGAGGTTGTCCCATCATCCTGATCTCATTTTGTATGAGGATTTTTGTCCTTGGTTCTTTTTTGCTAATGTTCTTGCTACCCTTTTGTTAATAGATTGTTCGGTTTTTAGCGAACCACCCTCAGTTCCATATAAAAGTGATGACTGCAGATAGAAAAGCTGGCGAGCAGTTTGGATCTGTATTTCCTCACTTGAGAACGCTGGTGAGAACTTATCTTCTCTCTTCCTCCTCATCTATGATTTTAGCCTAATTATATCAAGTAGCAACTAAAACCTCTGGGCTGTACTACATTTTCTGTGCACTAGAGTTATATCATCATGACTTTATTTGTTATGTTTGTCAAAATCATAAAATATTGTTGATTTTCTTCTGATTTGCAGGACCTGCCGAGATTGGTTGCAATAAAAGACGCTGACTTTTCAGACGTTGATGCTGTTTTTTGTTGCTTGCCACATGGTACAACACAGGTTTGTAAGTTTGTTTATTGCTATTATGTTTTTACCTTAAATTCTTCATATATTTTATTGAATTTGTTAATACAATACTATCTTAGACTCTGTTGTACAACGTGTGGAGCACTAGATTTTAATAAACTTTACAGTGCACTGCCTAACTATAATATTTTTTTTATCAGGAAATTATCAAAAGTTTACCCCGACACTTAAAGATCGTTGATCTCTCAGCGGTATGCTCTGCACACACTATATTTACTTCTCTAATATGCGTACGATCTCAATTGTTGTTGAGAAACTATTGCTTACAGGACTTCCGACTACGTGACATCAATGAGTACGCTGAATGGTATGGCCATTCCCATAGGGCACCAGAACTACAGGTTTCTTACTACTCCCTCCATTTCAAAATGTTGGGCGTATTAGAACTTAAAAAATCAAACATTTTAAATTTGACCATAAATTAGTCAAAATTTATGTATGATTCATTTCATTCATCAATAGGTTCATAATTTACATGTGTGTTAGTAAGAATGTAAGATGTTGATTTGTAGTAATTGATTTTATTATTAGAGAAATCAATAGTCAAATTATACCCTGAAAGGCCTTTTAAATACTAATGCCCCTTATATATAAAAGAATAGATGGACTGATTTTCTCTTTAGCTTTGCCTAGTAACTAGCACTGCCTTTGCTATCTTGGCACTTGAGTTGTCATCAATTGTTCTTTATGATTTGTGCTATTGATGTCTTGTATGATACTACTAAGTTCTAGGAATTAGGTCTGGTTTTCATAGATTTTTGATGGTTCTGTTTGTGGCACTATGTTATATTTCTTAGAATTTATATCTTTACTTTAGCCTTTTTCTCCTTTCAGGAAGAGGCTGTGTATGGTTTAACGGAACTTCAAAGAGATGACATAAGAAATGCACGTCTGGTAGCAAATCCAGGGTGTTATCCCACATCTATTCAACTCCCGCTTGTTCCTTTGGTAAAGGTGAGGTTTAATAGAAGTTTGTGGCATCTTACACATATCTATGTTAATATTTGTAAATTTAGATAAAATTACACTAAGTTATGCCATAGAATTGAATTGATAAAAGCATAATCTTTATGTCTATAGTATTGAAACTTTGTGTTAAAATTTCTCGAAAATTTAGTAGTATTCTTAATATCTAGCTTTTTCCTTAAGCTATTTTGTTTGTTTTTTAGGCAAAACTGATCAAGCTGACCAACATTATCATTGATGCAAAATCTGGGGTCAGTGGTGCAGGTTCGTATTTATTTGAGATAATTGATTTATTTTCTATTTCTGCTTCAACATTAAATGATTTGGTCTCTAAAACATGTGTCATTTTAGGACGTGGAGCTAAGGAAGCAAATCTTTACACTGAAATTGCTGAGGGTATCCATGCTTATGGGATAACAAGCCATCGGCATGGTAATATTTATACTCAACTAGCCATATTAATGTTTTGATTATATTTGTTGTGTTAGTGATATATATCTTACCTCATTAACAAATTGTGATTAAAATAATGACAGTTCCTGAGATTGAGCAAGGACTTAGAGATGCAGCTGAATCAAAAGTTACTATCAGCTTTACTCCACATTTGATGTGTATGGTAAGCACTTAATTATACTTATCCTTTTACTTGCTAAATTCAATATTCACTTTTGTAAAATTCGATAATCATTTCTACTGGTATTTAATAGACACGTGGGATGCAATCTACTATATATGTTGAATTGGCATCTGGAGTGACTCCCAGGGATTTGTATGAACACCTGAAATCTACTTACGAGGTTTGTTTACTTAACCATGTAGGCTGAATTATGTCAGCTTAGGAAGGACCATAATTTTTCACTGAAGTCATCAATTTGTCTTGTGATTTTGTAGTTTATAGAGAAATATACCCTTGTTAGCACAGAGTTCATTCATCATTGCATATTTTCAGGATGAAGAATTTGTCAAGCTGTTACATGGTAGCAGCACTCCTCACACAAGCCATGTTAAGGGATCAAATTACTGCTTCATGAATGTCTATGAGGATAGAATTCCTGGAAGGGCCATCATCATCTCTGTCGTAAGTGCCTTCAGTCAACTTTATCACACATAAGTATATAGCAAAAATAATATCACATACTTAAGATGCACGTAGTCCTTACAAGCTACGTTTCAACTTTGCAGATAGATAATCTCGTGAAGGGAGCATCTGGTCAGGCTTTGCAAAATCTTAATCTGATGATGGGACTGCCTGAGAATATGGGGCTGCAATACCCGCCCCTGTTCCCTTGATCTTTTGTGTCAATATCTATGATTACATTATTTAGGAGTACGAAAACCAATTTATCGTTACTGTCAAGAGGCAAGGAGCCCAACATTAGAATTCAATCAAGTCGAAGTTAGTATAGCTTCGCCTGTGTTGTTTTATATTTATTAAGAGAATAACGATAATGACAATTTAGCAGTACAATGGTAGTATTATGTAAGCAGCTTGGTTCCAATAAAATCATAAGCCTATATACATCTTGTACCCGCAATGTTGTTTGCTATTTTGATCACGAAATCAATATTGAGTTTGAATGCAGTTCTGAGACATCAGCTATCCTTGGCATCACTGGATATAGTTATGGTGTCTTTTTTATTATGTCCAAGCAAACTTTAGCCCTTACAGTTGTACTTTGAGAAGATTGAAATGTCTCTTAGTATAATTTCAAGTCTTTCAGTATAATTCTCAAGTTTTATCTTATAGCTGCATGGACCATAGCATTGCTATAGGCCCTGTTTGGAACGACTTAAGTTTTAGGAAAGGCAGTTTTTCACCACCTTCCCACAATAGCCACTTATTGGAAATTCTCGAGCCTAAAAAGCTATCGTTTGGTGCATTGACTTTTCTCCTCCAACTCTCATGCCGGCTTCCATGGCCGGATCTCAGTGTCTTGGTGATGAAGATGAAGGGAAGCTTGTGGGTGTTACCTTTGGGGGGAGAGGCCTTACGAGGTGAGGCTGGGGGGGGGGGGGGGGGAGTGTTGCTCGGGACCTCATTCACCAGCATGGAGGCCACGAACCGTAAGGAGGCGAAGGCAAAGGCGACGGCCAGTGGCGGAGCCAAGAATTATGCATAGGGGAGGCCGGTCAAAGAGTTTTGACATATGAAAATTGATTGTAGCTTAATTGTTTAGATTTTTGTTTCGGGGTTAAGCTTTATTTTCTTAGTTTTATTTTAGTATTTGATGATTTAATATGCTCGCTATTTTTCCCGTGGTAGACGACCGTGTCTGTTGACATTGGAGTGCATATGATGACTCATGAATATTAAAATCTATCAGCTTAGTATTTCGGAAAGTACTCATACCCATGGTAAGTGAGTGTTTTGTTGACAATGTGGTGCATGTGATGACTCATAAATCTTAAAATATATTGTCTCAGTATTTCGAAAGTGCTCATAGTAGAGTAAGAGACGTGTGTTTGTTTGTAGAAGTGATGTGCATGCATGTATATTAACGTCTACATCTATAATGCGATTCACAATAAAAAGAGATAATCACTGAATTGTTGTTGCTAGTTAAGTATGCGTTCAGTAAAATATAAAGTATAATGAAACATAAGTATTATAGTAGAACCAACAATTTCAATAGATATATATGCCCTATTATGATAGACAAACAAACTTAGATAAATCAAAATATTTTATTGTAATTATATTCTATTCAATTTTGTTGTCTAGAGGATATTAATAGACATATATAACATGATTTTATTTATTATAGCCTTTTAATATAAACATAGACTATTAAACTCTTTGTATATTATAAAGAAGTTTGTATTGTCAGGGGGGCCATGGCCCCTGCTGATCCCCCTTGGCTCCGCCAGTGGTGACGGCGGATGTGGAGGAGAGGGCAGGGCAGAGGGGAGGTCAGGGTGGCGGCCGGAGAGGAAGTCAAAAGTGGAGGAGAGGCAATGGGTGGCTCTCTTGGGAAGTGTGGGCGACGAGGAGGAAGGCGCGACTGCATGGGGAAGGAATTGCAGGGATGAGGAGGGGCCGCAGGGATGAGGAAGAAGCCCTTGCTAAAAATAGCTACCGAGAAGCTTGGCGTTGGGGGCAACCTTGGCTTATTTATGATGAAAAACTGCCTGAAAAGCACATCCAAACAGGGCCATAGTAATGCAAAGTCACTGGTTGGTCAGTGCAACTCTCTTCTTGACGATCATAGATGACATGGTAATGCAAGTGGTTAGTTATAGCATGTTTTTTTGAAGACTATCATCATACTATGGTTTTCATGCAAGTCAAATTAGGCCCCATGTTTTCTTAAAATTATCTCAATTAAGTTGCAATGGTAGTCTTGCTTTTTGTGATTTGGGCTAACTGTAGAGTTGAAGCTTGGCCCTTATGACATTTGTCACTTTAGGGTAGTCCTGATAGTGACCGAAAGGAATCTAGGTCCTGATAGCATGGTGAGCATGCTAGGCTGCCATCAAATCGAATCTTGCAGTTTATATATGGCAAAAAAAAAAGATGTCCTGTGTTTAACCTCAATCCCCCTTTGCTCTTAGCACCATCGAGTGGTGCCATCCTGAGCTACAAAATGTATATTGGGAACTATGTCAGGAGGTAGTTTTCATTCGTCAACTTTTATTATAAATTTTCATTGTTCTCTTCTTCGATTGTCTTGAAACTTGTGACAAGTACAATTCTTACTGCTATTGAGTTTTGGATCAGGTTCAAAGACATCCATAAGCTAATTTACCGTTGCCAAATGTCAAGTGCTACATATATAGTATTAGAACCATCGAGTGGCGCCATCCTGAGCTACAAAATGTATATTGGGAACTATGTCAGGAGGTAGTTTTCATTCGTCAACTTTTATTATAAATTTTCATTGTTCTCTTCTTCGATTGTCTTGAAACTTGTGACAAGTACAACTCTTACTGCTATTGAGTTTTGGATCAGGTTCAAAGACATCCATAAGCAAATTTACCGTGGCCAAATGTCAAGTGCTACATATATAGCTAGGAGACTACAAGTGGATGCCAATTTTGTGTGTTTCTCTATGATTAGCCAGCCCGTTGATACCAAATGGAACTGTAAACAAATTGGCATTATAAGCACAAGTAGACTTGCAGTGATGTAATAATATATAGTTGTATTCTGACTTGACCATCATTTGTGGCCCTTAGCTATTGTTTTTGCAAGTGGCTCTTGATTTTTTTTAATTGGCATTGAATCTAGTTGAAGAATGCATCTAACAGTTTTTTTCAGTTAACATCAGTTGTGTTTGGTTTCTTCTGACTGCTGATCAAAGATGCTGAATATTGTTTGACTTGAAAAATGCAGTTGACCTTAAGTTGTTTATGCTAGCCTTACTTCTATCTCAATATATAGTTTCTATAAAGGTTGTTTTTTTGTTTTGTTTGACTTCTTGTGTTAACTGATGCTTATGATCTATTTTAAGCTACTATATATTATATAATATGTGCCTTTTGGAGGTACATGGACATGGGCTCTGTGAGGGCAATGCTCAGTTCCTGTACGGTCCAAAAAAAATGTTATCTGAAGTCTTATTAGTAATGACAACATTGTAAGAGCAAACAACATTTATTCTGTGTAATTTGACCATAGCAGCATTTATACTGTGTACATAGCTCCTCTTTTGTCCTTAAGTTAATAAAATGGTAGACTATTTATTTTGGAACGAATTTGAAAGAAAAATGTTAACGATTTAAGTTAAAGTTGGATGCCATCCATCTTAGATCTTTATAATTGTAACCTTGAGATCTTTATTGTTCCATAGGGGTGTCTGCAGAGATGTGGTTCTGATGGATTGAAGTGATCTAACCTCATGCAATGCATCTACACAGATCAATTATGCAGCAGCATATACAATTTATCATCCAATTGCAACAGGTAGTCGACAAGCCTATTATGAGTATGTTGTTAACTTCATGGGTTTCTTTTTCTCACCTGTGCTTTTGTAGGTAGATTAATGTTACCTACAGCAGGAGGGACTATTTGAATGTTTGTACACCACGATAATAACATATCTTGCTGTTAATTCTCGTTGATTCTAGTTGGCCATAGATACGAAGCTCTCTTTTTTATTGCTGCTATAGCTAACTTCTCTGCAGCGTTTTTTTTTTGACTGGATCTTCTCTGCAGCGTTGCTGCTGTGTAAACATCTGTAATGCAGACAACTAAGAAGCGAAGTTTCTTGTTTAGAATGCAGTACAAATGTATGGAGAGCTTTTATTTACAGATCTTTGTCATTTTTTCTTCTATGTCGCATTATTGGTAGTGAAAACTACTTATTAGAAATTTCGGGTGCTGCTGCCTGAAACGCTAATTAACTAAAAACTGGTAATGTAACAGTTAATTTTTTTTCTAACATTAGACATTTAGACATATCATTAAATAGTTGATATTTGAGTATGCCATTGTTTCGAAATTTGTGGAGAATCAAATCAAGGAACAGTATACAAAATCAGACATGTCATTACCTTTTATTTTCTTTTCATTGAAAGTGACATTATTTTGAAAAAAAACGGTGTTAGTATAAAGGGATCACGATAGAGAGCAAGGGACTCCCTCCTTTATTTCTATTTGATGTAAAGACTTCAACATCCCTTTTTTTACATAGTGTCCCTGCTTTATATTGAAAGTTCAAGTTCACGGAAAGGGTAAGATGGAAAACAAAAGAACAACATTGTTTTGTACATGGCCGTCACGTTCATATAAAAGAACAGAAGATGGACTCATGTGGCTATTGAGTTTGTTTCTATTGCAATCACAATGAATTCGGTTTTCTCCTAAAGGACCCACTTTTAATACTGTTGATGGATGGGCAAAAAGACTGTTTCTTGTACCATGTAGCATACACCTAATAAGGTAGGTAACAACTTAGGAATATGTAATAATGTCTTTTGAAAATTATTTTTCTTTCCAGAAGACAGTTATGAACTCCACCGGCAAACTTAAGTACTCCTAAGTTCACTTTGGCTTTGTCCTAACTTCTAAGTTAGACATCTCTAACCTTTGACCAATTTTTTAGAAAAAATACATTAACATTTACATGTTCAAAGAAATGCACTATCAAAATATATTTAATGGAGAATTTAATGAAACTAATTTGATGTGTCTCAGAAGCTGAAAGGTAAGTTCTATAGGACGGTGATTCGTTCGGCGATGTTATACGGTGCTGAGTGTTGGCCTACAAAAAGGCGACATGTCCAGCAATTGAGTGTAGCAGAGATGCGTATGTTGCGTTGGTGTTGTGGACACACAAGGAGGGATAGAGTCTGGAACAACGATATTCGGGATAGGGTTGAGTAGCACCAATTGAGGAGAAGTTGATTCAACATCGGTTGAGATGGTTTGGACATGTCCAACGAAGGCCTCCTGAGACGCCGGTGCGTAGTGAGGTTCTAAAGCGGGCCGATAATGTAAAGAGCGGTAGAGGTCGACCTAAACTAACTTGGGACGAGTCCGTTAAGAGAGATCTTAAGGAGTGGAATATCTCCAAGGATTTAGCTATGGACAGGAGCGCTTGGAGACTGGCAATCAACGTGCCTGAACCGTGACCTCTTTGTGTCTTGTGCCCTTTATGTCCTTTTATGTGTCTCCCTGTTTCTCGTCTCTTTTGGGTTTCATCTCTAGCCTACCCCAACTTGCTTGGGACAAAATGCTATGTTGTTGTTGTTGTTGTTGTTGTGGATGTTGGTGCTTTTTCCTATAAACTTGGTCAAAGTCAGAGAAGTTTTACTAAGTACAAAACCAAAGTGAAGTATAATTTGGAACAGACGGAGTAAGCTTTAGATCTGCCATAGTCATCTACATGGATAAGTAATCCTACTACCAATTTTCTTAAGAATGCAACAGTGAAACCATTTCTCCAAGGTCCATGCATAATTGGCTGAGATTTTGTGTATATTTTAAGGGCTTCATAGATTAATCTTGAATTCTTGATGCAATTTGGCTTCTCCACGGATGAGTTATTTATCTTCCTTTTTGGCTATTATTTGTTCTTCATTTCTTTCGTCTCAATGTATCAAGATTTCTATATTGTAACATTTGAAGCTGCCATAATCTTTCGTACAACTGGAGCTGTAAGAACAGGGCTTTAAACAAACCGTATGTTCTTGTTTTCTTTATTTTTTCCTTGCCAGCATTTAGCTATATTGTTTATTTTGCCTCTTGATCCTCTGCTTGGAACAAAGAGGCAGGAAGAATAAGTCATTTTTGGGTCACGAAAGGACACTCCAGAACTACAATCATTTTTTAAACTGCCGCTAGATCTGAGTCATGTGCAGCCCTTATTTTACTATTGATGGGAAGCTCAGAATCAGATCACCCAATGACTTTGGTTTTTCAGGCATTGCAATACACCATTGTGCAGGGTTACTAGAAGTTCACATGCTCCGTGAGTTTTTAGATGTGTCATAATCTGAAAAGAAAAGGGAAAGATCTTTTGAAACTGCTGTATTAGTGAATCATAACTATGGCATCTTGGAATAGATTTCCTTATTTTGCATAGTGTCTAGATCTTTATTGCATTGTTTTTAGAACCCAAGGAAAAGATCCAATAAGAAAAGGGAAAGATCTTTTGAAACTGCTGTATTATCGAATCATAACTATGGCATCTTGGAATAGATTTGCTTATTTTGCATAGTGTCTAGATCTTTATTGCATTGCTTTTAGCACCCAAGGAAAAGATCCAATTTGGTGCAGTTTTTATGTCCCAAAGGTTGCTATTTGATATCTTAGAAGTTCTAAGAATCTATCAAACAGAAATTCCTGCAATGGGCCAGCAGGCAAAAGTATTGGTGTTAATGTGAGAGGAGGTGATGATGATTGCTTGTTGGCTGTATTCCACAGTTCTTAAGGGCAGTACGCAGTAGATACATACAACTGGGAACACAGAAAGTGACTCTAATACCCTTTAACAATTGGAACTGTGGGAAGCTTAATAAAAGATGTAAAACGGCAAACATGCCGCTGATGTGCCCCCATCCAACAAAACATACATATCTTGATTTGTGGAGGGACTGGCAGTCCTTTTTGAGCTCCCCTAAAGGACGTTAAGACTTGAGTTCCATCCACCATGTTCGTGCAAGCCTCTCTGTGTCAGTATCAGTTTATTATCTTATCAGATTTTTTTTCCAGTAATGTTCCAAATGATCTCGTAATGCCCCCATCCTGTATTATTGTTAGTATAAACTCATGCTATTCTTGGCTTTCAACATCAGACTCATTTTTTCTGTCTCCATAATGCTTGAATGGTGGAGAAACCCCTTCAATCATTGTAAACAGCCTTGAGACGCTGGCCACTCCAACCTCTGGTTCGCTTGACATACAAATCGTGATCTTTGATAAGTCACTATCTTGCCTACCAACTAGCAGTTGACATTTTCTAACCTTATAATGTGCACATCTGCAGACAACACCACCACAGGTCATCCCCAGCTATGGTGATCCATTCTTTAGTGATGATTACATTTGAAAGCTCTGCAACTCTTGTTGGTTTCCTTAACCTCGTCATCAGTATAAATCACCTCCAACAGCCCCGCATTTTTTCTTCACCAAGCACATCAAGCAGCACAGGGCCTCACATCACTTCTACTATCTTTCACATTCCATACTGATAAAAATGGAGTCTGGAGGAGTGATAGTAGAGCCAAGCTGGAGTTCGCTCGTTGTACCATCGCAGGCTGAGGAGTCAGAGATAATGGAACAGCTGCTTGGTACCTTCCCCTCCAATGGTGAGGAAGATCACCAAGAGTTTCCTTGGCCTATTCAAGCTTCCAATTCATTTTATTTCCATTGCAATGCTAGTGCAAGTACATATAGCTCCACGAGTAGCAATGGTTCTGGTAGTCTCAGCCTTATTATGCCATCTGAGCATGGGAGCTGCTATTTAAGTGACTCCTGTGCTGCACCACTGCACTTAAACATGGTTCAGGATCAAGGTGCAGCTCTGTTCATGGATTCCATTCTTAACCCTGCTTACGGTAGCTGTGATTCAAGCTGTGATGATCTTGAGGATTCAAGCATGAATCTGCTCGATACCATTGGTAGTTCTGACAAGAGAAAGCACCTGGAACAAGGCAAACTGGATGGCCACACAAGAGTAAGTATTTTTTGCAATTATTTTACAACGAAAATGCATAAGCATTGTTTTTTTAAATGAGTCCCAAATGCAATGTGGATGCTGATTTGATGATATTTACAAAATCCAGAGTCGGAAATATGCAAAGAAGTCTGATTCTAAGAGGGCCAAGATGGCCATGCAACAGGAAAATGGACAGAGCTTGAGTTCCTGCACCTTTGAAAATGACTCAATTGCTTCTCAAGGACGCCCTGTTTCTGATAAGCCGGGTGGCAAGACTCAAGCTGACCGCCGGTCAGCAACCGAGTCCCAGAGCCTCTACGCAAGGGTATTATTCTAACTCACTGTTAAGGAACAATATGTTTTTAACTGAAAATTGTCAATTACTTATGCTGTTGTTAATTGGATGTAGAAAAGAAGAGAGAGGATCAATGAGAGGCTGAGGATATTGCAGAACCTTGTACCAAATGGAACCAAAGTAATATTCTGAATAAAGCATCATTTGCAATAACTATAGGCTTCAAAAGAAATCACACAACTCAAACGGCAATATTTGTGTCGCGTTGCAGGTAGATATCAGCACTATGCTTGAAGAGGCAGTGCAGTATGTGAAGTTCTTGCAGCTTCAAATCAAGGTGAGGCCATTCGCAGTTTAGTTATGTTCAATTTTGGAATGGCCCATGGAAATGTGTCACTGAACTTTTTTTTTGTTACTCTCTGCAGCTCCTCAGCTCTGATGAAATGTGGATGTATGCTCCGATTGCATACAACGGGATGAACATTGGAATTGATCTGAACCTCTCTCAGCATCGATAAACTTCTAACATGCTGGAGTTGCAGAAAGTTTGGCATATTCAACTTACAATATGATTCGGATTCCTAGACTTAAGACAAAGCTCTTTTTTTAAGCCTTTATTATTGACATGTTCCCGGTCTGATCAATAAGCCATTCTGGGTAATCCAACCTTTTCGATGAAAATGAAGGTTGGAAACCTGTTCTTCGGTTGTTTTGGGGCAACCAGCCTGCAGTTACCGAAGAATTGGCATGTATGCCCTCATGGATATGGGAAAAGATGTAGGTATTGGACACCGGGCGAGGCTCTGAAACTTGTCAAGACTAGAAAGGGCAAATCAGACTGTCGTTTCATTCATTTTTTTTCTGTTTGCTCTGGTAGCAAATTTCTGTGTACGAATAAAATAAAGTAAAATGAAATGTGTTGGGTTTAGCTGGCACTTGGAGTTGGAGAGGTATAAAATGCAGTGCAGTTCTGGATCGTGCAACATAGTGAAGGGTCGGTTAATTCGTCATAGCTGTTGCTAATTATTATTTGTTGTCAAAACTCCAATTGTAGCTAGTATTGTTCATGAGAGAGCCTGGAATATCTTGAGGATACCATCTCCGTCGTTGGGTGTTAGTGGAACGTTTTTATATGTGCCGGCTATTGACCATACGGACTTCTAGCGCTCGGACGTCCGATTCGACACGCTTGCGTCGGACAGTGCCCGCGCAGCGAGCGACTTGAGTGCCTTAGCAGCGTTGGACTTGCGACCCCAGCAGCGGGCCCATGCCGCCTGACTGTGCAGGGACTGCTTACGCCCTCTCCTATTTCTCACGCGTATCTCATGTGCAACATGTGATTTACTTTTTCACGCGTATCTCATGTGCAACACTGTGATTTATTTTTAAAACATTCAAATGTTTGTAATATACAAAAACAAGATAGATGAAACACTAAACATGTGTCTGAAATTTATTGTAAAAACTTTTGAAAACTATTGCAAATATACACAACATTAAGATAGAACATTTGCAACGTATGTGTGAAACTTATGCAACATCTAGATAAATACATTTGCAACATACATATGAAAACAGATAAAACATTGGGAACAGACGCTTGCAACATATGTGTACAACCATTGCAACATATGCAACATCCCGATCTACTTTGCAACATCTGTATGAAACACTTGAAACATAGGCTTGCAATATGTCTGAAAATGCCTGAAACACAGCGTCGCTGACGGCCATGGCCTATTTGGTGGGGAACTGTAGTGGTGCAGACCTCCGCAGCCACCGCGCCCTGCCTCCCCTTCCGCAACGGGCGAGGTGGATGGGGGCGTAGCCCTGGATGGTGGCGCGGCGCGACACGCAGAGCAGCGGAGGAAGGGGCCAGGGTGCGGTGCCGCTGCGCTAGAGAAGGCCGCGACGGGCAGCCCCTGCAATAGACAGCCTGTTCGTTTCGCTGGTTTATTGTGGCTGAAAGTACTGTTCACTGGTTTATTGTGAGAGAAAAAACACTCCTGGATGGCTGCTGATTCCGCTGAATAACTCAAACGAACAGGGTGAGAGAAGGCGAGCGGCGCTTGTTTTTTTTTGAGAAGCATGAAGCACGGAAGCTGGAGTGGGACAAGCCGCGTCTGGGCGAATAGATGCCTACTTCTAGCATTACCGTTGAGGCGTTGACCATATGTAGGTGCAACTGATTGGCTCATTATCATCTCTATAAGAAAAAATAGAAGATCAGTTGGCCAGCAACGTATCAGGTGAAAACCGGACCACCTGTGCAAACTTGAAAACTTTTAATCTGAACCACACGATGTTGATCCAAGGGGGCACACGGGAGAGTGGGAGGGGGATTTGCAAAAGTGTGATTAGAAGCGGGCGGTTAAGCGCAAAATTATCCAATCCTCCGGCGCCCCTTAGATCAATATTCTGTGGTCTTGATTCAAAGTTTCCAAGTTTGCACAGGTAATTTAATTTCCACCTGATACATTGTCCAGTTGGCCCAGCGTCGTGCTCCTAACATAATTTAGCTAGGAAGAACGGCTGCTAACCGTTCTATCTCAACTAACTGATCACATTCCTCGGGAAAAAAAACTGATCACCTTATCTAGATAACAAACCATCTTCTGTTCTTGACACCTAAGTGATAATGCATCTTTAGCATAAAATGGATTGGCTTATCTCTAAACCTGGCCGGTGGGAATGGGAATGGCTTTTTCCCCCCTAACATGCGTTATGCATGAGTTGGAATGGAATAGCTTGTTTTGACAGTATAGACACCTACAGCAGTGGGCCGATGCTCTTGTACTTGGGTGTTTGGTGTTCAGCGTCCAAGCATGAGGCTGAGGGCCCAATAAAACCAAAAAGATCTGTACAGTAAACCAAAACAAAAAGATCTTCGTCCTCGCTGAAGGCCCATGCCAGGCCAGTCGGGCTGCTGGGCCTTTATCGTGAAGGGGCCCAATGTTGTGCCGAGCAGTCATTTTTCATTGTTTGCCCGCCTCTGTCAGACGCCTGTCTCCCTCCTAAAATCAACACTGTGGTGGTGTTGATCACGTCCAGACTGAAACTATCTGCAACCCTTTCTCTGAAACTTTACTTAGAGACGAATGGGAAGCCACCTAAGTTCACATAAATAAATACATGGCAATGTAAAACTCTGATCAGTACAACTGCACCTCCGAAAAACTGTAGTAGCTATAGCCACACCTGAGTTGATGCAGTACGCGTTTCAGGAAAAATAATAATCTGCAAGGATGATGCGCAGAGCCGACGAATCAATCTCATTGGTTGCTTCCATTTGCTACAGGCCTACAACTCCTGTGTCAGTGTGTATGCCCTGCCAGCTAAGGTCGAAGATACTTTGTTGTCTGCACTTAAACCCATATGCTTGCATAATATTTTGCCTGATCTGAACTGAATCTATTCAAATGGGTTCTTTTTTTCAGTCCATGCAGCCAGCTGGCGGCCATTTTAAACCGGTATTGTTTTAGTTTTTACTATGTAGTAGGCGTGCTGATCTTGTCACCCGTACGCACATGCTGCTGAATTCCAGTTCCAGTGAGAGACGCGCATACGTACAAACAAAAGGAGACGGCGTATTCATATTCAGATACTTATCATGCATGCTGCTGATGAATTCCGGTGGCAAAAACTGATAAGCTCCTATCCCCTTGCCAGAAATCAGAATATATAGTGTGTACAGGTACGAGATATATAGAAGTGGTGGTGGTCCCTCTCTGTTGCTTCCTGCTGTTAAAGAGGCGTTTAAGTTAACTAACCATCTTATTCTTATCTTATGGATCGCCATGGATTTACTACGTTATCATGCAGCAAATGGGAGAGGTAGACGGCATGGATGCATTGGTTGGTTCTCGGCCGTCGTCTCTCTGACAGACTGACACTGGACACGAGCGTAGGAGTATGTAGTATATTTCAGTGCACCAAATGCAAATGTCATCCTCCGTGCGTCTGCTATAGATCTCTGCTCTGCACGTGCTCATGAACCCCGTGCCGGGCCGGCCGGTCAAAGGCGACCCCCATATGCTGCGTCCATGCAGTGCAGCAGCGGCATCCTGATTGCAGATTTGTAGTGGGTGAGTGGGGATTATGTTAGTGAGTTTTAAAGTCCAATGCAAAACATGGGGTCTAGCCACTTTAACCGATGCACCAGACGGACAGGGGTCGGCAAGGCAATTGCATAGTACTCCTCCTATAGGCTTTCGTCAGTGCATGCATGATGCATGTCAAGTTGTCAACTGCAAAGCCTGCCTGAAACCTTATTCAGCCACCCAACGAACGTACAGCCTTTTGATTTGTTATGATCGCTAACCCCTGGGGCCTTCCATCTGTACCCGGCCCGTCAATTAGATGTGTGCTACACTATAAAATTCAATTCGCGTCTGTTCCAACCAAAGCTTTTTATGAAATGTCATGATGGGGTTTCTGCACGATCTTTATACGGCCTGCGTGCTGCGTTGCTGTGAGTCGCAACGTGTTGACACGCGTCGTTGCGTGATTGGACGAGGCACGCATTGTCGTCTTCTTCGAGGTCGAGGGCGGCAGCCATGAGCTTAGGTTACGGGGACAGCGGTAGAAAACCTCCAGTGTTGGAGCTGCGGAGGACAATTGGTTTGGCGGAGCCAGCGTCCGGGGCCAGCCGGCCAGGGAATATTGCACATCCTTTGATTGGGACTAGGAAATGGCGATGTAGTGTGAGGTCAGCGGCACGAGATATGCTAAGGGTCTCTTTGGTTAGATGTGTTAAAGTTTAACAAACACTGTAGCACTTTCGTCTTATTTGACAAAAAGTTTTCAATTTTGGACTAATTAGACTTAATAGATTCGTCTCGTAAATTACTCCTAATATGTGCCGACATACATGCAATTAGTCTACATTTAGTACTCCATGTATTTACCGCAACATTAATGTGATGAGAGTTAAACTTTAACATGTGGAAACCAAACAGGGCCTAAGGTGGTGGAAGCGACTCCTTCGCTTCGGTTTAGGGGAGGGCAGGTTGGAGCAGGGGAAGTGGTTTGTCGACGGCACGCACGACTGGTGGCGAGGCACCTCGCTGCCCAAGGATGGTGGGGGAGAGGGGCGCAGTGCGACTCGAGGAAGGAGAATAGGAGAACGATTTGGGGCGAGCGCAGGTAGAGTCTTTGCTCCTTCCATGCTAAACTGTTTCTAGGCTGTTCTCGGGTTGCTACGTACGCATACACTCAACCGTATGAATACATGCACAACATATCTTATCTCTACGAGCACCCCGAAAGACTGAGCGACAGATCTCGAAATTGATGAAATCATTACAGAACACTGAAAGAACAATGTTGTTAAATTCTAAAATAAATCCAAGAAAATGCAAGCACACACATCAAATCGAGGACAGCTTCAACTCAGATAGACAAGTTCCATCATAAGAAATCAATCAGCTGAGCCATACTGAGTTCAGAAGATGACCTCTCAACTCCTTTTAGAACCCTAACCTGTTTTTTCCGATTAATAGTGTGGCCCATGTAAACGTTTTTCTACTGATATTTAAATCAGAAATCAAACCTCTCTAGTAGCATACTCTCTCCGTCTCATTGGAAGTAACGTTATGGACTCCGTGCCATCTTGTTTGACTGTTATTCAAAATTTTTATATAAATATTATTTATTTTGTTATGACTTATTTTATCATTAGAGATATTTTAATAATAATTTATTTATTTTATAATTTACAAAAAAAAATTGAATAAGACAAATTGTCAAACACGGTACTTAAAAATAAAAAATGTCATTTTTAATGGGACGGAGGGAGTATATATTAACACATTCCTATTAAAGCTAAACCTTCCGACCACATCATTATATCGCGGGTTGCCTTTAATTTGTCTAGCAACAGCCAACAGATTCATCGGTTTATATATGGAAAATGTCATGTATCCAAAAGTTTTCTCGTCTGAAAAGGACAGATGAATAAAATAAGTCAGCGTCAGTGCGTCACTGCTATATTTCTCTATCCTAAAACAGGAGTGACTGGCGGTGGAGACAAACTTGCTCCAGTAGTGCCAACGCACTAGTATGTAGCAGCGCGCCACCTTTTTAGTTGCTTGCTCTACTGTCTCAAGCCTCACTCCAATGTCCCCGTGCCACTGGGCATGGAGATGGAGGCAGCTCCCTGGCCATGAATGCAAGTTGGTGACACGGACAGGACATGACCGAACATTGACTTCATTTATCCAGTGTTTTGTTTGTTCAGGGCCGGTTGAGGTGTTAAAGTTTAATAAATACTATAGCACTTTCATCTTATTTGATAAAAAATTTCTAATTTTAGACTAATTAGGCTTAATAGATTCATCTCGTAAATTACTTCTAATCTGTGCCGACATGCATGCAATTAGTCTACATTTAGTACTTCATGCATTTACCGCAATATTGATGTGATGGGAGTTAAACTGAATGATTCAGAAACCAAACAGAGCCTTACCTGTCAAACATGACAGTCATAATACTGTGTCAGCAATCTAAGAGATGGTTGCCAGTGTCGGTGATCCTAATTTTCTATTGAGTGTTTGGTTGCTCGCAATTCGCAAAGGTTGCCACACGCCACAGCTGTGGCTCACCATAACAACCAGCCACAACTAGAGGCGTCTGTTTGGTTAGGCTATCTCCAACAATTAAGACTCATATAGGAGACCCATCCCGTCATTTGGGTCACGGACGGCCGAAGAGTCCGCTACCCAAAACATCTCGTGTCCAACAGCCAACGCAAAAGATGATCTGCCTCCATCGACGCCCAGCCCCGCCGCCCGCTCCTTGCCCCACCAGCGGCGCGCTCCTCGCCCCTTTCCTGGTGCGTCCTTTTACCCCACCGGTGGCGGCGGCGCGCGTCCTCTCTCCCACCTGCGGCGGCGGCGCGTGTCCTCCTGCCCCACTGCGCGGCGTTCGACGTGCTTGACGCGGACCGGGAAGGCCGGCCAGTCCATGCCGCGCCACGCCGTGCACCATGCCTTCCGCCTAGAAGGTGTGCGGCGACCGCAGCAGAGAACGCATCGCCCTCGCCGGCGCTGGCGAGCGCGGCGCGTGCACGAGCCCGTCCGGATCCGGATGGCGAGGAGGAGGAGGAGAGGAGGTGGAGCGCGAGGCGCATGGCGATGGCGTTGCAGGCGTCGAGGTGTACGGCGTTGGACGCGGGCCCGACTCGCCGTCGTCTGCGGGCCGCCGAACCTCCTCCGCGGGCTGGAGCTAGCGCTGGCCGTCCCCCGATAGCTTGCTTTGACTTCGTTGCGGCGCCTTCCCCACCATCTCCGGCGACGAGGTGGAGGTCGGGTACGCCGCGCCGCTCCGGCTGCTCCCCGCCGAGGACCCGCCTCGCCCCGACGGCCGTGTCCCGCCGCGGACACGCCTGGCAGCGCCGACCGCTCCTCGTCACTCCCCGCCGCTGGCTCACCTCATCGAGCCGGCCGCGCTCTGCCGTGGTTCCGCCTGGCAGCGCCGGCCGCTCCACCACGACGCCTCCTACGGACCCACCACTACGGCGCCAGCGATTTGTGACAGTGGAGAGAGACGACGCTTTTTTGCGTTGTGGTTTGCCTGCTACGCAAAATGCCTGCCTTGGTTGCGTCTTCTGTTGGAGAGCGTTTTTCTCGGCCAAAACATTGTACCCGACACATTTTTGCGTTTGCCTCACGTTGTTGGAGTCAGTCTTACTGACGCAACCGAGACTGCCACAAAAAATCATAGTACAAAAGCCGCCACAAAGTGTGGTGTAGAAATTTGTCGTCGCAAGTGCGACATGCCACACACCTTGCCGGTAAGTTTTTTTTATATATTTTGTCAAACTGCCGCTAAACGTGTTGATAATTTTTTCACCACGGCCACTACATAAATAAGAGCATCTTCAATAGTTCCCAAAAACAAGTAATTGGTAAATCAATGAGTTTTCCAAGTGACTAAAAAAGGTCGGGAGCATATTCGTTGGTTCCTCCAATAGTTTCTAAAATCTCGATCCTAAAATATAGAAGACAAATATATATTAGGAATCTCAGACTATTTCTAAATCATAGTAACCAATTTTATTTTTTCTTTCTCTCTTGTATGTTTGCATCGGGAACTCTGCCCTACCTTTTATTCTTCCCCACATCCTTCTACCTTCACATTGGCAGATGGATACACGCCCATATTTATCCAAGTGATTGGATTGTTTTTCCTAAGTGCGAAAAGATTGGGAGTTAAGATCGGGAGTTATTGGAGAGTAGTTTTTTTTCAATCTTGCCAAAAAAATGTAGATTGGGAATGGATTTTGAAAACTCTTGTAGATGCTCTAATTAGGTTAAAATAACCCTATACATATTTCTCTATTACCCACCTATGCCTTATATACCTGATACTAAAAGCAGTAAATTGCACGCTAGCCGTGCAATTTGAACTGGTCACCTTGCTAGTTCTTATTTACTTATGACTTTCTTATTTGCTTATGACTTTACCATGACAATTATTTAACTCGATCGATCGGAACAATCTGTCAGTTCAAGACCATTGGATGTGCATTGTTGCTTTCAGGTCTGATAGCATCAGCTTTGTAGACATTCGCCAGAAAGTTACCTCCAGTCACGTGCTGTGTGTGTTAAAGAAGTCATCCCACATGATGTTAAATCCAAAGAAAACAGGACTAATAAATAAATATATAACCGAGGAAAGGAAACAAAAGTTATACAGCTGAAAAATCAAACAGCCTGCATATTATTAAGGTAGGTAATACAAGTTTTTTTTTGGTTGATACTAACTAGTAAGGCCGGGCCAATAGGTACTGAAATCTAGCTAAAATGTGATGATCAATAATCATATATATCATGGCTTTCTTTTGTGCATATATATAGGTTCAGATTATATCAAAATTATGAAGTTTCAGCTGAAAAACAACGTGCATATATCATGGTTTTCTTTTGAGCTAACGCCCGGTCCATCACCCGCAGGGGCTGGAAATCAAAGGTGGCGATCGGTCTATAATAACATGGTTTCAGATTATCAAGTCTTGTTTGAGAGAAGGGTGACACCCAAGTACAACAATTTTAAATGTTTACTAGCTACATTTTAGCACTAGGTACCCATTTTATCAAGTCAGCATTACTTTTTGGCGGTACTTTCTTACAATATATTATATTGCAGAAATGTGGATGTAGCGATCATGCGTCATTCTAAAGAGTAATGGACAAGAAATCATTTGGGTGTTGTCATCGAAACCTAAATACACGAAACCTTGGTCTCATCATATACCTCAAAGGTGAAAAACACATATAAAGGCAACAACACGAGTGTCCCGACTCACGAGGGTACGATGGGTTCTAGACAAGGGAGGTCACCATATATCACCAGAAGCTAAAAGCTAAATGGAGAGACTTCTCTATTTTTTATAGTTAGGATTAAAATCGAGAGCCTCAAATATAGAAGACAAGGTCTTATTGTCAGAATCATTCAAATCAAAAAAATTGAAGGCAAAATTCAGATCAAATTGGCAGTAAGAAGGATGGAGAAAAAAAAAGTAAATTCCATCAACTCAAGTTATCTCCTTCTCCACCGGCCAATGCCTCCTTTACCTGCCACTACCTTTACCATCTCCGGCGAGCTCCGGTTAGGGTTAGAGGGTTAGGGCCTTCAAGTTTGTGGATGCCTCCCCCATGGCTGAGGCCGCGGCCTAGGAGAGGTGACCAAATTGACGGCGGTGCATGTTGGAGGGACGGTTAGCGAGGTGGTGGGGATAACCTCAAAACTAGATAACTTTCCCGTCACTAGTACAGAAATGATTTTTAGAGGAGCCTCCCTTTTCTAACAGCAGCAGTTGTCTTAGCACACCGTCATTAACCTTCGCGAAAGGCACTGTAGCCATACAACCGTTGTTAGAAATCAATTTTAGAGGCAGTTCCATTAAGAAATCCGCCTCTAAAAATGTATCCATTTTTAGGGGCGGTTCTGCTAAGAGAACCGCCTTCGAAAATGCTATTTTCAAGGATGGTTGCTTATGTCAACCGTCTCTGAAAATAAGTGATTTTCAGAGACGGTTCTTTTAAGACAATCGCCTCTAAAAATTGATTTTCAGAGGCGGTTGACTAAGTCAACTGTCCTTAAAAATAGCTGCAGCACAAATAAATTCATATCTTTCTTAAATGAAGTCGGATAAAGACAAAATTTATATCAAAATTGTAGAGCTCGATGAGATCTAAAACTTTGTAGTCGATAAAATTTTTGTTTAAGATCATTTAGGGTTCCAAATATATAAATTAAGTCTAAGATTTTGAATTTCAAATTTTTAAATTTTTTAAATGACCTTAGATGGAGAAATGTTCTATATCAAAGTTGTAATGCTCGACGAGATCTAAAACTTTGTTGTTAAAAATTTTCTCATTTAAGATTGTTTATGAGTTAAAATATTGATTACAAGCTTCATACAGCATCGTAGAATTAGACACAGGTGATTGTATGGTGTGGTGATAGGGAAGGGATCACGCAAGGGAGAGGTTGTGGGTTCGAATCCCAGGTGTCGGCACTTATTCAAAATAAGTGAAAAATAAATCTTGTGAGATGTGGCTGGTCCTAATAAGCCCTTCAGGCTACATTAGAAATCTTAATTTTATTAGACTTCAAACGATTTTTAAAAAATTTTGAAAATTATTTTTAGGGACAGTTGACTTAAGAGAACCACCTCTGAAAATCGATTCTAAAAATCGATTTTTAGAACCGCCTCTGGAAATCACTTATTTTTATAATCACTGACATAGTAGCGGTTTTAAAACCATCTCTGAAGATCACTTTTGACCGTCTCTGAAAATATTTTTCCTGTACTAGTGCGTGTCGCTTCACGCTCTCTCACACACACACTCTCTGAAGAGCATTCGAATTTCCTTGGTCCCTCGGTTGATCTGTGTGGCCCATACTACACCAATAGTCCAATACTTGCGGCATGTCAATTTGCTGTGAAACACGTAGGAAGTGGCATGTTTCTCAAAAGGAAAACAACGCAAGAGATGGCATGTTCGGATTGAAACCGGGAAGACTTTGGAGGCTTGCGCAGCTCTGCCGGGCAACCTCACCCACCTTTAAATGCCTTGGTCGTCGGCCACAGTGGATCGATTTGTGACCGGCTGGCCGCTCATCAGTCTCATATAGTCATAGTCTCTGAATCGAGCTTTACCCTATTTTCACCGCTCACTGTTGGCATAATATATTGACCCAACTAATTTTTTATATATACGAGAAAAAGAGTCCTTTTACCTCTCCAAACTATCATGGTCCAATTTTCTCCCCGAACTCTAAAAATGGATACCTTTACCAGCTCAACTCTAAAACTTGGATTTCTTGTAAATGTACTTAAATATGTACTTTACAGTCTTATGCTCCCATCAACATTAATGTGATAGTTGAACAATCTCGAGAGGTAAAGGTTGTAAGGCATGCATTTTTTTTCTTTTCACCCATCTTCACGTCGTCTATAAACCGGGTAGAAATCCTTGCCCTATACGGTGACCTCGCTGAAAAGTCGCGGGTAATGATTCTTGCATGAATCATAACCCTTTGTGCATGGGCAATTGGGATTAAGAATTCGACAAGGTCCATCATATGTTTGTTGAGACCATCTTATACAAGTCTAGTATTTCTTCTTGTTTGGAAGCTCAGCTGAGATAAGGAGATCATATTACTCTGTGTACGTGATCATGTACTTTCTCTACATGATTAGCAAAAAAATATGTGTAGTAGGCCACTGACCAGTGGCGGATCTAGGATTTTAGCTTAGGGTATGCCACTCAAAAATTTTCATATACAATTCGATAAAACCATTTGGCAATTTGGTAATATTTGAATTTTTTTAATGTCATTCAGTATATATGCACTAAATTACAAGATAATTATAACATTTGAAGATTCGGTTTAAAAATGTCCACAAATACAACATAAATAATTCAATCACCGTACTGGTAATTTAAAAGTATAGGCATAAAAGATAGTAAGAGACTTACAATCAGAGGAAGGATTTGAAGTAGCAGCAACAACTACTGTCACCTTGTGTCGGTACCAATAGTATAGGGGTACCCACATTTGACGATAATAAAAACTAAAACGATCAAGTCACGATAAAGCACAACCCATTACGTGCGACAGGCCCGCCTCGTACGAGGCCGGCTCGACGAAATACCTCGACCGCGTCCTGTCTCCGGCCCGTACGAGGCCCCCTCGACGGGAGGCCTCGACCGCGCTCCGATCCGCGCGGGGCTCGACCGCCCCCCGGGAGCGTTCCGACTCGCGTGAGCCCGGGTCGAGGCGCTCGACCCCCTCAGTCTCTACCTACCACGGGACGAAAAGTCAAAGCATTTAATACAACCTACCAACCACCACCTACCGGCATGGCCACGGCCTGGGTCGACGTGGGAACAATACCTGTGTCAGTTTTCACTGTTTTACCGCCCATCCCGTGATGGGAGGTGAAAAACGTCACTATACCCACCATGCCTCATCCTGTGCGTCACTATTAACCCTCGAGGGAGGATACGACAAGGCCCGTATGCCGTAATTCCGGGGATTCGGACTTATCCGTTCGGCCTCGACCCTACCTCGACCCGACCTCGACCACCGACACGGCGCAACAAGGAAGAAAGGACGGCATGGCACGGCGCTCCGGGTCATTTCGGCACCTCACCTTCTACGACATCACGTGCCCAGGGATGGCCTCCCACTTCTAGGGCACGTCGCTACAGTCACCTTAACAGGGATCGACAAAACATCATTTCAAGGCTCCCCGTTGTCTTGGCCTCCTCTCGCCCTATAAAAAGGGGGAGGCCGGGGCTTCAGGGGGGAGGAAGACAAGAAGCAGACATCAAACGAACAGCTAGCCACGTACAACATAGCGACCAACATCTCAAGCAATCATCTTGTACTCTTTCTTTTCTCCTTTGAGACTTGGGCTCGACACCCTCTCTCGCAAGCTTGTAACCCCTACACAGGCACCTCGGTGCAAGAAAATACAAATTTCTCTCACCCCCGCTGGACGTAGGGCTTTCTTTTGCCCGAACCAGGATAAACCCCCGTGTGTTCTCCTTGCATCACCATCCAGGAAAGGGACACGCAGCATTTTACTCGTTGGTTTAGGACCCCCTCGGGTCCGGACACCGACAGTTGGCGCGCCAGGTAGGGGGCGCTGCGTGCTAACGTCGCTTTCCCGCCGGTTTCCCTGGATGGCTGACCCCGAACACCCTATCCCGTTGGCCACGGTGATCTGGTTCGGGAGTTTGGAGTTCATGTCGCTCGGCTATGGCTACGATATGGTCCTGCTCCCGCCAAGACATCCCACCGACGAGGATTACGAGCTCTCCCAGCCTGGGGGAGCAATCCGCCGGTACCGTCGCTCCAGGCTGGCGCGAGCCGCTCGGCGGCGGCGAGCCCGGCGCAACCATCGTCTCCACCTGACGGAGGGCAATGGGATTCCCCGGTTCGGCGCTCCCCAGTCAGACGCCGGCCCGGATTTTCTCGTGAAAAGTCTGGGCAGGATGGGCCTGGCCGAGGACAACATGCCAGCGGAGAACCCCGCCGCCCCTCCGCCTGGTGCGACGTCGCTGCCCCGTGCCTCCCTCCCGGCGAGGGCGGCAACGTCACCTTCGCCGTTTCCGGTTGGGCTAGTTCCGGTTGCCCAGACGTACGCTTCCTCTGTGGGCACTTGCATGAGTGCTTATGAGGAACTCCCTGGGCACCACCTGCGCTCCGCCCTTGACCTCGTCGCGTCCACGCCGGCTTCTGATTACCCGGACTCTACTGAGGCGCCAGGAACAGAACCCCGTGTGGCCGCTTCCCCACGCCGCAACCCCGGTAGCGGCCCACAACGACCATATATCCCCCCGTCATACTATTATTTCGGCGCCCCTGACTCCGACTCGGCTGATGACACCTACGATCCAACCCGCGAGTGCTTCAACGTCGATGTTGAAGGCGCGTCGGATTCGCAGGAAGAACGGCCGGTCGGAGGAAGGCACACGCCCCCCCACGACGGGCACCCTGCCGGGCAAGGCGAGGCTCAGCTCCTTGCGGATCAGGGGGCGCAGCTCGACCAAATCCGCGAGTTGCGGGAGAGGCTCGACGAGGAACGAGAAAATCTGCGTCTACTCCAACAAACTCTCGAGCATGAGCGTGCGGAACGCGTACTTGGCGGGAGAGCTCGCGAAAGAGCTCGCGACGTCAACCGCCGCATCGACGAGGACCGGATGACCGATCCCCCGGTCTTCGCTCGAGCCAGCCAGAACGTCGTCGCCGCCGCCATACTCCTCCGCAACATGCCCGAGCCATCGAACCCCGAAGCGCGCCGGGCTCGAGATGAGATCCGAGAACTCCTCGAAACCGCTGCCCTGCAGCAGGCCGAGAGCTCTGCCTCGAGGCGACGCGAGCCCGCCTCGGAGCAGCTCGTGGAGCCCTCTCGGCAGGAGAGGGAGGCCTCGGTTCATCCCGAACCTGCCCGACGGATCCGGATGGTTCCCGCCCCTGAGCCCGTCGCTCATGACCAAGCGCCTCGAGACACCCGTGGCAACATCGTCGAGCGCCGCATGCGCAAGCACGGTGACGGTGTGGCTCGGGGCTGCCACGTGCACAGGGGCGGGCGCTATGACAGCTCGGAGGATCGCAGCCCTTCACCCGAGCCTCCGGGCCCTCGGGTCTTCAGCAAGGCAATCCGTGAGACGTTACTCCCGGCGCGGTTCCGCCCTCCCACGACTCTTGCCAAGTACAACGGCGAGACCAAACCCGAACTTTGGCTCGCCGACTTCCGCTTGGCATGTCAGTTGGGCGGGGCCACCGACGACCGAGTCATCATCCGCCAACTCCCCCTGTTCCTCTCCGACACCGCTCGAGCCTGGCTCGAGGACCTGCCACCCCAACAGATCCACGATTGGGGTGATCTCGTAAGGGTGTTCGAAGGAAACTTCAAGGGAACTTACATGCGCCCCGGCAACTCGTGGGACCTCCGGAGTTGCAAGCAGAAGCCAGGTGAATCCCTCCGGGATTACATTCGGCGTTTCTCCAGGCAACGCACCGAGCTCCCCAATGTCACCGACTCTGATGTGATCATGGCCTTCCTCTCGGGCACCACTTGCAAGGAGTTGGTCCGAGAGTTAGGCCGTCACACCCCACTCACTGCCAACGGGCTGATGGACATCGTCACCAACTTCGCCGCCGGCGAGGAGGCAGTTGGTGCCATCTTTGGCGGCGAGCAGGACACTGGGAAGCAGAAAGCCGACGATCCCGTGAGCTCCACCCGGGGCTCCAAAAGGAACAACCGCAAGAAGAAGAAGGGCCAGCAGGGCAAGCTCGAGGCCCCGGCCGACGAGCTTGTCGCTGCTACCGAACGCAAAAAGCCTCGAGGCCCCCCGGCGGGGGCATCTTCGACAAAATGCTTAAAGAACCGTGCCCTTACCACAAGGGAACCACTAACCATAACCTCGAGGATTGTCATATGCTCCGCAGGTACTTCGAGGGCGCTGGCAACAAGACCACCGACAAGAAGGAAGACCCAAAAGGCGATGGCAAGGAGGAGGGATTCCCCGAGATCCACGATTGCTTCATGATCTACGGAGGACCCTCGACCCGCCTCTCAGCGCGCCAGCGCAAGCGAGAACGGCGTGAGGTCTTCTCCGTGCAAACGGCGGTCCCTCGCTTCCTTGACTGGTCCGCGGTAGCCATCACTTTCGACCGTGATGATCATCCGGACTACATCCCCAATCCGGGGGTCTACCCACTCGTCGTTGATCCCGTCATCGCCAACACGCGCCTCACCAAGGTACTCATGGACGGCGGAAGCAGCCTCAACATCATCTACTCCCAAACCCTCGACCTCCTGGGGGTCGGGAGGGCGCGCCTGCAACCTAGCGTCGGGGGCTTCCACGGAGTCGTGCCAGGAAAGCGGGCAGAACCCCTCGGACGGGTCGACCTGCCCGTTTGTTTTGGCACACCGGCCAACTTCAGGAAGGAGACCCTCACCTTCGAGGTGGTCGGATTCCGTGGGACATACCACGCCATCCTCGGGCGTCCGTGCTACGCCAAGTTCATGGCCGTGCCAAACTACACCTACCTCAAGCTCAAGATGCCCGGCCCAAACGGCGTCATCACAGTGGGGCCCTCATACGAACACGCCTACGAGTGCGACGTCGAGTGCGTCGAGCATGGCGAGGCGGTTTTGGAATCGGCAACCTTGGCCGCAGACCTCGACGGTCTCGCCAACGAGATTCCCGATCCGAAACGCCACGCCGGCAGCTTCGAGCCCGCGGAGGACGTCAAGCTCGTGCCCCTCGACCCCGCTGAGCCCAACGGGAAGGCGCTGAACGTCAGCGCCACCCTCGACCCGAAATAGGAAGCCGTGCTCGTCGACTTTCTCCGCGCAAATGTCGACATTTTTGCGTGGAGTCCCTCGGATATGCCGGGCATACCCAGGGAAGTCGCCGAGCACGCCTTGGAGATCCGGGCCGGGTCCAAACCGGTGAAGCAACGCCTGCGCCGCTTCGACGAGGAGAAGCGCAGGGTCATCGGCGAAGAGATCCACAAGCTACTAGAGGCCGGGTTCATCAAGGAGGTTCACCATCCCGAGTGGCTAGCTAATCCTGTATTAGTTAAGAAAAAGAGTGGGAAGTGGAGGATGTGTGTAGACTATACTAGTTTGAATAAAGCATGTCCGAAAGTTCCCTTTCCTTTGCCACGCATTGATCAAATCGTTGATTCAACTGCGGGATGTGAAACTCTTTCGTTCTTAGACGCTTACTCCGGTTACCATCAGATAAAAATGAAGGAGTCCGATCAGCTCGCGACTTCATTCATCACTCCTTTCGGCATATATTGCTACGTCACGATGCCCTTCGGTCTCCGGAACGCAGGGGCAACGTACCAGCGATGCATGCAGCACGTTTTCGGAGAACACATCGGACCAACCGTCGAGGCATACGTCGATGACATCGTAGTCAAGACCAAACGAGCCGACAGTCTAGTAAACGACCTCGACGTCGCCTTCAAATGCCTTCGAGCAAAGAATATCAAGCTCAATCCAGAAAAGTGCGTTTTTGGCGTCCCCCGAGGGATGCTTCTGGGGTTCATCGTGTCCAAGCGGGGCATCGAGGCCAATCCAGAAAAAATCTCTGCGATAACCAAGATGGCCCCCATCCGAGATTGAAAGGCGTACAGAGGGTCACGGGCTGCTTGGCGGCGCTCAGCCGTTTCATTTCGCGCCTCGGCGAAAAAGCGCTCCCTCTGTACCGCCTCTTAAAGAAATCGGAGCATTTTTCCTGGACCCTCGAGGCTGAGGAAGCCCTCACCAAACTCAAGGTCGCACTCACTAACTCGCCAATTCTCGTCCCTCCGACCCCAGGAGAGCCGCTCCTACTTTATGTCGCTGCGACATCACAAGTAGTCAGCGCAGTCCTGGTCGTCGAACGGGCCGAAGAAGCTCATGCCTTGCCCGTCCAAAGGCCGGTCTATTTCATTAGTGAAGTGCTCTCAGAAACCAAGGTCCGTTACCCCCAAATCCAGAAACTGCTTTATGCTGTCATCTTGACACGGCGTAAGCTCCGACACTACTTTGAGGGCCACCCAGTTACTGTGGTTTCTTCTTTCCCCCTGGGAGAGATAGCCCAGAACCGGGAAGCTACGGGTAGGATCGCCAAGTGGGCGGTCGAGCTCATGGGCGAGACCCTATCCTATGCGCCGCGCAAAGCCATAAAGTCACAAGTGTTGGCAGATTTCTTGGCCGAATGGACCGACACCCAGCTCCCTCCCGCGCAGCTCCAGGCCGAGCTCTGGACCATGTACTTCGATGGGTCTTTGATGAAAACAGGAGCAGGCGCGGGCTTGCTCTTCATCTCACCCCTCGGGGTTCACATGCGCTACGTCATCCGGCTCCATTTCCCTGCATCCAACAACGTCGCCGAATACGAGGCACTCGTCGCGGGGCTAAGGATCGCCATCGAGCTCGGGGTCCGACACCTTGATGTTCGAGGCGATTCCCAGCTAGTGATCGACCAAGTCATGAAGAGCTCGAGCTGCCGCGACCCCAAAATGGAAGCCTACTGCCAAGAGGTACGACGCCTCGAGGACAAATTTCATGGCCTCGAGCTCAACCACATAGCACGCAAATATAATGAGGCCGCCGATGAACTCGCAAAAATCGCGTCAAGTCGAACTACGGTCCCACCCGACGTTTTCGCAAAAGATCTCCAACGGCCATCCGTCGACCTTGGGTTGGACGGAGGGGTCGACGGGTCGTCACTCGACCCCCCACCAGAGGCAGAGGCCCCCTCGACCGGGGCCGAGGCCATGCGGGTGGAGGGATCGACCCCACCATCTGACATCGAGACTGATTGGCGCTCACAATACCTCGACTATCTTATCCAAGGGGACCTCCCCTCGAGTAAGACCGAGGCCCGACGGATCGCTCGACGGGCCAAAACCTTTGTGATCATTGGTGACAGTAGGGAGCTGTACCGCCGCAGCCCTACGGGCATTCTCCAACGTTGCATCACAAACAAGGAAGGCAGGGACCTGCTCAACGACCTGCACTCGGGGGCTTGCGGTCACCACGCTGCGCCTCGAACCCTCGTCGGGAACGCCTTTAGACAAGGGTTCTATTGGCCGACCGCGGTCTCCGACGCCGTCAAGCTAGTACGCTCCTGCGAAGGTTGTCAGTACTATGCAAGGCAGACTCACCTCCCGGCACATGCTCTACAAACCATTCCCATCATGTGGCCGTTTGCCGTTTGGGGGCTCGACCTCGTCGGACCGCTGAAAAGAACTACTGGTGGCTTCACCCATTTGCTTGTCGCAATCGACAAGTTTTCCAAGTGGATCGAGGCTCGTCCCATCACCAGTATTAGGTCCGAACAAGCTGTGATTTTCTTTACCGACATCGTCCATCGATTTGGGGTTCCGAACTGCATTATCACTAACAACGGCACCCAGTTCACTGGTAAAAAGTTTCTGGATTTCTGTGACCACCATCACATTCGCGTGCTCTGGTCGGCCGTAGCTCATCCAAAAACGAACGGCCAAGTAGAGCGTGCCAATGGCATGCTCCTACAAGGCCTGAAACCCAGAATTTTCGACAAGATAAACAAACACGGCAAAAGATGGGCCGCCGAGCTACCCTCGGTCCTGTGGAGCCTGAGAACAACGCCGAGTCGAGCCACGGGGTTCACTCCGTTCTTCTTAGTCTACGGGTCCGAGGCTATGCTTCCGACTGATATAGAATACGGATCCCCAAGGTTAAAAGCCTACAACGAAAGAAATAACGACGCCGCAAGAGAGGACGCCCTCGACCAGCTCGAGGAAGCCCGAGATGTGGCTTTGTTGCATTCTGCCAGGTACCAGCAGGGTCTCCGACGCTACCACGACAGACACATACGCAGGCGTGACCTCAACGTCGGCGATTTGGTGCTACGTCGGAACCAGAACACCAAGGGACGCCACAAGCTCACGCCACCATGGGAAGGACCGTACATCATCGCAGAAGTACTAAAGCCGGGCACTTACAAGCTATCCAACGAGAAAGGCGAAATCTTCACCAACGCTTGGAACATTGAACAGCTACGTCGCTTTTTTCCTTAGAAAGCCTCGAGGCCTTGTATTTCCTTTTTCATCAATAAAGAATACAGCAATGTTCGAACTTTCGTTTTAACAATGAGAGAGGATCGACCCTGCACTCCCAGAATCGACCCTCCCTCGGGGGCTAAAGGGGGAACCCCCCAGTCCCTGAAAAAACTTGTACTCTCTTTTAAATATAAGAACCGCTTTTCTGATCGACTTCGCTGCAAGAGCACCCTAAGGTTCGAAAGGGCTCTCGAGCCAGGAGTATCACCTACGCCTCCGAGGCTACGGTACCTCCACTCACCCCTCATGCCTTCTAAGGGCGCGACCGCACGCTAAGTAGGTCCCATAACGGTTCATAACTTTGAAAAAGAGTACACCCACTGCCGCTTAGATCAGGTTCTCACACGATCTACGAGACCGCAAGAGCACCCTAAAGCTCGAGGGCAGTCGAGCCGTGGGATCACTTACGCCTCCGAGGCTACGGTACCCCCCACTCCCTCCCCTACGCTAAAGGCGCAATTGCGTGTTAAGTAGATTACGCGAGAACACGATTCAAGCAATAGAAGGAACAAAGGCTCGAATAAAACTAAATTAACCACGAACTGGCTTAAGTTTCGAGTTCTTAGGGCCCCTGAGGCCACCACGACCAAAACTCAAAATAACTAACTTATTACACGGGCCTCCATGCCCAGATTTGGCTCACAGGCCTTCGTCGTCAGCGGGCGGCACCACCTCGGGCTCAAAGAGCGAGGCCAGACGGCCCCCAGGCCCCTCCGCGGCTTCGATCAGATCCAAGCAAGCGTCCGCGTTCTCCGCGTCCGTCCGCTCCGGGTCTGTGATGAAGCCATCGGCGACGAGCTCCATGTCGAACACAAAGCCCGAACGAACGACGGCCAGCGCCCTCTTCACGCCGTGGTGGAGGCTGTCCCGTATCTTCTCCCGGGCGAGGTGACCTAGCGCCGCTACCCGACGAACGAAGGAATTCCCCGGAGCATCTTCTCCGGTGTCGACGTCGGGCTCGACCCCCAGACCGTCACACACCGAGGTGATCGCGCCCTGGAGCAGCTGGGTCCTCTGCGTCTCGGCTTCCAGGAGGCTCTGCAGGGAGTTCGCGGTCGAGTGGGCCTCCTGGTTCTCGCGCTCCAGCTCTGAAATACAACAAGGCAGATTAGCACCTGACACGCCGCCTCAGCCACATAGCTGCTACGAGCTACTTACCTCCAACATGGGTCTTCAAACCCACGACCTCGTCGCGGAGCCCCCCGCACGTCCGCTCGAGCCCCAGGAGGGCGCTGTCCTTCTCACGAACGGCCGCCTTCAGGGCCTCGATCTCTTGGAGGGCGGTCTGGAGCGCCGCGTCCTTCTCCTGGACGGCCCCATTCAGCACCGAGACCTCGCCCTTCAGCGCGCCAAGCTGGGCTGTCACCTGCCCGATTTGGACGTTGAGGGCGTCCCGCTGACGGCCAACCTGGGAGACGTCCTCCTCGAGCTCCTTGACCCGCGCCAACAAGGGCTCGAGGTCTCGGCGGGCCTGGGCAGCCTCTTCCCGGGCCTTGTCCGCCTCGGTGCGCATCGAGGCTTCAGCCGCCCATGCCTGGATCGCCTCTTCCTTCACCGTCGAGTAGGCGGTGCGCAGTTCCGCCATCTCAGCGGACCGATCGGCGAGCCTCTTTTGAGTCTCCTCGACCAGGGCCCGTTGCCGGGACAGCGACGCCCACACACCGCTCTCACCCCGGATGAAGAGCGACTTTCGGCGGGAGGTCTCCTTGAGTTCCTAATTCAAGGAAAACCAAAAAGCATAATGAATCCCAAGGAAAAAGACACAAAGAGCCACGGAATAAGCCGGCAAATTAATCATACCTCGGTGGCATCCAG